>JARPRG010000254.1:919788-958384 GCA_031001745.1 Hartigia nigra
TTCTGGATTTTGTCTGTTCGCGTTCCCGCCA
This sequence comes from Hartigia nigra, assembly GCA_031001745.1. Lineage (NCBI taxonomy): Eukaryota > Metazoa > Arthropoda > Insecta > Hymenoptera > Cephidae > Hartigia > Hartigia nigra. The sequence continues at coordinate 919,820 of JARPRG010000254.1, forward strand.
AAGTAGTTCTCGCTGGATTACACTATTTGCCGGTCCCTTACTCCGACCATCTCTACCACAACCTGCAGCCTGAAAGGACGTGCATTTCCGCAACTGTTCGCTCTCGTTCGTGCATCCAGTTGCGTTTGTCAGTTTTTCGCGCTCTCAAAAATTGACGTTTTCGGTTGCGCTTGTCGATTTTACGCGTCTCCATAATCAACGGGTCTCGTTTCTTAGCCTTGTGCTGCTTTGGTGGAGACGAGGGCGACCCCCCTCGTCTCCCAGGACATACCGGTTCGTCGGCACCGGTGAAACAAAAGCTGGCTGGCGCCCAGACGTGGCTTGCGGATGCATGAGCGGGGGTGGACGGTCGAAGGTGACGTTTTACGGATTTCGATCTCGCGTGGTCAGAAAATACGTCACAATATATATATATATTTGCGCGAAATTTAATGTAGGTCATGTAGCACGGAGCACTTTCTGAAAAAAAAAATTACAGGAACAAGGTATATCCGAGGCCAACGTCCGATTCAATGCTTCTGCTAGTAAAACTTCATTGAAATATCTTTGCGCAGAGCGCCAGTATGTTGCGGTAAAGAATCTGAATGAAATAACTTTAAAACCGCTCGTTTGCGGTGAAAAGGCTTGCTGCTGTATCTATTTAGTTGAAATTCCACGAGGAGCGTTGCATAACGTATTAAATTTAGTTTCTATGCGTCGGCAACACTCGGCTGGAAGCTTCATTGAATAGAAGCGTGTAACCTTTATGCACTCGCTCGGTTTCATCAATACGTTAGAATTCGTAGAAAACCTTGGGATCTTAACATTCCTACATTTCGGTCCTGAATTCATTCCACGAGTCTCGACGTTCAGCTTCAGTAAAGGAGATCGTTGAGACTCATAGAAACATTTTAGACTTGACGCCGAAACTGAAATAGTTTAAATGATAGATATTATACCAGTGCATAATGCAGGTGCATCCGTTAATAACAGTACGGCGATACGTACATAAAAACAGAAGAAATGGAATGGCCATTAATTATTCAGAAGCTGTATATTGATTTCAAAGTAATTAAATAAACTTTGTATCATTGAAAATTACGCAAATCCCTCCTAAATATTTTGCCAAATCATACGTTGTTAAAAAGAAAAATCTGTGTAGCTGACGTAATAAGAAAATTAATGTCAAGTGGAATTGTATAAAATATAATTGCATGAATTGTGTACGGATGGATGGGGTTAATATACAAATACAAAAGTTCAGCAAGAATGCAAAGTATCTTTAGAAAACAGTAAAGACTCTTCAGACTCGTTCGTTAGAGTATAAATCGCAGTCTGTTTCTCACAATGCCATTCTCGGCACGCTTTAAAAAGACGATGACCTTAGACGGATGACGGGAAGCTAGGTAAACGGGGAATACCGGGAGAAGAAATACATGGAAAGAGAGAGAGAGAATAGAAGAAATAGTACAAGAGCAAGAGGCACGATATCATATAGCAAAGAATATTTCCTGTTATACCGAAGACAGCGTATATAAACTTCAAGCATAAATGGCCACCCGGCTAAACGAAGAAATGCTATGTTGCTACCGGAATAACGTTCTGAATTAAGAAACTGAAAAAGAATCCTTGAGTTTTCCTTTCTATCGGTTTGGATGCATTTAAAGCCTTATTCTTTTCCAGCGTTTTGTAACCCTTTAATATATATTTTTTATTGTTCTCCACATCAAGCCTCATGCCTATATAATTTAATATCTCCGCGAATTTTCTGGTCATTAGCAGCCATTAGTTTCTTCTATTGTACAAAGTCCAGCCTTAAAATGTAATTTCAAAAATTTATTTCCTAAAGTTCATTCTCATCACGTTAACGATCTACGTTGACATTCTCATAGAGCACGTGCAATTTTCACTGTTCGATTGACATACCCACCCCTGTTTCCTAAAAACGTGAATATAGCTGCAAGCGTCATTCGCACGTCCCGTCCTGATGTCCCGTTTTTCGTGCATGTGAGAACTCGAGTGGCGCGTATCGTACGTGGAGTTATCATGATATTTCCTTCGTTAAGGGCATTGGCGACGACGATCCATGTATGCTATGCATATGGAATATTGACGTGGTATGCGAACGTGAATATATGCGTGGAATAGCATGCTAAAGGGCACGAACACGTGGCTCCAGATTTTCCTTAGAGTTAGCGAAGCGAACGAGCGAGGCCGTGAAGGCTTAGACGAGTCATTAGTCAGCGATGGAAAACAGGTCAAGTGCTCGTACGGCGTGCGAGTTGATTACGTATTCGCCTGTAAAACTCAACACGAGTGGGCGAAGACTAACTGGAAAGCACGCGAGTCCCGTAGGGATTGTCGCGCGCACGACTTGTTCTACGGAAATACGTGGGTAAGGATAGAGTGGGAAACGTAGAGAAATATATATATGAAAAGGTAGAAAGATGTGTATATATAAAAAAAATGAAAGGGTAAGAAATTCTATTTGAAACATTTTTTTTAACAAAACTACCTTTTTCTGTTTGTTTTATTCACTGGCGAAAAACGATGTAAATAAAAATGCAAAATTTTTTCTCATTGACATCATGGCGATATTAATGCCGTGTGAGTAAAATGTTCGCGAATGGGTTGCAGTAGAATGACGTATGCCAACCCACGTGGGTTATAAATGGGAAAACTATATAGCACTGCTAGACTCCGTTTATTCCAGGTGAGACGCTTTTTCCCATAGACACATGTCGACAGTGACTCTGCCGAGTCAACCCTTCGCGCGAGTTTCAGCGCCTTCGTTTTCTATGGGACCGTTCTTATGTACGTGTGCACGTCGTGAAAATTTGTTTCACTCGTTGTACCTGCGTATCTTTTATAACCCTAAAATTCAAAGAGTTTATCCTGAATATGACGTTTTGAAAATGTAACGAGACACTTGGATGGTAGGCACTGCGAATTAAATTTATCCATCCTTCCCAAGGTAGCAGTTAATTTCTCCATACCGCCTGAATCATTTTATACGATCGCAAGTTAAGTATTTATTTTTTTCTTTCACTATACTTTCAAAAGATAATTTCCGGTCCCATACGCTTTTAGTCTATTAACCGCGTGCTACGTATGGCAAGCAATTTACGGGTTATCACCGGCTGGTAATAAACTTCGGATATCCGACTTGGTGAGTTGACTGTTCCGTGCAATGCGAAGATAGGTGGGACAAGAGGCACATAAAGTGCACATGCCAACGGGATGAAATACAGTTGGCAATGGGCGAAGTGCTAGAACGATGTCTACGCGAAGGATATAGGTGTAGAATAACTACCTTATTCGAAGATGAGTAGCTGGAAAAGTGTACAGAGATAAGTCGAAGGTCCAGGAGATAATAGTAGCAAGAAGACCTATAGTACAAATGAAAATAAAAAAAAAAATTAATTACAGCAATACCTAATGGAAACGCATAAATGCATGGCACGCGTAAATAAATTCGAAATGCAAAAAAAATCCAATAAAAAATTCTCAATACAAAAACGATGATTTGGCAAAACCCAATAGCTCGTCTGCTGACCACGTGCAAATTACCAGAACGCTCTAGCATACAGAGAGATAGCAATCCGTGGCCGATTAGCCGATTTCCTGAGCAAAGTGCAATTACAGCGTTTATCTATAGCTATAGTCTCGCGAACGTCGTTTCATGGAAATAGAATGCACTCGGTTGCACGTGCATCTTCTCTCAAGTACAGATTCGAGGACTGTAACTGATTGTACAGTAGAAAAGGTATCTCTCGTTACGCGATTCATGTTACATGTAAATTCTAATCAAATCATTAGTCTCAATGTACTTAGCCGATCGGCTCATGAGATCTGTTGTTATCGGTAAAGTCAATATTTTCCGCGAACTACAGATATACATATATATAAATGCAAGTAACTTTTCGTCATGAAAACTTTATCCTGAGTATATATATATATATACGTATTATTCGTGGCGCTTCCACGGAAGGAATCGCCTTCCGTTATGTATGCATGCATGATAAAGCGATCTTCGAGCACGAGCAGAGACGTTACTCGCGATGATCTTCTATACGGTAGATCCTCGAACTATAAATCCTCCCGAGGACTCCCACGATCCAAGATATATCTACTCCTTCACCTCCCGATCGACTGCATTTCCTGCTTACCGTTGCATCTACCGTGGGTGCTTCTGGATGCTGTATGTAACCTTGATGCTACTTTGCGAGATGCCTTCTATATAAGATCGATATATCTACTCTATATACAAACTACAAGATTCCTCCTGTACCTGTTAACATAAGAATTGATAGGAGGCTATATATATATATATAGTGCAATTTATTCATGGAAGCCATTTCGCGGGCAGTGAAGTATCGATGGGTACTGGACCGATCGTTTGCACGTTTCGGGAAGTTGAGATCATCTTAATGGATCCCTCTCACGTGGTAAAGGATCGTCTCGCTCAAACGAGTCTGGTAAATAATTAGCCGAAGAGCAAGGATAATATCCTTTTTCCCTTGGTAAGCAGTTAACAAGCGTAAAGGCGTCGAGCGCGTATCTCTCCTGCCTGTTCCCTTGCAGAATATCCTCTTCTTACTCTTGTTTCGCGAGTTCTTACTTGCGCTCTTAACGATTGAGATAGACTCGCTGGCTGCTCGGGCGCCATAGTTTTTAAGCAAGAATCGGTACCAGTATGCACAATTGGTACACCGGCACCTTGAGATTCTACTCCTGCCTATTTTCTTTACTCTCGGTTACTCAGAAACGTTACCTTTTTCTATGGTCGTCAATGGGGGCAAGAGAGACAGGTGCCACTATACGTACCTAAAACAGAGAAAGACGAAAGCATTATATATATTGATTTCTACCTTCACATATTATAGAAGCAATATTTTCTTCTTAGAATAATGGATGCTGCGAGGGAATAATGACTCCATCTATATATACGTGACGATTAAATTGCGGTACCTATTACGAATTTTATACTGAAATTCCGCACTATGGTATTTTCAACGAGGGAAGTTCAATCACTACTCCTTTGTAATTATATAGTTATTAAACCATGTGTGGCTGGATAAAAGAATTCTGATGATTTCGCGCCTGAAACATCTCACGTGTATTGTAACCCTTTAGGCATATGCGTAGGATCGATTTATTAGCTAATCCATGTAATCAGGGGTTAAACAGTCTCTCTTATTCATTCCTGACATCTCTCACGCACGTTCGCATATGGTCCACTAACTAGCTATTATTTTTTGATTTGTGCGTCAAGAAGAAGATGCCCAGGCCTTTATTGCCTACTTTGGCTCCCATCTTGAAGACTCGAAGGCATTGATACTTTTATTACCGCGTTCAGAGCCCTGAACGCGACTTTTAATGTGTGCTTATGTGGTATTTATTACAATAACAAACGCGCATCGGGTGGGTTCCAAGAAAGGACCAAGGGCTGGAACGTGCATCACGACATCTTGGATGCAGCTATACGTTGCACGGCTTTTGGTAAGGAGTGCAGCATTGCACATTGAAACGTGTGAATATGCGAGTCAGGGCAACGAAGAAACGCTTTATCAGTGTCCAAAGTACTACATATGTTTCAAGCATAACTCTCTAACGCGAAAGAGCTACTTTTAAACTTTTTTTTACTCGGCTCTCATTTCGAAGGCCTTTATGACTACCTACGCAGGGAGGTCGTGCACTTATGATACGTGCTAAATTATATCCAGCGTGAGAAAATTTATTCAGTATGAAATTTGCCTGAATTTATACCATATGGATTTTCAGTACGATTAAAAAAAAAAAGTACTATGGAGTACATGATAGCTGGCAGATTTTTGATTTTGTACATAATTTCTACTACACGATGCTTCGTTCGGACTACATGTATTTAGGATGTGTATAGATAATTTGCGAGATGAGAGAAATTGCTGTAGTGTACGTTACGCGATTGTTACACATTTTAACGTGATATAGAAATTTTTTTCTCGTGACATGCATGATGTCCTCGTATGCCGCGGCCCTTGAAATAATAGTACGGAATAGACAAGAATCTTTTGCGGTTAAGAGATTTATTGCGAAGGCGGAGAGTAGGAGACGAAATGGCAAAGAGAAGAAAGAAAGTTGGAAAGAAGAAGGAACGTGGCCTTTGTAATATGTTGATATTTAATGATCCCGTGCGAAATAGTTTACGATCGACGTATTTATTAAACGGCGCTGTTTAAGGCTTAACGTTTCACTGGCTGCGTGGAACTAACAAGCAGAAAGTCAGTACACTCTTGTAGAAAACAAAGTAATCAAAAATCTCAATATTCTTGAAATATTGGGAAAAAAAAAAAATTTCTTGTTCATATTTTGCAACAATCGTCCATATTTCATAAACTTTGTATAATAAGAAATATCCATCCTTGGAGCAGTTACGTATACCTGACAGCTCGATAATATCTTCCGGTAGTTTCAGCACACATGATAAAAATATCGGATAAGTCAGTGAAATTCCAGAAGAGTCGTAAGTCAGCATATATAGGTGGAGTAGCTTTAAGTGAGGTGGATTGCGAAATAAGGTGGTTGCGGATTTATTTGGTGGAGTGTACACCTTTAACCCTTTCGTTTGGGTCTGATATACGACCGAGCGAAATAAAGAAGTCGTAAGGCCCAGGGCCAGTCCGTTCCGTTCCGTTCCCATTCCCCACCTGCTGTACGGCATAAGGGTTAGACTATACGCAGACACAGGATCCATAGAGTTGCAGCATCGCAAGATCAATTATTATTACCAGTCATAAATAAATATCAATATATTTCCCATCCCTTACTTCTACAGCATTTAAGTACTAAAAATCCTCTCGCCGTGGCCGTTTGCGGCCTCTTTGTGGCGCAAGCCGCTGCAAACGTCTGCTTGACTACAACCTTTCTTCTTCCTTGTACGATGCTTCCATCCTCCTACTCTCTCGACCCAGAATGGGCTTCTCTACTCATCATAGAGATACCTCCATGGCTATCCTCTTCTTCTAGGGATGCATACTCTTGTCGTTTAACCTTCCGAGAATCCTGCCCCGCGTCGGTGCCTACGCTTGGTGCGCTCACAGAACTCTAGAAGTTACGCCATGGAAATGAGTCGAGGCTGACTTTAATTGCGTTAGAAAGGCGTAACGGAACGAAGAGAAGAGAGAATTCTACAAATCTTATACAGTAAAGTACTTACTTTATAGCTGGACACAGTACGCTTTTGTATATAAATGCACTTATTAAAGTGCATCTCGATTTAATGCATTTTCTATAAATTTGTATTATTACAAGGGTTTTGTTTTTTTTTTTTTCTTCAAAATTTCATTCTTCTTCCGTGGGCATCTTCTTATCATCATCTTATACTTCCTATTGCCTCTCTTAAGGTCTCTTTTGCCTACCGTACCCTCTCATATATTATGTGCAAGGAAGGTATGATGATATTAACTTAACATGCACCCGCCTGCATTGTTATGATAATGTATTTAAATGTCAACCGAACGAGCGAGCAACGAGTGTACGAGTGCGCACGCGTGTGCATGATCTACATCACTTGCGAAGGCCAGGAGTCTTACGGCGATACGCACGCGTCTACGATGCCGCATGGCGTGTATATGCATATTCGTGCGTGCATGTACAGGGTGCTCGTAATATTCTGTAATAATTAACTGTCCAGCCCGATCGAACTTACCGATACGCAAAATTCCCACGGATCGCTTCTCTTCAGACCCAACCCTCACGACCCTCATTGCCTTCACGACTGCCTGTTTGTCTGCCATCATTCCCCGAGGGGGTTGTACACGCGATAAAAATATCGTTCTCGCGTTGCTTCCAATTAATTCTCTTACCGTTATTCTGAGACACGTAAGTATACTCAGAGTAGGAGTCTGGCCTTCGTGGTTCGATCCTACCTGAAATACTTTTGCAAGGTATGCGTAAGATAATGACTTGATGTAATTAGAATACAGTATTGCATGTATGTGTTTTCAGTAAAAACAAGTTGTGAGTTAATTATAACATAATTCGCGTGTATACTAAATTTAGAAAGTTTTGTACTATCCCAGCTGTTTCTGATGTTTATGGTATACGGTAAACACAGATCAAAAAGTTCGTTTTTCTTGTTCCACGAAAATATATGCTATTTATTATATAGCACATAAACATCGACTAATAGGAATCTTGGAGTGTCTCAAGTAGTATAAGCATAATTTCTCGGCACCTTTCAAATTTGTTCCGTTACTTTGCGATCACTGTGTATACTCATCTCGGCATCGCGGAGTCTCATTAAGCCGGTATAATGTAGCTATAAGCCAGTATACGTATATATATGCATGTTGGCGCATGTAGCGTATATATAGATATATATACATATATATATATATAAGTATACTATGTATGGTGCATACTCTATGCGCATTGCGTTGGCGCCACTATCCCTCCATCACTTCTCTAGCCGTTTCTATATACATACGGTTACCATGAAAATGCACGTATAATATCCAAAGGAGATCGAAGGATTATCCAGTGACGCGATAGAGCTATCGAGTCACGCGAAAGGCACGAGTCTATTCCTTTTTTTTTTTATCCTTTCTAGACATATACCTTAGCTTCTTGTGGAAATGGGTCCTTGAGTCTCGACCTACGTACATTCTCCGGGATTCACGTTCTACTCTTGGCTCGCCTACGTTTGCGAATTCCGCATTAGGTATACTATATATTAATAAAGTACGAAGCTGAGATCGTAATGATATTTAAATGTAAATAATTTTTGTTGAGTAACTTGATATTTTTTTTTTTAATTGCATCACTGTTTATATTGATCTGATGTATATGTGTCTGATAAGGTAAGATTGACAATAATTCGAACGATTTAATAAATATAGTAAAAAATATATGCTTCCGCGTGAAGTTCGTTGATCCGGATTCCTAAGCGGTACGTTCGTCCGTACGCTACATAATACGCATGTTTTCCCGCAAGACTAGTGACCGCGACGCGGGGCGTCGTGGCGCGTGCTAAAATCGCAAAGATCCGCGTGGCTGCTAATAATATCTTAGCGCCGTAGACACCACGCGGTTTTCGTTTCTATTCCTATACAGCGGTTCCTAGGAGCACGCGGCGTTCTTGGCCAGGTCTGAGGATGCGGACGGAGACGGCGTCGCGTCTTTTATTTAACTTTCATGGCGAGGTGAGACGCGCAAGTCAAGAAAGCGACAGAGTCACTCAAGAATCATTAGGATAAAGAAAGATCCAGCGAGGCTAATTGCTCGCTCTCTCACAGTTGACAATACCCCGTTTCCCCTTTTTCTTTATTTATTTTTTTTTTTATTTTCTTAACACAGCCCCAGTCTCGGTAGACGTGCCATGGCATGCAAAATAGAATCGCAAATCCCATCAAAGGATGGAACGTAAGAAACGAAGAGACGAGCCGTCTCGGCATTTCGTTCGTGTGACCGAGTGAAATGTTCGTTTCGTTTCGTTAAACCGTAGGAAAATCGAAGAATCCCGTCGTTAATTAATTACGTATTCTTATAACCATGGAGCAACGAGCCCACGTGCCTCTAAAGTGACGTTAGCAATAAAAAGAGCATTAGTATTGCAAGTATGGGCAATTTTCCTCGTTGTACAATATATAGGTATATCCCAAGACGAGGAGAGGTGATCTAATTAGAGGCGGATACCCGTGCCAAAGTCACCGAGCGTGCTTACTGGGGTCTGTACTAGTTAGTAACGCCTCTCAATCATCAAGCAAATTTATCAAAGGCAACCGGTCCGAGATTATCGAGAAGTATCTTTGCACAGTATCGTCAAACCTAAGTGCTGTAACGAGGGTTTCGATGCTGAACGGAAAGTCAGCATCGGTATCGTGAAAAATACTTGTAACAAAAATATAGAAAAACACTGATCGACGGACGATGTTAAAACACAAGTAAAGATCGTGTCATCGTCTTTTTCTGGATTTATTGTCGTGCGGCTGAACTGTCAATCTTGTCGAGAGAACATTGCGCATTTGTCTCGGTCGGTAATGTACGAGGTGGGGATACAAGAATTTAATGCCGAGAGATGATCTCTGGACAAGGACACGTGAATAAAGGCCATTATGTCTATTACGTCTGTGGGGTATTAAACGGTTAGGATATGTTAAGACAATTTCTTGAACGACCGTGGAAGGGACGGATGATTCTCCCTTAACACTTCTAGGTAGTTACTTGGCCCAGGATGTATTGTCTATAGATATTGGTCCTGCAGACGACCATCCTCTACGAACTTCTGGCTCGTCGCACTTCTCTCGAGGATACCTAGCCTAATTCGATTCGCCTAACTCCGAAACTCGAGTAGCAGCTCGTTCATTGAAGTGTACCGTTTTAGTGGCCGTTTGGCTACCCTTACTTGTCCTCGTAGATTTATGCCTTCTGAATTTTCCTGGTATCCCGGCTTGCATTATGTATATCAAAGTTTTGGTTGCCGTAGAAATATACGTGGTCTTTGGAGTATTGCCTTCTTTGGATTTCATCGAGTATCTTATCGGGATGGCTTGCCGTTGGTGTTGGATGCACAGCGTGAGATCGCTTGTCTTCCTATAGTCGATATATTACTTCTCGAAGGGTCCAGGGACCTTTTTAATGAAAAGGTTTTCCTGGAAATTCTAGGAGATGGGAAAGCAATGAATTTCACATAGACTGAACGTAGTAGTTCCACTGTACGCACGTTGTTTCTTAATGGACGGACTAAGACGTTATATTACGAAGATGGAGGGATGAATAGGAACAAGGTAGTAATTAATGCACGTACGACCATATTTTGATTCTTGGCTATTGTGTCGGCTGGATCAGGTCAGGTTAATGCATTCTAATATCGTACAGCTTTGAAATACAGGTTAGAGTGCCTTCAATACCTTTGTTTTTGGATGTGTATATAGAGACGTATGGTACGTATACGGGTGGTACGTCTCTTAGATATTGTACCGGGTGTCTTGAAAAATTACCAGTAAATCATAGGCTACTGAGTTGGTCCACCTTGCGTAACATCTGCAAGAAGATGGCGAGTTTTCATCGAATAAGTTTCTGCAGGCTGAACACACTTGGGCAGTTGCAACATAGGGAACCAGTAAATCTGAACTCGTACGGTGCACTCCACTTGCGGAAGTAATTCGTGGACTTGTGTCAGCCGCTAGCGAGAATTCCGCAAAAACAAATGGCAGAAATAAGATGCCAGAGAAGGGTAGGGCGAGACGTAAGAACGGAGGAGGGATGGAGTTGAGTGAAGCACGAAGGAGGAGTTACACTGTAGCAGCAAGGTAGAATTCATTTGTGACGGTTAAATTGCATTTTAAAGTTGTTCCCTTGCTAGCCTTGCTCGACTCCTGGCATGATTTTATTTGCTTTCCGCTGGACCTCGGCCAATCCGCCAATAAAATTGCTCCTTTATACGAGCCGACAATGACTTTTTCTCATGGCAGTCTTCTTACGCCGATACGAATCTGGAAAAGCGCTTTCCGTTCCTTCAGCGACCCTGAGGATATTCCTCAAGAACAAGAAAGAGACTGCTCCATTCGATTTCCACCTATTTCACTGAATCGAATGAGTATCCTGGCTTCATCAAAGTTCCTTACTCCCATCGTCGTGTCTACCACATTTTAATCCTTCCGAGTTCTTTATGTTCCTCGTAATTGGACCATGACGTAAGAAAACCTGCAGCAAATGTCACAGAAAGTCAAACGTGCGTGTCCTGCAGTTACGCAAACTAGAGTCAACTTCACTCCGTATGTATAGTAACGTGTGGCAAGCACATAGGCGTATTAGATCTCGATTCTAGATCCTCTGTTTATCTCCGAAGATTCTACATCGGTTTAATCCAGCATTACTCTCGCGAGAGACCGCGGAGAAGCCCGTCGGCACTCCGGATATAAATTAGGCGAAACTCCGCAGCCGGGACTCCGCCCTTTCCGCATCCACGTGCCAAGTTAGTCGAATTTTCCCCGATTCTTCAAGCGGGGAATTTGAACTTGGTCCCTAGGCGCAATTTGCCGTCTGGCCAAGATTTACTATAGTTGAAAACCGTGGGGTCACATAAAACCGTCCAAAGTACCGGGCTGCGTCGCCGATTTGAAATAAGGCGAGATTGCGTCAGAGGAGCCATGAACGGTATATTATATTATACTCACACACATAATATTCGCATCCTTAAAGATTTACCATGGTACAGCACACTCCTCAAATTGCAATCAGCCATGCGAATAGTAATGTTAATCCGATATCTCATTTAGATTAGTTAACATTCCGTAATGACACGCCTACGGTAATGAAACCCACTCTAAATGTCAAACGTGTACTGGCAATATACATAAGGTTGGAAATGACGGCGATTATCCTTCACCTTTTACCAGGAATATTTTCGAATATTTAAGACTTCGTGTGACAAAGAATGCGGCTATAATGTTACGCACTGCAACTCCGAAGTGCACTGTTATTTTATTGCGATTATGAAACGCATTCTCTTCCATGCGTCGATTTTCTCGTGCCTCCTCGTATTATTCTCCTGCTATCGTGAAGGAGCGCAGTAGCGAGAGCGACCAAGGTGTAACTGGGATTAACAATGGCGATGGCCTTTCGTAGAAAACAGCGACCTACTGGGAACGAGTCTACGATCCTTTACGAATCACGTTGTCGAACTCGTGCGCGACGAATTAAACAAGAGACGGGCAAAGCTCGTCGATATTGAAATCCTGACAAGTGAAGCACTATCGCGAATCGGCTTAGGTTATCCTTTCAACGTTCTCAACTTTTCCAGAATTTGCTTACGATTTACTAAAATTTCATCGAGCACTGATATACAATTTTTGATCAAAAATAATCAATTCGAGTTTATAGTTAATTTTCGAATGACACAGAGGGATTCGTGAATCGAATTCAAAAGAGCCTCTATCCATTCAGTATCAAATATTGAAAGCGTTTTTAATTAAAAATAAAAAAAAATTGGAAATAATAATTTTCATAATACAAATTTTATTCGATATCACCGTCATACAGTGACTGATACGAGTCAGAAATATGATCCAAATTAAACCTACGTAAATTTTTCTCAAGCGTTATAAGCACTTCCCATACTATATAAAGGACTTATATACTGACAAGACAAAGGCAGCTCGATGGTATTGACTCGTTAATAGCCATTTGTAGGTGTATGAAGGATACCGTGTAAAGAAGTATAAAGGGTACTAAAATAGAAAAATCGAGTCTAGAACATCCATCGAGCGTTGGAAATTTCCTGGTGGCGCGTCGTAACGTCCATCAAACTCTGCAATAAGAAAGTTTAAAAGAGTGAAGGGACAGGCGTTAAAAGTCCCAAGACATTCCTGAGAGTAGATAGTGATATCTACCTGGACGAGAGTATCCCGAGACATTGACGCCATTAGTGGTGCTCTTAAGCCACGCTCTCATTCCCGTAAAGATGATCGCCGAAACTCCCATAAAAAGGAGGGAGAGAGCAAATCGTAGAGCTTAACGTGTAAACATATAAACAGTTAAAACGGGTTCCTGATACTTTGTTTGATTTACTGGATTCTCGTTTTTATCACCAAACTCTGTTTACACGCAGTCATTTAGCACACCACAATAATTACATGGTTCTACCTGCCACATGGTGGTAAGCGGAAATTCGCGTGCGCTTTGGTTGGTAAACTTTATTCATCGTCAGGATTACATTAATATCCCAGACTAATGTCCTATTCCATTTAGCGGGTATGATTTGCACACGTGAACCAGAATGGATTTCTGTCGCTACCAATAGAAACGTACATTCACACTTACGGCGCGCGTAAGTATCTATAGGTAAGACTTACAATACTTATAAGTATCGTAAGTTCAAAATACTACGTGTGGATTGGCTTAAGTCTTCCGGCGTGACGAAATTAATTATCCAAGTTGAGCGGATAGTAGACACCCTCTTAAGTAAAATTGTGACCACACGCATAGAAGCGACGGCGGTCGACGTTGAAAAGCCACCATAAACACGACATTAAGGATAACGATTAGAGAGCGTCTATTTAGGGCGTTTCCAATTTACGACCTCCATCACGATTTCCGTCGGCTCCATTCGACATAGAGACAAAACCTCATAGTTTCTTCTTAGACAGTTGATACCTATATACCTATGTTGTCTATACCCAAGCGATCTAGAAATCCATAGAACACGCTTCTACAGTCACCGTAGGTTGATCGAGTCCTATCTTAATAGGGTTGAGATACTTTTGCTCACACTTACTTGCCAGGTTGTGCGGTTCTCGAGGGTTCTCCCAGCAGCTAAGTGTATTTTACGGTCTGGCGACGCACGTTTCTATAAATTAGTCACTTTACGATCGAGCAATATTCAATAATAATATTATCATTATGACTGTTTTATGGATTCGGTCGAGGCGCCTTTACGATCACCATTAATTCACGGTTGCTACTCAGAACTATACGTATTCCTTTAGCCCTTCGGAATCCTTCTCATCTTTTGATGCCGAGACCATCCTCCAGCTCTCGGATTTCGTTTCGATCGCAACCGGTCGCGATTGCTCTGACGTTTTATCGAAATCTTATTGCGATCGTAGAGACTCGGCTAGGACGAATGCGTGAGATTGTTTCTCAGCGTTTCTCAGTGTTTCTCAATACTTTGTCAAACTGGTCCACTGCGTGGTCTTCAACTACGACGATATAACTTCCGATAGGCTTTAACACCATTTCCAATCACCTACTTTACTCCTGTCGAGACTTCGATTGCCAGATCGCATCAAGGGATAAAGCTCGTTAACGTTATTAAGAATTAATTATCTTCTTTCGAAGTATGCTCACGTTTAATTAACCTCAATTACTCGGCGCGCCACACCCACCAACAATTTACAGCACTGTGCCACCATCGCCGACTTCTAGCACACATAACCAAACGTGAAATCGTTGCGATGGAAATCTTCGCGTTTAGATCTGATATTCAAAGCTCTGTAAGGAAGATATAAAAGTTATTCATGAATCACGGGTACTTTTCTTCCCTTGCATCATTCAGACGTAGATAATCTAGCAGGCATTCAGGATTTCTGTTAACCTCAGTAGATGCTGCCTATAAGGAGCCCAGACAAACCTATTGAGAATCACTGACTCCTATCTCGATAGTATGCAGATGTACGGTGCGAGCAGTTAGTTTTCGCGAGTTGACAAGAGCTCGATTTAATAGTCTCGAGTGGATGCGCGTGCGCGAATGCACTTACGCACATGCACTTATACTGCATCTGAAGAAAGGCAAGTATATACCCTATAACCATAGCACAAAGAAGATATAGGTAGTATATATACGTAGATAGGTAAGTAAGCAAGCAATGCACTCAAGGTACCTATAGGTACGTACATTATACTATACGTAGCTTAAACCGTGCTCGTATATCGAATAGATCTGCTATCTGGGGAAACGAATCGACCGGTCGATACATCATTTGTCGCGGTAGTGTTAAGCTGCGACTCAATTATCGGGCACGCGTGTGGGATAGGATACGGGAGATGAGAATATAGGTACCAGAACGAGAGATAGCATGTACCAAGGTGGCAATAAAAGAGGCACTCGGCCGACCAGTCGGTTAGTTAGCGTTTCAGATTTACCGTGATTCCGCGGGCGGCACCCCGCAGTGAGCTGAACGGTTATGGCACCTTGGACGAGAGCGTAATTATCGTAACGCGCGTTAGGTCTCTCCTGTTAATCGCTTTTTACTTGTCAGCCGATCGAATCCTTCTTTAACCTACGTAAATCTCGGGACATACTCTTGCCGTGCTGGTAAAGTTAACGATCGCATGAATGGTTACAGTAGGCCGATTATCGAGTCGATCTTTTTGATAGCGGTATGTGGATCATTACTAAGGGAATCGTTTAACCTACTGTAATTTAATGCGCTATTAGATATTTTTTTTTTAAGGCTTTGCAGTGTACTTAGGAAATATGTGAATATTTATTCCATTTATATAATTTACTATTACGCGTATATCCAGTGGATGATTATTCTTTATCTGATAACGATCATCGTTTAATACCGATTCCAGTAGCTTTATTGTATCGTTTATACTATAGTTTAGGATGTGAAACTTAACCTCTACAGGTGGTATCTCATTGACTAAATATAGGGAGATAATAGTACGGTACTTATTATGGGAAGAACTTTTATTTTGTTGTCATTATCAGTAACTGACTAAGTAAAGGCCAGATGATGATAACAGGACTGAGCTGGCGGGTGAGCCGAAGTATTTTTTTTTTTGTTTAATTGCATTAAGACTTGAAAGATGCGTGTAAATGTTAATGACGCCGCAACCTTGGCTGTCCTTCCACATTCTCTGATCCTGTACCGTTTTGCTGTATCGCGGTTAACAGGCAGGTAAGAAGTAGGATTGCAAGGTAATGGGATGAGGAGGAAGGCCAGTTAGGAGTAGAGAGTATACGGCGCTTGCAGGCACGGGAGCCACTTTTTCTGGACTTAGCACATTTTTCAAAGCCCGTTGACAGCTATCCAACCTTCTTTGCACTCACTACTCATCCAACTCCTTGAGCTCACTACCATACCATACCGTCTCTCAACCTTCTCTTTTGCAGCACCTTCTACTACTCCTACTCGAAATCTCGCTGCCGCATCAGGCACGATCACAGGACGAGTATCAGGTAAGGATACTTGGACCTTAAACGCATGAGAAAACGTGAAATCATTTCCGTCTGATTCGTGTCCTCGTAGACCTCTGTGCGGACCTCAGCTACCTTGTAAGTTATCGATACGTAAGAACGACTTTTCTCGTAGGAAACTTAGAGGAAGACTTTTGCTGTTTGTTTCGATGTCCGTCTCTCTCTTTTTTGATATTTGAAATGCTTTCAGTACAGAGGTCTGAAGTTTGTCCAGAATGAAAAGCCAGTAGGGGCTTGAAGCAACCTCTGTAATTCCTGAACAGTAGGTCGGTACGACTTGACTCTGGTTGAAGGTAGAGAACTACAGAGGAGTGGCTGGTATCTTTGAGTGGACGTCGGAATTCCATTGGTTAGTTTGGAATCCTGACAAAGCGTCGGACTGATTCTCGTCGGCGTGTCTAGTTATAAAAGTGGCAATGTCGGGTCGCGTTCACGGGTGGCGAGAGCGTATTATTCCTGGAGAAGTGACGATGTAAAAAGGAGTGCTCGCGTTGCGTACACGCGTATCGAGCAGTATCGCGATTCAGCGGAGGGTTCTTCTTTGTTCTTGGATGCGAGTCTGGTGACTGAGAGCCGCATAGTCGCACGTTAAATGCATATCGATACCGTTTCTTGATCTCGACGGTTGGTCTCCCGCTCGC
Source organism: Hartigia nigra (assembly GCA_031001745.1). NCBI lineage: Eukaryota > Metazoa > Arthropoda > Insecta > Hymenoptera > Cephidae > Hartigia > Hartigia nigra. The sequence continues at coordinate 937,130 of JARPRG010000254.1, forward strand.
CGCAGCAGGAAGCTAAAGAAACGGGAGGTGCTTGCAAGGATGAGAAAAAGGTTGTCGTTGCCGACGATGGCGACGCGGAGGAGCTGACAAGAGAAGGAAAGAGAGAGAGAGAGAGAGAGAGAGAGTGGGGGAATGTAGCGAGTGGGAGAGGAAAGGCAAGCAGACCGTTTCCTTTGATAGGAGTCTCTTGGAGGTGCATCCTCCATGACTATTAAGTGAGTGGAGTGCAAGTGAGGGTGCTAATGAAAATGTATCGAGGTAGGAAGTCATGGGCTGACTGACCCCTAAGGGTTCACCTGGTATCGGTTGTCGAGTACCGTCCATAGGAACCACCTCCTTTACCTCCTACGTATACACTAGCTTTACTTTGAGCTCTCTGTTTCTTTTCTTTTTACTCTTCTTCTTATTATACGAACAGCATCTCCTCCTTCTTCCTATCCAGCACTTCTACCAGCAGTACCACCTCCCTTAATGTCCACGGGCCTATCTCTCGAGTTTAAAACGTATCCCAGCATCCCATGCCTGAAGGTCGAGAGGTGGGTACTTGGGCCAGGACCAAGAGCAAGACCAAGGCAAAGCAGCCACTATCTACCATCTGGCATAAATCAATTCAATGTTCTCTCTTAGAGAGTTCGCCCTCCTCTAAATCCATATTGCCTCCCTCCTTTTCATCCTTCGACTTCGAATGATGAAGAGAGGAGCCGAGCACGATGGAGGGACGCCACTATCTACCGGAGATCTAGCGATTATTAATTCAACTCGCCTACTTCCCTCAGTTACATCCACCCTCCCCTTCCATCTACCCGACTCGCTGCCCTCAAACAATTATCGTTCCCGACGCTATTCTCAGCCAAGAAGGCGTCCTTCCTATTTACACCTTGAATTTTCTGCAAAGAAACTGTCTCTCAAGGACTACAATCTCGGAAATACCGATGTCACTCTTGGTAATACCGATAAATCCAAGAATCTGGTCTTACATCGCGCCGTGGGAATTTGCCTTGTTTCAGCTTGGATCGACATCTTGTTACTTCAGAAACATCCATTATAATTCCAGTAGGTATACTGGTCTTGAAGCGGGAATGCAACATTTTTTCAAAAAAATAATAAAGATCCTAAATTACGTGTACTCCTTACGCTTCCTTCTGATCTTACCTAATATTCTAATTTAATCGTAAGGTACACAATGGGTTATATTATTAGTACAAAAGTTTCTCATGAGCCTATAGACCCATGCGTATACGCATTTCATTTTTGGCATGGTTCAACCCTTTTCCTCCTTATGACGAAGGATGCGACAGAATGTCGGTATATGCGTATAAGGGAGTTAGTGCACGAGGGAGAATGTTCATCATACCTCCGGACGATGCTATCGGGAGTGAGTAAAAATCACGCGCGAGTAAATCAGTCGCCTGTCGTTTGCATCCTTCGATAGCGAGCAGGGACGAGAAGAGTATGAGAGAAGAGACACGGAGCAAGAGAGAGAGAGAGAGAAAGAGAGAAAAATAAAAAGATAAAGCGAGCAAGAGACAGAGTGAGCCAGTGGCAGCAGAATTTAAGCAAGTTTTTGCCGGGAACGGGCCTGTCAATGCAGATGATTGGTGCGCGCGAAAATGGAACAAGACACCATGAGACAAGGGGGCCCCCTCTCTACACCTCAACCCCATTTGTTATACCAACTCGAGAGATGATGCCAATGATGCATGGCGGGAGATATTGGCTCAACCAAAACAGTTCTCGAAGACTCCAGCAATTCACTGCATGCACGCTTAATATAACGGGTGATCAATGATAGCTTGGATCATTATATTGACCTGATATAAACCGTATATACGTGCAGCTATACATAGCCAATGCTACAATAAATATAAAGAGAAAATATTCGCAGAAATCCCAGAATAGGAATTACAAAAAATATAATCAGAAGAAAATCGAGTCTGCCTTCTGGACATCAGAATCAGATACCTGAATCCACGTACAAACATCTACCCGCAGGATGCATTTGACGTCTTTTCATGGCAGGATGCATATAGCAAAATGAATTCCAATTACGTGTGACGCCTTCGGGCGATTAGCGCTATGTAATTACATAGGTGGCCCATACGATAAGACGGTTATCCTAATAAAGCAGTTAAGTAAGTGTCAGACATCTAGAAAGCTCGACGTATAACGCTAGTCGGTTTTTCCTAAAGGCTCTTTAATCTCTCTTCGGTGTGGATATCGCCATTATAATCTCTCCTCGTGGTATTAATTACTAGATCAACTAACTCTACGACCAGTAACAGTAAGTACCTAAGTCTCTGACTTTAGACTTGGCTAAATCGAAACAGGATCTATCTGCTCATTACGTCTATCCCATATAGGCAGGTTCACAGTACAACTACTAATAGTATACTGACTGCAATATCTACTTTTCTAAATAGACCAAAAAAAAGGGAGGAGGAAGTACTCAAACCAGAAAATGTTTCAGATTTCAGTCTACAGTACGTATAGTAACTGAAAGCATAGAAAAAATCAACGACAAAGTCTTCGCATCTACAAACTGTAGATTGCAGATGGAACTAGAGGAGCTTTAACCGTATCTCCTTTACGGGTAAAACACGATCAGTATATTTGAGTTTGTCGCGGCGTGTTACACGCAAGGGTGCCTCTGTGTCGTATGTAAGCTGGCTACGCGCCAGAATCAGAAAGAATTCCAGTTCCTATTAAAAACCGGGAATGTCCTCTTATGTCTCTCAGCCTCCCTCGACTTCACGTTACTGCTCCACTACTGGCCGACCCATCCCCTACCATTTCGGAGGGAAATAGAGTTAGCGAGATAGGACTGTACAATAACTGTGCATACTAAACAACGTTCTGGCACGCGTATAGTGTATATGGCGCTATATGTGTTTCTATATATATATATATATATCTTCTTGTTTCTGGGTATACGAATATACATAGATGCGAATGTATTTCATTCGCAGATGTGTACGTTGCAATATACGATATACCTAACTCTCCTTACTGTACCGGTTCACTGTAACACAAGAGTTTCACGTAACAAACGGCACTGGATGGAATTCCTGCTTAAGCGATGTGTCTCTTGTATGATTCCCGCGATGGCGCCTGTCCAAATTCATTAAACGCTTTCTGTACTTATGGCTGGACGTAAAGTGAGGAATTCACTTCTGGTTATCGCTATAGCTATGAAATGTTATGATTTTCTATGTAGTATTTTTTTTTGCAAGAGGACGTGCCTGTATTGTCATCGATTCTTTTGCGCGACGTATATACTTTGTAATTTATGTATCTGTCTGATGGAATTTTCTGTTGTCAAATTACAGGGATTACATTGTATATTTTCCTGGAATTGGGGTGGGATTAGAGAATCGAATTGGTATCCGGTATTATTTCTCTGGACGATTCCCAGGGGAGTGCTTGGGGGACTTAAAATATGCAGGCACTATTCGCTAAGGTACAGACCCTTTAATACGACAGCTATAAAACGGAGCGCTTTGCAGAAATTTGCGGGCTAACAGATTGAATTTTCTGGCATTTTGTAAAGCTGCAGAGGAGACTGATATTGGCTTGATAGTTTCCGTCGCATTCTTGCTCTTGGTAAATTTTCATCATGCTGGATCGTGAAGGGTTGGAGAATGGTTGCGTGAACTGTCTGTATGAGATAACCTTGTATGGAGTTGCTGTAAGAAGATTTGGGCCTTACGGGCCTTATGGACTTGGTTCACTCGGTTGAGGGCGTCAATACCAATTAAATTAAACACGCCGGGACTTCTCGGGCGAAGAGACGGGCTAAATAAGAAAGAGGTCCCTCCTGCATCGCTGGGAAAAAAATAAGTAAGTCGGCCATAAGTATACCCTGAGTGTAGAATGGAAACAGAATAAAAAGGAATGCCGGACGAAAACGAGAGCCCTTCCTTGCGACGCAAAGATGCAGTCCTGTCAGTTCACACGTCCGTGAGTCTGACTACCTTCTCGTCTTTTGTTATTTTCACAGCATCCCCAGCATCTTTCATTCTCTGTCCTGTAGACTATTCCATATTGTGATTATCACATGCTCACCCTCTAGATTTCACTTCTGGTAAATTTGTTGCCCTTATATAATTTTTGTATCTTTTACTTCGTAAAATATCGCTGGACCATTTTTCTGCTCCTTATCATGGTTTGCCTTATGTTAATTTTACAGAAAAGATGTATATCCGTATTATTTGCTAAATGACATGTAAATCATTAATTACGGTTACGGTAAATCAAGAGAGACTTTACTGCGAGTCTCAGTGTTACGAGGCACCCTGTGCCAGAGGGTGCATATCCGCCGTGTAAACTGCCTTAATAAGCCGCGTGTTTTGCAATGCTCGAAGGTCTATAATTCAACCTGTTAACCGCTTATATTATCATTCATTCCCTCGAAAATGAGAAGTAAAAAGTAACGTCGTTCGCTCTCTGTCTTTTTCATTCCCTTTATGCCGTTCTTTCTCGACCGGACCAGAGCCTCCAATCTTTTTGTAGCTGAAAGCATAATTACAATGATGAGGCGGTGGCTGGGCTTTTGATATAAGCGCCATCCAGGTGTCCTACCTGTGTGTTCTCGCGAACGATACTTCGCATTAAACGCGTTACGACAATTTTGGTGCTTCTACTGTAATATTTAAGAAATTTATTTTTGCAATAAAAAGGTCAAACCCAAAATTCTCATATAATAATCACGACACTCATTCTCATTAAAATAAGACTTACATTACGATAATAAAGATGATTTGCAAAAGAAAAAAATTATCTTTTTGGAACACGACATATATCCAATCTAACGTCATAATAAAAAAATACGTTTTTTCCCCGAAGCACGTCGTTTAAGCCTGTTTCATCAGTGTACAAAGTTAGGTATTTTAATACGTGTAATTCCGAACAAAGATCAAGAGAATTCCCTTTTATTTGAGTCTCCCTCATTATTCCCTAAGGAGAGACAGAATCAGAGGGAAAGAAAAAGAAATGGAAGGTTTAATCAGCGACAACAAACCAATAGACGTACAGGCAGACAACAAATACGCACAGGCATTCTTCTCCGTGTGGCAATTTGCGGCTCGCCGAAGAATTCGAACTATCAAAAATAGAATACGGTATTTAACTGAGGAACAAGGCATCCGACCGACATACGTATGTATATATACGTAAAGGAATGAGTATAGTTGCACGTGTGATGGGAGCATTAAACTTATGAATAAATGAGATTCAAAAAGTAGTAACGTTAAGTGTAACTAAGTATGTAAGGATAAAAAATCTTAGGTATTATTTGATATAAAAAAAAATATGAAAGCACGAATAATGATATTTATAATCACATTTATTCAGGAACCACAGATAATACGTATACGTCACAATAAGAAAAATACGTTTCGATAGCTCGGTTCATTATCCATTTTTTAACTTGTTCCGCGGTTACTTTTTTTTTGTAGCTTTAATGCTCGTTTTTTAGAAAGGGTTTCTCTCGCGGCAAGGCGCGAAACAATGCGGCCATTAATTATTACCGGTGTACCGGTGTAACGTGTTATTTAGTCCGTGCGTGATACGACGTTATTATGTACGTTATTAAGATGTACGATAATCGCGGTTCCTTCGCATACACTTGACGATATCAGAGACTGTTTCGGTTACTTCGGCTGGCCTTTGTTAAAATTGGCAAAGATTATAATACAGCTAATATATACGTAGGGAGTTCAAAAGATGGTGAAATATTATTATCTATGAGGTTTATGATCGTCCCATGGCAATAAGGCAGTAAGTATGGGAGTTAAATGAAACGTAGTAGGGTGAAATCTTGGGGCCTTTGTAACGTAGGAGTAAAAGCCATGGAATAGAGGTATAGATACAGGAGAAGAGATGAGCTGTGGAATATTTATGATCATTCTATAAGAGGGTGACAATGGTCCCCCATTGAAAGACCATATATAGGGTGCCTCATACGAACTTCCGGATAGAAAACGAATTCTGAGCCCTGAATGAAATAGAAGTGAAAACCGCATCTTTAGAATTCAAATATCAAAAGGCAGCCCTCGTCTTGGTCATATATTTATATAAATATATTTGGCACGAATAATTTCCCCTTGATTCTTTAGGATTTTCCCATAAGGAAATATCATTAATTTATCTATACAGTAAAGATACCTTGATATCAAGAGGTATGATATATATATACTTATATAGATAATATTTTTCAATAAAGTTATGCTACTGGCAGGTAGCAGAGCGTCTCTAATTCGATATTAACGTTCGGATTTTTTGTAGCCAAATTTATCAATTGGGAGGAAATTCATGCACAATGTTTCTTACGTAGCGAGTCTTCATCCCCAAAGCGCTTTCTCTCTGAGTGGTTGTTAGGGTAACGCGAACTTATAGCAGTTTGATTAATATTGCCGGGGCCACTTTATTAAGCGAGACATGCCACGGCTTCACTATAGAGGATTGAAATGGGGATGGTAAAGAATTCGTCAAAGGCTAATACCGACTAATTGTGCTAAATATGGGGGATGACTAGATGTCTGTTTCTCTGATGAGGAAGTTCTGCATAGACACAGCCCTCTCGTTCACTCCGGTCTCTCACCCTCGTATTTCGCTCTCGTATATATTCTACCCCCTGCAGAGGTTCCTGCGCAGGTTTCTCTCGTGCCTCGAACTCCTCCTTCTGGAAATAATTCTTATTCACATCGAAGAATCATGTAATATTACTAATGCGCGCTCACTGTCCCAGCTCCCACAGAGTTGTTTTACTCTCTGGTCAGATTCAGGATTCCAAAAGAAATGCTACTTCTTAGATCTTGCTTCTTTCTCTTATTTCCAATAATCTCAATAATACGTCAGATCTACAAAAGAATGTAAGTACCTTACGTTTCATAAATTGACAATTGCTCTTTTTTTGGGGGATTATTATTTGATCTTGAATTCTTTAATTTCACATAAATATTTAAGTTTATAAATTGTATCGTTATATTATTATAAATATTGTATTGTAAAATGTTATATAGCATAATTAGTTTGCCTACTTGACATCCTATGATAGTCATTTCTGCTTTTGTTTTCTTAAATAGATAAGTACTCTGCCCAATTTCAGTTTGTACAATTACTCTGATTAATCCTGTTTGGATCACAGAGGGAATATTCATGAAGGAAGGATGTCAATTATTATGGGAAAATGATGTCTGTCTGTCGCCTAATAGATGATTCAAAATTGAAGGCAATATTGCAAGATATTTGAACAGGTAAGGGATGAAGTTGAATGGATAAGGGATAAATGGAACGAAAAGGTGGACTATAGCGAATACACTGTACCAAGTTACAACTTGTCTAGTCAGCCATTAATATCGTCTATTGTATTTCCTGAGACAATGAACATCATGGTATTAATTACCAAAACCAATATCAGGTATATCTTACCAAGACGGGACACTATGCAATACCATGGATTAGTAGATCATGTAGTACGACGTTTATGTAACAATACCTGTATTAGATATTAGACTAAAATTCTTAAAAATATATAAAAATTCTGAACAAATTGGATAATCAAAGTTACGTTAGGATTAGGAATATAATCCTCTTCCAATTTAAAAGAAATCGGTAACAATCTAGAATCTCTCGATAAGGTTTGAACCACAGCAATTCCTATCTTGCCGGCTAATTTCACATGCGTGAATCTACCGAGAAGGTGAGATTTATTAGGTGAAATTAGGAGAGAACTTCTAATCTACCCATTTACCTTTAAGCTACGTTACGAGTGCTGCGGTGTCGCGAACGTCTCTACTTGACTAACTTTCCGCTTCCACAACTTTCCTAGGGCTTCGAACTGTGTTTCGTACAAGATTCTGTGAGTTCTGCCATCATCCACGTTTAATACGTTGCCAGAAGAGACGTTTTCGAAAGTTTTGTTCATCCTTTTATACCTATTCTTTTGTAAATCTTCAATACAACAGCATTTTTCCACTAAGTACAAAGTATCCCAGGGATCTCAAAGAACCCAAAAGATGCCTTCTTACTGTACCGACAGAGACGTCCAACCTTCAACTCCTGAGAGTCCAAGTAATTCTTTGTAGAATTCCAAGAATCGCGAGACACTTCCCATCGTAAAAGTACCTTAGGGATCTGGTGCTCGTATCCAAGGTACGGGTCTAACGCGATTCGTAGGTACCTAAAGGAAATACCTTGCTTTGCTGCAGGGAATGTTACAGAACCTGGAAGCGAGAATAAGAATACTTGGCGTGCATCTTGAACCACTTCGAAAGTACACGTTTCTCCCAGGATGATCGTAGAATCCTATCGTCGGTCCTGGACCGCGCGTACGTCGCTCGTAAAACGGACTACATCGTTCAGGAATATAACCCGTCACTTGAATAGCACCTACGTTCAGTACGCCATTTTCTTACGTACTGAATCATTATTCTGCTACCTTTCACGTGCGATAATAATTTTTATTGTCCACCAGTCAGGAATTAAAATGACATTTTAAATAATGTTAACAATTAGCTTCCTGTTCAAGAAATATTTTAACACTATGGACACTTTTTTAGTATACTATTAGAAATGCTGATTATGTAACTCAAAAGATTTTTATACTTTACCATAAGTGTTGGACAAATCTTGTCCGTGTAGTGTGGGAAATAAAGTTTCCGGATGGAATTTACCGTGCTACCGGTCGAGGCTAAATGGTATTTGTCTCATTTGAACTTGCAAGCGACTCGGGTGACCGTAGATTTAATACTGCTTTGAAGCATTTCCAAGCCGGAGCTAACCTGTTTCAGAGATCCCTATCCGCCTCTCTAAACATAATTAACAATCATCCAAGATCTGTCAAACAGCCCACAAATTAGTGGACACAGCAGTGTCCCTAGCTGGTCACTATGAGCTTCTCAACTGGAGCTTTACGTGAAATATATGCATATATATATATATATATATATATGTATATACATACTCGCATTTATGCATATTCATAATGCAAAATTTCTCTATACTCTGACGTATACATTTAATCACAATACTGAAAATGTACGTTGATTGGAGCCACGCGAGACTAATAATTTCGTCTAATTCAAGATTAGTATGAACAATATAGTAATTCAGTCGATAAATTTCTTTCGGATGAATTTCCTACCTAACGATGAAACAATCAAAGCAGTCTAGTTCTACAAAATGAAGAATCTTGTTAACACTGACCAGGAAATGATGAAACTTCCAGCCTCGACAATAAGAATCTTCTAAAGCTAATCATCGTCTAATGGGTGCACTTGAGCTTATCCCATTCGTAATAGAAATTCCCGTTGTAAATTGGTACGTGCAGACACACGATTGATCGATAACATTGCACAGAGTTTCAATCCTAGTATAGGGACTATGCGACTAGATGTACTACACGCGTGGCGCAAGCACGTTTGAATGAGATATCTTGAACGGCATTAATTTGCCAGGATCGAATTGACTTGGAAGCTTCCGTAAGTACTTCGACTCTCGTGAATGGTATCTCGTACGCGATCGAGCGTTACGTATACATATCCCTGAAGTTGCACATGGACTAGCTCTTCTCATTATCCGTGCGATGCCCGATTGCTTTGGAAACGTCGTTTTCCTGTACGACTCGAGACTAGCAGAGCGTAACGTGTGCTTGAACACGGTTGGGCCTTACGGAACCAATAGAGAACTCAACAATGACATTGGACACGGATAAAAAGTATAGTTATACCACATATTTACATCCCGTCCAATAGCGAATACTTGGTAGAGCATGTAACGGAAGTATAGTATATATTTCCAGCTGGCTATAGTGTATGAGTGATAATTTCATATCACGAAAGAATTCGCAGTAATCGTGAGAGTGATGATAGTTTGGCCAAGAGCAATTCGAATCATTGATACGTAGGTGCGAGTATGTGCCGGTAGGGAGATGCATGAATACCCGTAGTTAGGGTTTACAGGAAGGGACGTGGAAGATGAGCAAGATGAGAAAGAGCTGTACCGGAGAGAAAATGACCGGTAGAGAAACGACGGTGTGAGAACCAAGTCTTGCAGTGATTTCCATAGTTATTCGAGATAGCTCGTAGCTTTCGAGGAGTCGATAGGCATATCCTATCATTTTGTTGAAGTTCCTCGCACCTCCAGTGAAAAATGTTCTCCTGTTTGCCGAATGATCTCCCATTCGAATTTCAGAGAGTATAAGTCCGATTATAGGGTTTGCCAAGAGGTAGTGGATATTTTTGTATAATTTCAAGATGGAGTCGTTACGTACGTATGGTTCATGTGGAGTGGTGGATGTTCTGTATGAAGCATGTAATATGTATAGAAATGGGTATCGGGTGAGCGTGACGAAAAGGGAATCAGGCAAGGGTAGACTAAAGACGACCATGTGGATGGGAGCATAGGAGTTCGGGTCGGCCCGGTGGGCTTTCATCGTCCATCACGTATAAACGATTTAAACGTAGCGAGTGTCAGCTCGTAAATATTATAATTATGACATCAAATATGGCGAGATCTTTACACCGTGTAACGAGGCCCGCTCAGAGACCGGAATACGGTTAGCCGTTGAACTGAGAATTATTGTCCGCTTTGCATTGGGAAACTTCAGTTACGTACATAAGACTCAGCCCATTTATTGGGTCGAGATTATTCCAAGCGTGTTTACTGAGACTGCAATGTTTTGTCCATGCGATTTGTTACGTTTAAAGGAATTAACGCTCGCTACTCGATCAATAGTTTAGCCGTTGGCTCTCTGCTCAACGGCACAGGACCTTCCAGCCATAGGCTATAGTGGCACGAGGTGGTGAAGAGGGAATCGCCAATTTGTGACCTGGTTATTTTCAATAAAGCCTGTACTTGACGTAATCGGGCGTTTCAGGTGTTTTTAAAGGGCTAGTTAACGCCGAATATGCTTGTGTACGCATTTTCCGAATCAGCGATGACCCTTCGATACCGGTTTCACAGGATTTTATTTCAAGATTATACGATGACGGCGTATCCTTTTTTAATATAAGAATTACATTTTTATAGTTACTTCAATCGCTTCGTGCAGGTATAAGTGTTTAGATGGTAAAAATTAAATTTACTTTCTTGACAACCAACAAATTTGCATAAATCACATAAATTACTCGTGCAATGGGATATACCTAATTACACATTGGCGCTGTTGATAATTGTTTAACGCATTTTCGCACGAGCGCCCAGTAGTCCACATGATGCAGTCTAGAAACTGCCCAAGGATGTTTCCAGGATACTTGGAACTTGTAGACTGCAATCGCGGCTGGAACGGAATTTTCACAACTTTTTCACGGAATGTAATTACCAAGTTTGATTGGATTACCCCTAAAGAAATCATTCTGGACGAGGATGGGACTTCAACTCAACTTGAACAGCATAAAACCGAAGTGTGCAGTAGTTGGTACCAACCGACGTTTTTCAATATCAAACGGTACTAAAAATCGATACGAAGTGAAATAATAATTCCGACAAACTTTTCCAGTGGAATTGGTCATTCCTCCATCGATATTCGCTCTGCACTTTCGAATTAGTTACGTTTCTGAAAGGATACATTTTCCATCAATACTTTATGCGACGTAGATACAGCACGGGTTATATCCACATCGAATAATTACAAAGAATAAAAAATAAATATCTGACATAATTAATAAAGCATATAAATAATATACTAAACTGTGCCAAATGCCAACTGTTAATATCATTATTATGAAAATATTATTAAAATCAATGAACGTCATACGTAAAAAGTGAACTGTCGCGTGTGTATGTCGTAAAACGCAAAGATCAATTTCCAATCTTCTCGACTGTATCTTCAAAGCTCCCACCTTTTTAATATCAGGATTATAATTGAATGGGGTACCTTATATAGAAGGGAGGTACCGAAATACTCTGACGTATTTCATTATCGAGATCGTAGCCCGGTAGGTAATAAAGTTTCAAGGCACTTCTCTCGTCCTTAGCTCATAAGGGGGTTGCACGCATGAGACTGCAGCATATACTACGCTACGTCGAATTATCAGAGACCACGTGCGGCTTTATGACACAAATTAGAGTCCGTTAAAGCGGATACGAGAAAAACTCGGAAAGGGGTAACCATCAACATAATCTAAAGGAAAAGGTAAAGATAATGAAGAAAAGTAAAAAAAAAAAGAGAAAAAAAAATATTAAGATTGGCAGGAATAAAAATGGCGAATATGTATATGAAGTAACATAAAAAATACCAGACTCTTTGAGATCTGGAATATGGCGAGCAGAGGTGCCACACGGCCCACGCAAATCGACCCTTGCTTTAGGGCCCTCGGGGCCTTACACTTTCTACAGTCTGTGCTCTACGCATCTCTCATCTGCAATCCGTAATACCCTGCCATATACGAGTTAATGTTACTATATGTACAGTCATATACAACAAGTACAGTCATGCTGGTAGATACACGAGTCCGCAGACGCATCTTCTTCGATCGTATTCCCTCCCTGAGAATTATTGACTCCGCACACCATCTACAGGGTGTTTCTTGTAAAATTCATATATAGCGACCTCAGCACGGTGACCTCATCCGTTTTCAAGAAAAATTCTCGACTTTATCCACGCTGACGTACAGTTAGACAACTAACGTGTAGATACCACGGAAACTTTAGCATAACCCAAGACACGACTCTCCTTGGAAAACATAATCGAAACGTCTTGAGAGACGAAGAGTTTTTCTCGTAATTTGCCATACGTCTTCGTTTATGTTTATGTTTGACGTTACGGCATGCGAGGACATTATTATGTCTCGATAATATTTCTCTCTAGGAATTATTACTACTTATGTTTACCCATCCTCCAGTACGTGTCTCAAGGATGACATATGTTCCTGGAATTTCATTCATCCGCATATCAAATCACCGATCTTAGGACACGAGACTGATACACCTCCGCTTCGGTTGTTATCTACATTCGCCATACCTAAGAGGGATTCTGGAAGGGTTGAGAGTAGACAGGCTCGAGCGGCATTTCGAAATTTACAACCGTGCACTAGTTGCGTCATAGGGTTTACTCGAGAGAAGATATTCCGAGAGAACGTTCAACCCCAAATGGCACAGCCATACTTCTCCTACGGGATGGCGCGTTGCAGCATACCTAACTACGTATGTATCTATATCGACTATACGATCCAGTAGGTATAAGGTACGTATAACGTATCTTGAGCGTTATTCGCAGGCAGTTATGTTCTGGGCTCAATTTCCGGAGCTTCATAGCAGAGCATGTACTTCGCAAATGCATTACATCGAGGGCATTTAGAAAGCACTGAAAGTTTCATGTCGTTCTATACCGGGTGTCCCATTGCGATAGAAACGTATACCTATAGAGTATGTCTGTGAAAGTAGAAAACTAACAGAGTAAGAGGGTCAATAAAAAATAAAAGAATGATACAAGGTATTACTGTCATGGTAGTGTAACAATGGGTGATGAGAATCTGTATGCACCTTGCGAGGACACAAGGTAGTATTTATGGTAAGTCTAATGGTTCGCATCGTCGCCATGTTCGCCACCACTCAGAAGATGGCCCAGGGATGAAACCAATTTTCGCGAGAGCATATATAAATCAGGTCTTGTTACAAGTGCGGGATCGTCAGCAACTCGCGCGTATAATACAAGAGTCGGGCCCCTTTTGAATGGCCTTTTAAACTAAGTTAAAACGGGGTCAATATTTATTAGACGGTTTCTAATGAAACATTTTAAATGCATGGAATTCGCGGTTGTTCCTCCCCGATTATTTTAGCATCCCTACCATTGTCATTTCTCCTTCTTCACTCTCCCTCTCCCTTTCTCTTTCTCTCTTATTCTTTTCTTATGCTCGCAAAAACCATCTTGTCTCTTTTCTCTTTCTTTCTTACAATTAAAAAGTGATGTACTGTTGTCTCTCGTTTTCTCGTTTCTATGCAATAAGAACTATAGGTATGTAAATATATACATACTGCCTTCGAGTTAACTTCCAAGTCTCCGTTACGGAACATCTCACTGAGGAAACGGATTAGACGGATTTGCATGGTGTCCTCGATTCAAGGATAGAAGATCCGATTGCACTTGGTTCGATCAGAGACATCCTAGCCATTAACTCGCAAATCAAGCCAAGTCCCTTCTAGTCTAGATCTTGTTTACTCCATCGAAAGGTAATGTAGCTTCCTGCAAGCCAGCAACGTTAACTTCTAGCAACACCCACGTTTGCCTTCCAGCGACTTCCTATTCACTGGAATGGAATTATTGGCCTATCTGTTCCGGCCCGCTTAAGAATTGACCTCTGTGCGCGACGGGGTGAATTGAACCGTTTCGCTTCCAAGCGGTGGCTCTGCATTACACGGATTAAGGATTCTGTGCTTCGCCAAAGGACTCCTATACGTTACACGAAAGAAAGATCTTGGAATAATTCCTTCCTGTACGAGATAGAATTTTTGCCAAAGTTTTTTCCTGTTTCTTCTCTCTTCTTCCTTCTCCAGCAACTTCCGAGCCGTGTAACGACTTCGCTTCCTGGCCCATAAATTTTCGAACTCTTTGCTGCCAAAAAATAATCTCTCGCGTCACTCGTTCTGCATGAGAATAATCTATTTTTTTTTTTTAATACATATCTCCAGTATCGTTTCGATAGAACTGAAATACCAAGGGTATTTCCAGTTAAACGTAAGAGGGTACTAAGAATGAGATAAAATACCTAGTCTCTTGCTGATCTCTTCTTCTTAGCTTCTATTTGGAGTTTAGGGAAGAGTTTCATGAGGATAGGACCTTGTTCGGTAGATAGGTAGGTAGGTAAGTAAGTAAGTAAGTAAGTAACTAATCACCCTGTGGCTCCACCTGGTCCAGGCCCTTCCGTCTCAGGATCCTATTCCTTCTTAGTTCGACCGAGCCTCTCCCTATCCAGTATATATGTAGAGTACGAGCTCCTGCCATCCGATTAATCTCTGCTAATACCTACTCGCTACCCCAACACTCCTTCTCTTCATCCTCGAATAACCCCTGGCCCTTGCTCTCCTACCCTGAAGGTAATTTAACCTCGGAGCGATGCCTCTTCTTTGCCAATCTATTGGTTACTAATACCTAGTCGCCGACAAGGAATAGCTATAGGTAGGTAATCATTTTCACAAACCCATAACCGATGAGCCTATACGAGCATATGTATATGCATAGATAAACCTATATTAGATATTACGTACTTACTTCTTGTACGAATAGAGCCACTAAGTATATAATATTCCTTATAAAATACAATAGAGCTAAAAATCGTCCACATTGTTTTTCTATCCAAAAAATAAAAATGTACCTTTGTACAAGGTGGGGTAAAGTTTATGACGTATAACGCAAGAAGAAGAGTGACTAGACTATGGCGTGCCGCTTGTACACACTGTCTCACACTGTATTTTTAGCGTCTATTAGCAACACATTATGGAGAGAATAATATTAGTGTGTGTATCAATTAACACTCGTCGCTCGAGTGCACACGGCATACACACACTGTCGTTTGTAAAGCGCGTCGCAGCTTCAACTAGGTACAGTGTGTACGCATCCCTAACCATAAGCATACCCAACCATCCTAAACCCAGCAAACCAGCTCGGAGTTGTGCGTTACATTAGAGAGCTGACGGCAAGCAAACACACGTCCCGTGGCTCTATGTACCCATGTACTCGATAACTGTTTGTTTGGTGGTGTGCCGTAAACCTGGCGTCCTCGACGGTTATTATTTCCCGAATTCATACAGCCACCCGCACCCTAGGAAACACCTGTGCCCTTGTGAATGCGCGCGTGCGTACTCAATGACTGCCACCTATAACCACCCTTACGTGACTTGTCAGGAATGCTCCAGTAATCGACGCGTGAAACTCGTCGATTTCGGTACGACAAATATTTGCTTTGGGTGGCAGTCCAAAACCTCTGGAAATTTAAAAAGTTCCCTTAATGATTGATCAAGAATGACGCTTTTTTATAACTTACAGTCGATCTGGTTTCTTTCATTTGCAATTATGAGTAAATTGTTACTGCTGATGGGGAAATTGATAACTTTTGGAATTACAGTCGTTTGTGTTGTGACAGTACGTTATGGTGGTATTGTTATGCAATGTGATTGTACAATGTCACGTGTTTGATATTTCTGAATACGTAGGTTTTCTATAAGGTTTGTAATAATAGTAGGGATCTTGAAGAATGCGTGATCTTTAGTCATTGTACCTTTTGTCAGCTAATGATTAAGCACCGTGCAGTCTGGATAAAATTGTGGTGACGTTTTATATGGGACGTCGGGCAATTTTATTTCGCAGGATGACGACCGCCCACGTGCCCTCTCAATTCATTACGAAGATCCTCCTCCTTCCGGGGATGCTGCTGAGGATCCCGCAGAGAGGATCATTGACTCTCGCATCTGATGGACTTTGGTGCGTGCACTCGATATACGTGCGTAAGCCGCGTTTCGGGAGCGCGAAATATTAATTGGTAATTAATGTCAAGTAAGGGAATTTGCGATAGTATTTCTCTATACCATCGCAGGAAGAGAAAGAAAGAACATTACTAATGGAGAAAAATAAAAAGGCTAAAAACAGAAAAGTCTTGCTAAGAAAAATAAGGGCTAAAAAATGCCATAAGGTCGACTGTTTTATCGAGTTCAATACCCACGCTCGGTTCTTTGACTCGTTAGTAGTTAGCAATAACATTCTTTATTTTTATCATATCTTTTCTCGTTGGCTGCGTGGCCTTTATTCGGAAAGAAACAAGTTTTGGTACTCGAGTCTGAAGATATCTCGAGATAGCTGCGCGTCTTGCTCGGACTCTTATATTGCGCTCAAGATATTACCTATACCGATAACGTCAAAAATAAATGAAATATTTCTCAGAAAAGTGGAAACACCGTGGCGAACGTGTTTTTCGAAACTTCAAAATCCAAAAAAATCATGATACCATCGAAAAGCTTTATGCTCTTGTCTACTAATAGAACATAGTGTCGCTAGATTGCTACAGCTTAAAGCAGAAAATCGTGTAGCACTTCACGACGACATTTCCTACAAAAATCCAAAGCATTAAATCGCCAGAGTATAAATCAAGTCAAGAGCTTAATTTTGTATCTTTAGTATATTCAATACTTAGCGTTTTCGTTTTAAAATACTAAATGTCGTGTTACAACATGAAAAATGAAAATTCGTCTTCTCGTCTTTCCTCCGTCCTAGTATTCTCTTGTCGCATCCCCACAGAGGCTCAATGAGGATACGATTAAAATAAAATTCACAAGTGAAATCGATATAAGGGAAAGGGAGGACGTGACGTTATCGAACCGTTGACAACCTCTCAATTATAATTGAATGTCATGGTTCCTTTATTTTTCGAGTTTATTCAAATTCGGAGATAAAAGACACTGTGAGAGTGGTCGAGGTGCCAAATCGTTTAATGGGACAACCTGTTAATACGTGACATGTGTTACTCGCACCATAATCTTTCATATATACATAACCGGTCGCGGTTGTCTCCTCGAAATATGTACGCTCTATCTCCATTCGCCATACATACACCGAGGAACCGCAACATCTTCGCTTCAGGACTTCAGTAACGGAATGAGAAGATCTTGGCAACTCTGCGAATAAACGGGATCTGCTTTTCATACCGGATGGAACATGTGTTAACACGTGTTAAAGCTTTCCCCCTGACGTAGTCCTTCTCCGAGACACTCGACAGTTTATCTCATATATTTCATCGTATTCGTTACACCAAGCATGAATGAATACAACATGCAGAATAATATCACGGTAATCCCAAGTTGACTGTCGTTCGAATAAAACATTGAAAATTTACAATAAGCCAATATCTGGCGATTACCACTTTTAATGGTTGACAGGAGTAAATCGAAGTCGGATAATACAAGAATGAAATTCAAATGGTAATTCTCACGATACCCTCGAGGCTTGGTATCGTTATGATATAGTATATGGTACGCGGTGGTAACGTCAGGGAAGCGGCGCGAGAGAGCCCTGAGAATTTTTCGCAATTATAGGACTCTACGCAAATCATTCGATATCGCAGGATCGTTTGCACCTCGTGCAGGGCCTGCAGCGGGGGTAGAGATTATGAAAGGTGGTATGCAGTGATATACGAAATAAAGAGAATATACATATATCAATTATATGTATATATATGTACCGTTAAAAAATCAAAAGATAGAAACTATTCGTATTATAGATACAGTCGAGTTCAAAGTGTTATAAGTCATTGAAAAATCAGCCCCACGTTCCAAAAAAAATATAAGCATTATTATATCTCGTGGCCGCGCGGGGTAGACGTAATATATTACAAGGCGCATTTACATAACATAAAACACGCGTAAGAACACGAGCTCGTAAGGAACACACGCAATCAGTCGAGAGTAGGAGTGGTGTGTTCGGTGCTGGCACTTGTGGTATCCATATGGATGGTTAGAGAGAGAGAGAGAGAGAGGGGATGGAGGCCATAAATACGGTATTTATTGAGTTTGTAATTGTCGGTAATTAACATGCGCAAGTATATATCGAGTCTCTCGCTTTCTTATTACCCATGTCGTGCCTCGTTACCGGAGAGCGAGTGCCTCTGTTTTGCATACATGCGTCTCAATACGACGTCGAGTTACTTCAGGGTGGTAATCCGCTGATGTTATCAGCTGATATTTTCTTCGTGGATCATTTAATAGACACGCTCTCCGTAATGGACGAGAATTTCTTAGCAGAAAAGATTATACCAGACTTCTCGTGAATCTATAGGAATGCTCTTGGTATAATACCCATTAAGCACATGCGATTCTCCTTTTCCTAAGGAACAATCGTCCTCAAGATTTATTCAATTCGAATTTAAATAGAATTCGATTCGAAGTTTGCTCGTTCAAGTTTCTTGGCTAAGTGGGCCAGGACTTGAAAACATCCTGACTTCGGACCGTATTTAAAGAGATACGACAATACCTATACGACCATTACAGTGCTACCACTATTGCATTAGAAAAGTTTTATCGTGATGAATTTCTGTTGTTTTATATAAATTTTTTAAATGATTTTTTTATCAGTTGAATATATATATATCATTTTTCAGCAATATACAAAGGTCAGTTTGTAGTCCATTTTTTGTATCAGATTTCTTTGGCGTTATCCTTATTTCCATACGACTGATTTCGGTTCTGGTGTTGAAGTATCCCCATAGAATGTGCATCTGCTGGTGATAAAGCGTGGTTCCCAGATTTTATCTTTTCCAGTCCAGCGTCCAACGTCTTGTCGCTCGCGTTTGAATCTCTTTACGGCGCCATTTACAAAAGGGAAAAACTCGTCGCTTGAAAACATCCTTTGACGTGAAGCCGATTATCTCCTGATTTGACTCTCAACGACAGCTGATCTGTCTTCCAAGACTTTCACAGCTTTTACGCTCGTTTTCAACCAAATTTTGGATACACAAATCAAGCATTATAATCAGTCGCCGAGACACTTTTGACGCATTCCAAAATGGCTGAGTGACTCAAGCGCGAATATCTCTCCTCTTCACTCGTTTGCGTAATACCTCGCCCGAGCGTGTATTCACGATAATACGCCTGCGAAAGAGTCACGTTTTTCTTCTCTAAAGTGCCTGGTATGACTATTGTACCATAAGAGAGATTTTAATTTGGAAAAGCACTCGAAGCTAGCGGATTGCAAAACCATATTCCGTGAACAGACACGTAGCACGTTGTTGTAGCAGAATGATTGACGGGAGAGTGAAGCACAAAATGGAAGATCCTCTTGCACTGATTCTGAACTACGTCCTGCCAAAATTGCCAGGGGGTCTCAAGGGCTCTTAAATAATTCAAGTGTATATACCCAAGAGATACAAGGAGGAAACATATGACAACCATTAGATTCTTTCATGGCGTAGTATCGTACCAGTCCATTATCACACTCAGCCGCATATAAAAATATTACATCCGTATTCTTCAAAGGAAGAAATTTTCTTACCCATGACATACGAATTTAGCTATCTACGTATCAAATTGTAATTTAATTACAGCCTCAACCCTTTCGTTACGCCAATCACGGACGCATCAGGTAAAAGTAAGATCATCAGTAAACAGCCAAGCAAATAAGCAGGCATAAGCGGGGAAAACCTCTGGGGAAGGGTTAGTAGAGAAACTATGGTAGGAAAGTGTAAAGGGCTATGGGGTAGGCACGGTACAAAATTGACGTTAGGAGTTTGCATTTATTATTAATACGTTCGGGGGGCTGTCACCGAACGAGCTGTCAGCCATTACATTTCATCCCCATCCCTACACCCTCCCTTGAAAACCAGCCACGACCCACGTTGTCGCCATCCTTACAACTCCTCGTTTTCTCCGCGTCTTCTTCTGTCTTGCCTACCGGAGTCACCCTTCGCTGTAAGCTTTAGAGGGCAACCCCTACGAATCTACCAACCTTTCGATCGATCGACTGCTTAGCTTAATTATTTAGCAAGCAACATTTGAGTTATATAGTCTGATGCATCACGGGTGAAGACTCTTCGTTATTTAAACACCCCATATAGGACTGTTTCTCAAGAATTTTCACCATGTTTGTCTACCATAATTTACTTTTATGCTTTTAGCTTCATACGTCACTTCTGAAATCGCCCGGATCTTCTTAACTCCCATAAAGCATCCCACGTACTTTATTGATGCTTCGCGTGGAAACTGACAGTTACGTTTGGATACACCCTATTTTATAGCAAAGACTTATGTATACAGTGACGTGATTTTTCGATTCACGGTCACAAAAGGGCCGTAGTTACCGATTAGATAACGTTCGCAAATGGCTAACCGATACCGAGTCGTCACCCGGTGTAGAGGTTACGCTCTCGGCTAGTTCAGGTTTAGATAGAGGAGAGTCGGCGTGTTCGAATTTGCCGTGAGGAGAAAGACCCGAGGGACTGGGTAGTCCGGCAGAGGAGAACACCCGACGACGCGTCTCCGCGGATCGACAGAAGCCCGGGTGCAACACCGGCGCCCCAAAGAAAAAGGGCACAGGGCTGGAGAACGGGCGGAGATAAGGGTTATGGTTTGGGGCAGGGGAGGAACCCCTAAGCCCCGGGTTGTTTGATAGTGTCCTGTTTTCGCCCTGTGTCCAGGGGAAGCGACCGCGGAGGACCTCCGAGATTGTTGCGTTACCGATTTAGGAAAAGATGCTCTCGCAATAGTTGAGGGGACGACTCGGGTAAGTGCGCTGTAGTTATTGGATAAAGGATCTCGACCAATCAGATTGATTTGTTT
>JARPRG010000254.1:979530-1014061 GCA_031001745.1 Hartigia nigra
CACCAAAACCAGTTTCAGTTAGAGTTCACTCAACTAGCGTAACACAAGAAGGTTTTTCTTACCAGAGGGATGAGAGCTGGAGTTTCGATCGATTACCAACTCTTCTTCGTTTTCTCGAATCTCCACCCCCCAACCCATACCATCGAACCATTCCAGAACCACGTTCCCGGAATCCCGTAGGATATAACCCCTTAGTCCCAAAATGTTTGTGCTGTACGCGAGCACCACAGAATCTCAGCATGATCAACCCCAAATATTTATCTAATACATCCTCTTTCAAGGTGTGAAATTCTCAAGCGATTCCCCTATAGTCCTAGAAAGTATATGAATTTTGAATCAGGTACTGATACACCCTTAATGGGTAATCATACTTGCAATCTGTCAAGGGATACTCTACCTCCTGGCACTTGTCAAAGGATCAAGATGAACTCCCAGCTTGCGTAAAGTCTAGAGACAATTACAGTATGATTTTCCTTCATATCGATTGTACAATATATATATATATACATATATATACAAATGAAGTAGATGTTTTCTGGAATTCTGCAGAGACTCCCTTGCGACTACCATTAATGTGCACAATGGGAGCCGAACGCAACGACATGCGGAACGTATGCACGGTCTAGGTATCATTTGGCTTGCACCACTGGAAGCATGTGTCTTCATTAGGCGCGGTAGGACGGTGCAGTTCTACTGAATCACATCGAGAAACCAAGCATCGTGGCCCGAATTAAGCGCTAAATGCATTCCCCCCCTTCTACTTTCAAGTTTCCACCCCCTCCTGACGTTACTTGCACTCACCCTTACATATCCTCTTATACATACACCCTTACTAACTAACCAAACTCTCCAATGTTTTGCATACAGTGCCCTATGAATTGCGGGATGTTGAATGCAAAGCGCCATAGAGCCAAGGGTATCAAATCTTAGCCAGATGCATTGCTTACTATGTTCTACATTTTGTTTCTAGATACTCGTAGTCCTTACAGCAACAAAATCTTGTTTTCCTCAAGGAAGCAATTTTTTCGTTTTTTTTTTTTTAATTCAAAACCGCTAAGCCGTAAAGCGCCATGTTCCACATTCTTAAGAACAGTGTCAAGTATTTATTGTTGCATTTTACTATTACTGGTAAATCGTGAGAAATATTTTTCTAACCGGGTTACAGAACATTACACTATCATTTTACATTGCTCGTCATAATATAGACGCCAAGCAATGCAACTAGCGTAATAGTAATGTCAGTGGAGACTTATATAGGGGGGAACATGGTATAAGAGGTGGATGAGGGTTGGTGAAGCTAGGACTGGAATTCTGAAGGGAGAGAGGAGGGTATAGGCACGCTTGAATTATATGACGACTCATTTGAGCTGTTCGTAATTCGAATTCGGACGATTAATTAGAGCTGTTACTCTGTCGTTGCCAGACGGGTCTCGAATTGTGTTCATCCGAGAGGAACAACCACATCTGGGACTGTAGGACTTGCTGGCTTCCTAGCCATCACACTTGCTGGACTTGTCTTTCAGCGACTGGGAGGTAGTCATGACACGGACGTTTGTTTAAATCCTGCAACGTGGAAGAGGATATACTGCTAGATTAAAGTTTCAAGTGACAAAATCTCTTGCCTAGACTGGAATTTTACGACTCCGTCATGCGTAATGGGATAAGGAGAGAAGGAGGAATTAATCCTTTATATCCACTGACTATATCCTACCTGTATGAACGACAGTAAGTACGTTCGGATTGCTCGTTTAACTTTGACATTGCGATTAACGATTTTGTAATTAAACTTTAGCGTCGGACTATGGTAACTGCGTCTGGCACAGACACTAAAAAAGAAGCGGATAATTCCTTGCAGAAGATACTGGGAAAACGAAAAGGAGAACGGAGGTGTAAGAAAGACGCGTATAGAGAGGCAACGCAAATTCCATTTAAAGAAACACGATAAACGAAAAAGCTTGCTTGCTAAAGGGGATTTTCATAGAACTACAGAGGAAGAAGAGAAGCAATCTTTGCGAAGGAAAGGCGAATAGATTTGATCCTAAAGTAGATTTATGTTCACTCCTTTTCACCAGGACGATCTATAGGTTAACCATGAATTTCGCTATCGTTTCATCAAGCGACCGGAGGATGTTGAGATGTCAACAGTAATATGTAAATAAATATGTGTCTAGTAAAGTTCAATATATTTATAAGGATTTAAGGTACTGTAGTATAGATATATGGATGCCGATATTATATACCGATGTAAATATACATAGGTAAAACACGTCGTTGTCTGGTTAAGGAGTCCGTTTTTCCACTCTCTAACTATATCGACCATTTTTCAGCACTCCTGTCAAACTTTGTGAAACTCGTTCGTTACGAGAACATTCGAGTTTATCGGGCGGATAATCCAGTGTGCTTTCTGCGCCGTAAGGAATACGCCTAGTCCAGGACCTGTTTTACGGTTTAACGTAATATTCACTATCGTCGCATCCGTGCGTACCGGTAAGCATTAAACTTTCTGCGGATCAGGCATCCCCGAGTCTTCGCGTTTAAGAAAGGATTTTTCTGCTTGCTGATATCACAAATACGTTCAACAATCTTTATACGCATCCGCGAATGTCCCTGTTTGAATATCCTCAACGTGCGGTATCTTATCAGCAGCGAGGCAATTCGCTAATTCTTAATAGGTCGTAAAGTCGGTGAAAGAAAATGAGAAATGTGAGATGGGGATAGGTGTGAGTATAAATGGAGTTTGGTTCTCGAGGAGTGGCACGCTTGAAGTTACAAATAGGGAAACAAATGCGTGGCTAATAACGCGAGGACAGCCAGGGGAGGAGGAATCAAAAAAGTAAAGGGGATCGTGGATGGTGATGAAGGTGAAGTAGTTGGAGGAGGGGGTAGGAGGTTATAGTAGTACAGCAGTGGCACCGAAGGTGGGAGAGAATGAAGATCAGGAGAAAAGGAAGAAGTGGAAGAAGAGAAAAAAAAGAGGAGAGCGTAGAGTATCCACGGCGTGAGCCAAGCGAACGACGAGTAAGCCGCTGCTGCTTTGTCCGGCGAGGCCAAGAATCCGGAATGCGGTTTCGTCCAGCGGCGACCATTTTTATTTTTATTTGCAGTTTCGGTTTTGTTGGCTTTGTTCGCGTTTCTACTCTTTCCTGAGCGAGCTCCGCAAAGAAAGCGGAGATGCATGCATTCCGATGTTGCGTTGCAGACGAGAGAAGCTTTCCTCCTTTTACTCCCTTACCAATCCAACAGACGTAACTGTCGTCTCACCCTTTTGCTCACCTCAAACCTCTTCCTTGTCTTCATTGCTCATCCTACTCCTACAATGGAGCAACTCGAAATTTCGATCCCACAAAACTTCACTGAGCCCTTTACTAACTTCCGACATTCAACCCTTTATCGATATATTGATTTTTTCCATCTTTTTATTTATTCATTTTTAGTATTTCTTTCATATTCCTCCTATCGTAGTACTGATATTCGACTGACCTGCCACGACCCTTCACCTTTGTCGCTCTGATTTATCTCGCTCATCAGGACATTTTTATGTTGAACTCTGTACGTGGATTTATAGACCTTTGGTCGTCGAGAGCGATCCTGCGTACATCGGGGCCATTGAGGCCATTGGGGAGACCACGTGATTCACGGTCTCGCAGAATATCCCGTTCGCTCTGATAATTGTTGCATTAGGCAAGGAAGTCGAGTAACTGCGAATACGTTAATGAGAACACCGTAAAGCCGGGGTTATATTTAAGAGGTAGCCTCCTGCGAAACTTAATTTCGTCTGCGCGAGTCTTGCGGTTTAGGCTTTTCTTGGCAAGAAATGGAACTTCGGTACAAGCAGGAAGGTAGGTATACGAATGTCAAATGGTAGAGAGGCAAGGGTAGAATGTAGGTCGTTGAAGGGGCTGTAGGATTTGGTATGGCAGGGGTGCCCGAAAGGGGTACGAGCCAATTAAGTGGGCAGCATCCCGCTATCTCTCGTGGCCAGCCATGAGACCACCACGCACCTCATTATAACCTACAGGCCATGTTATAATCCTACCCGCGTTACAATATCATTCGCAGATCTCTCCAGCCTCTGGGCTTCTACACTCTATAGTCCTGTTATTTGGCTTCTATGAAGGATCCCAAATCAGCCTGTTAAACCATCCCTATATATCTATTACGTCTCATCAACTAGCTCCACGTTAATAGCTCCCCAAACTTTTCAGAAAATAAAATTTCTATTGTCTCAGTTCCATGACAGTAGAGTGATTCGTTAGCTGTAATTTCGTAGTACAAAATAATACAGAACTATCAAATGTGGGTTCAGGTAAATAATAATGGACAGCTGTAGAGGATCGGTAGCACACGGTAGGCAGATGGGAACTAAGTATAGGAAAGAGCCATGGAAAAGGCACGCAAGCGGCATTTAATGTATGCTAATTTCTTGTCTAGAATGGAAGTCGCTGATGGCCAGGCAAAAAAGGAAATTCACAGACTTTTTTCTCTGACAGCCCCTTTTCCCGTAGTAGAAATCGTTGCCGCGCGTCAGGTAGAGTGTGCGCGTTGTCCTTTGTGAGACTTTAATTAAAAATATTAATAATGGCAAGAGACGCAACAACGCTCGGACGGACGGACGGACATGACAAACGGTCTCTAGTCCAGACAACAATAGCGTAGGTTGCCGTTGGGAAAATCATTTTCAAATATTAAATGCCTTTTTTTCCACGTCGGATGAACCAAGCAATGATGCACATAAATACAGGCGGGTCTGGACCCCACTAATGACAATATGATCCGGCTGGGTTCATTGTCTGCTTGAAATATCGAATTATCATGAACTGTACGTGATAGCCGCCATATTGCCATGGACAGAATATGAATGTAATTTCAAAATCTAGTAACAGATAGCATTCATGTACAATAAAATAATCCTCGTTTTAAATTGACACGGAATTAAAGCAAGTTGCCATTTTCATTAAGACCTAAACATTCTCTTACGGAATAGATGTTTCGCCAAAATCGTTCAACATAGGGTAATCCATCCTTTCGTTACAGTAATTAAGCAAGGACTTTACATTCAGGATATATACATTTAAGAACAGGAGGAAGTAGTGGGTCTCGCGTCATTTGCTAGAGATAACACTGAGTGAGACGGCAAGATGAAGAAGAGAAAAAGAGAGAGAGAGAGAGAGAAAAGAACAAAGCTCTAGGAGATGCTACTCACGTACCCGGGACGAACGAAAGGATCCAAGACTTCGAATCCCCGCGAAATTGGAATTCACGCTACCGTCGTCCGCCTAGGACAACTCTGTGATTTCATGAAAATCAAAATTACATCATATACAGTATGGAACGATCCAAATTCAATTGTATACATATGTACAATAAACAAAAAAATATAGTATGCTCTTTAACAATACTCAGAGATCAACGATTGGCGCGAGTAAAGTTTGCACAGAACTCGCGTCCCATTCGCAATCCTCTGTACAACTAGGTCGAGTGAGCAGGATTTAACCCAGTACTCGACATCCGCGGATCCCGACTTCTCGATGATTAGCCAAATGACGTGGACCAGGCAATTGCATTGTAGTAACGAGTGGTCCAATCTCTCTCCATGCTTCACTATACATTGTGCTCAATCGCATACAATTGATTTGAGAGAGCCTAAATTCTGTTTGTAGCATCAGCTATCTAGCACAACCGTTCATCCATCCTTAGTAGGTACCGACTATAGTCACTATCTACTATCTACTACACTGACCATGGTCAGTGGGTGTAGCTGTAGGTGCACCTACAACCTACCTACTGTACCGTGATACAGGGAACCTTGCAAGGGTACGCGACACAGCAACAACAGACGGCCAATCTGTTGTTACCTTACGTGATCCGAATTCTTATATCTATTGACAAATACGATATTCCTTTGTTAGTTTTCCAGCTGTGATCAGGTTCTCCGTTTCTACGTACCAATGGAATGGAATTTTATTATCCAAAATAAAGCTCTTTGCTTGATGCCGCTCTTTCTGTTATTCATTTTATTCTCCATGAAAACGGAGTCGAAGGACAGGCTTTTGTTATTGTTCGATAATTAGAGCTTATGGAAATCTAATTACGTATTTTATACACTTTTCATATACATTGCTTATGTTATCGATATGTCATTTTTGAATTCCTGTAATATTGAGACACGGCATTAGAGAGTTTTAGAAATAGGATAACTTTATAACGCTTTTCGTAACCATCGTGGAAAGTTCAGTCACTTTATTAGATTCGCGTTCACTCACCGAGAAAAGTAAATCAAAGCAATGACGGGTCTCACCTAATCTTACCACGTTGGGTACCAAAAGCTTCCGAATAAACATCATTAAAACTTATTGCTCCTCGGTATTGGCATTAGCTGTCGTGTATCTACGGAGTAATATATCTTCACTTAGAATTTAGATATATTTATAGAGGAATCAGGAACTCACTTTGTACCGTAAAGTAATATTATGAAAGAGATGAATCTCACGCTAGGTCGTCCTCAGAAATTGACCCAATTTTAGGATCCATGTTAGTAGTGTCGGATTACGCCACGCGCAGTGCACACGTACCAAAGCGTGCGATTCACCATTTCTTGAAATAATAAAAAAATCAGAAATGGAGAAATGAGAGTTACATGATATTCTCGCGAGCTTAAGGCGCTTTAATATTTTGTGGGAAAATATGAAAAATTCACTTCTGATTAGACATGATTATAAAAAATCCATTCGTCTCTAAATCCATATTATTGCTTACATTAATATCAGTTTTTGTTTATTAAAAAAAAATAGTTATATTTCAAACCATTACAAATTGATATAAAATTCAGAATCATAACAAATCTAAATAGGATTTCATTCTATGACCGAATGATTAGTTTCAAGTGATTCCACAATAAGACGTATGAAGTGAATAATCAGAAATAGAAAATAACGAATTATTAATGTCCATTGTCTACTACGACAATGCATATTAGTAACCTATTTAGCGTGAGGACCTACTGGTTTCACGAGAAAGCACGTACCGCTTTAATTACAGATAACTGAGCTAACCTCCTGGTTATTATCATAATCATTACAATTGCGTTTACGGACCGATCGCTAACCGCTTACGAGGTCATTCCATTGGATTAACGTTCCACCCCGTAAGAATCTACTATATACCACTAGAGATTTACTCCCTTGCGGATTTACGAGCGCACCGGGAGATCCGCTTAATTACCGGAAAGTCGGAATTAACGGCTGTTTCTCGGATTTGTCGCGAGGACACTATGGCTCGCGGCTGACACGATAAATCGCCGTGAATTCTCTCTTTTAGTTGGTGCACCCATACTTTAACCCCCAGGACACTCTTCATCCGGAATAGCCATTCGATACCCATCAAGCTAAAGAACAGCAATTTTACACGTGTTATCATCCTCGCTACTAACGTCGTTCACACGCTTTTTCCTACATTTCGACAAATTCTCATTCTCGTGAAGACTCCTGTCCCTGCGGAGCCGTCGTTTTATCTCGTTGAACCCAGAGGGTGGAAATACAGGGATAGGTAATCCGTATCGAGTAAACGGTGAAACGCTAGCGACTTTCTCCTAGTAAACATCACAATTTGAAATTTAAATTTACTTGATACCATTGTCGTTTGAGTACTTGCCCAAGAGCTAGCAAGTATCTACAATAAGTATAGTGCTTCGAGCTTTCTAGTATATACATAGTATACTTGTCTATATATAGATATACGGAATATACACCCTATACAGAAATGTCAGCGCGATAAGAGAAAGCACCTTGAACTTGGCTTACGTCTCAGTGCTTATCAAACTGGTGTATTCGTAGAAGCGAATGTCGCAATATAGAAGTAACGTGTTATTTTTTTTTGTTATTCATTCTCTCGTGCCATTTGATTTTCCAGTTGTGAGAAAGAAGTGCGAAATGGTTACGTGTAAATTAATGGCAACTGTAACGGTAACGGTAACGATATTACTTAGCAGGTTTGTTACAGTTCTAGAACTAATTTACGTCAGTGGAACGCAGCGTGGAGTAGTAAGTAAGCTGGTAACGAACAACTCGATATTAAATACGTGCTGGAGCCGTACAATGTCGTCTTTGCATTGCGTCCATTCTCCGTATGCACGTAATCCTAAAGCGTCGGCGCACCGTAATAACAATAGCCTACTGGCTTGTGTAAAAACGATAGGGCGAAGCCATGAAGAAAGTTTATTTACTAAATAACACGTGAGTGGATTTTGAAAATTTTACTTATTCTTCCAGACGAACTAGTGCGTTGTACAGCATGCGGAAACCTTTGACTGCAAGTTCAAAGTTCAACGAAAGATGAATAATGCGAAACTGGATATTATAGGCATCCCGACGGCGAGCGCCGTTACCGTCGAACGGACTTGGGATGTAAAAAATTTTACAATGGCGACGCCGTGGAAAAGCGTTTTACGCCCATTAAAAAGTCCGATTTTTTCCTTTATTTCTTTTATGCTTCGTAGTATGTACTCTCTTAGCTGTAAACGTTTCTTTCTTACTATATTTATAATCTGGCGTCTATAGACACAAATCTGCAACGCGACTGTTTACGTTTCCAGCGAGCTGCACCAAAGTATTTTACGATTTCTTCGGTCGATTTCGTGTTTCTCGCGAAGTCGTTCCCCAGGTACGATTTACGGCGGTTGGTAATGAAATATTTACTATTTATATAAAAGTCAGTAAAATTCGCGAGAACTCCATGAATCTTATACAGAGGAACTTTGGTTACGCACGTTTTTGGCACTGCGTGGGCCTTATTTTAGCGATAGTGACGTGGATACTCGGAATCGGAAGTTTTTTTGTTCAACAAACTAAATTCTCGTTACCATGGTATTTGCACGTGACCAGCGGCTCAATTGTCGTGTTTTACGAGAGCATTTTTACGAGCCGTGGTCACCGGATAGAGAGTCTATCACCGCTTGAAAATTTGAAGTGAGGTGGCACGTGCAACGCTTTGCACGAGCTCCCTATCCAATTGGACGTGAGAAAAATGGCGAGTGGTTTTGTGTAAAGTGGAAATAGTTTGCGATAGCTGGCCTAGTTGTAGCTTAGTATCTGTATGGTCGATAGAATAACTTTTTCAAAGGAGCATTGAACGTGTCTAGTGCGCCGTGGGAAGGTCGCCCCGTGGCTTCTTTCAGTTCCTAGAGAACGAGTTGTCTACACAGAGGCGGATGATCGGTGCGTGCAGCACGAAGGTATCGACCTTTTTTCCACGAATCTTCCTTGATCAACATAGACAGGAAAAAGAAAGGTGAAAGTACTAAGGAAGGAAATAGCGAACGAAAGAAAATACTAGTACAATTAAGGGGTAATATGGAATAAAGGAATAAAAGAAAAAATGTATCTTCGAAAAAAAAAAAAAAGAAAAATACTTCATAGCTCGGTAACGCCTTTCATTAAAATGTTATTACGCTATTAGTACGAACGACTTCATTGGGTATTTGCTATTAGCATTGACATAATATTGCATTATGAATATATTATTAGCGCGACTCTTGTAATAAATGCGTAAATTGAATTGATTATTACGAGATTTGTCCGGGAACGTGCAGCTAGTACGGCGAAGTCGCGCGAGTAAATGATGGCTCTAACTTGAAGTGAAACTGATTTGAGTAGGGTGGGTCCAAGCCTGCGCCCAATCTGCAATTCAAATTTCAACCCCTTATGCTTACTACCCTTCGTCAGCTACCATCCCGACCTCTAGCAGAGATTTCGAATTAAATGAATATAGAAATACGAATCTGATACGTGTCAATATCATAATTACGGTTCGATGAAAAAGGATTAAAATCTGTGGCATTATCATATTTACAATTAGTATATATTGAGTGCTGTTTACTCAATTTTGAATAATGGAAATAATAAAAAAAAAATTCGGATTTCAATTGTTCAGAATATTTGATTGTGGCACTTCAATCCCTTATTAATGGATCTATAACTTTTCGTATTGTCCTGGCTGTGTTGGGGATGTCGATAATAATTCAAAGATCTCGAAGCGTAACGCCCTAACGAAAGGGAAATCTATTATTTATATGGGCAATGGGGGGAGGGTAGTTAGGGAGATTTAATGTTTTTGCCAGTCGATTAATCCTTCATTTTTAAGTTATCAGGTCGCGCGCGATGACATGTTAGTGAAAGATTGTGGGGTGCATATTTGAACGAGGCTCCGCGGTGACGACGCAGATTTTTTTATAACGACGAAAAAAAAACTCCCTCCACACACTAAATATCCCTAGGGAATTTCGTCAGCGTATATTTTTAATTTTAAATTGGATATAATTCAATACAAAATTTATAAGAGTAATTCAACAATAAATATCTATAGATTCTAGAATCTTATAGGATCCTCCTTATATCAAAGGAATCACCTACCTATCGAAGAGAAAAGATCATCGCGTGTTATTGAAAATTTTTCTTTCGCTCACTAATTTTGTATTTTATTTTTTTCAAATTCCCTTTTGCGTTTTCTTCTCTCGTTCCGCCCTCTCTTTACGCACACTCTGCTAGGCTCGCCCTCTATGCCGAAATGCTAATCCGATCTGGCAGCGGAAGCCGGTTAATTAAATTTTCAACTCCGAAGAAAAACTGGGAAGAGTGAAACTACGAAATGAGCCGAAACTCAGGGCGGAGTTCTGAGAGGAAAAATAATTCGGATTCTCTCCCAGTCAATTTGCCAAAGCGCGTCAAAGGTATTAAGCCACTTTCGCAAAGTAACGATCATTTTGAATCTTGTTAAGGAGGAACGCCGCTGTGACGGGTCAAAAAACTCGCAGTTTTTTGCATTATTTTAAAGTATACATATTCAAATATATGTTAAAAAAAAATTTCAAGTCAAAATTCCGAAAATTGACTGTTACAGTCAATTTTTAAAATTTTAATAATTACTATTTTTTAAAAACACAAATAAAAACAAAGGTCTTAAAAATGAACAATTTTTCAAACCACCGCCACTTTGTGAAAAAAGCCACGCATAACGATAACTACATTCATGAAGATATTGAAAAAATGTTCATATTTTATTTTCTGTTAATCCTTCAAAAAAATTTCGATAGGACAATGGAGAGGAATTTTTGTATCGTCACATAGAAGATTATAAGGTTGTAAATTTTTAATATTATTCAATAAAAATTGGTATTGAAATAGTTGAATATATACTGAATAAAGTATCCTTTACCTTAAATAATTAGTTATAGCTATCAAAAAAAAAAATCCCAAAAGTTAACAATTTTTTGACCCGTCACAATAGTGTTCCCCCTTAAAAAGTTCCCTTCTCCACATCAAAAACATGGCTTACTTTTAATACGCCATATATGTATAATCATTAGCCATGACAGTCTATATTAAAAATTGTTCTCCATACACTAACTATATATCTACGCTGTACATGTTCAGTATCATCAAGACGAAACGATTACGACATCCTACATACGTCTTACGCTTTTATCCTTCTGAAAGTCCTTTCATCTTATTAAGGACAGACAGACGCACTCCGGGAGCTCAACCCTGTACAAAATGAGGTCCATGTAATCCAAAGGAAGGTTTAAGTTAGATGCCCGCCGAAATATCGAGTCGGGTCGTATGACAAATAAAAGCCGCGTAATCATCGCGTAATGATAATCAAAATCGAAATAATGACGAAAATGATAATAGACCTCACCGCCGGAGCCCGGCTCTACGCGAGGAGTATAAATAATGATATTAATTCGGTACACCGCGGGACACCCCGTTAATACCACCTTCCTTAGCGTCTCTTCATACATCCTTGTCTCACTGACTAGTCTCTAAACACAGAGATGCAAGCATCGAATACCAAACTACCCAGTGTTTCCTTAGTAATTAGTTTGTTACCACCCGATGGGCGATGCCGGCCATCATCGCTGAATATATTCACAAAGAAAAAATAAAATCCCTGACATGTCAATATAATACTGATAGTAAAGACCCGTTAGATTATTTTACAATAAGATATACGATTTCCAGGACTATGGTACGTACTGTACCTATTGCCAATTCTTGACACGTGGATCAACATTTTCTATGCATACTATACGTATACCGATTCATAATTCTATAGGTTGGTACCTTAGTACTGGTTTCAGGCGTTTGTTCCCTTGAAATTCGAGTACCGTGTAGATGCCTCCCGTGGTGTTCATAGTAGGTCGTCATTGCTTTTATCCTGGTCCATAAAGTAATAATAAAGGCCCCCGTGTCGCGGGATCCTGTGGAGATTCCTTTACACCGAACCCTGTCGACTCTATTTCGAATCCACGTGTGAGTTATTTACGAATTAACTGT
Organism: Hartigia nigra; assembly: GCA_031001745.1. Lineage (NCBI taxonomy): Eukaryota > Metazoa > Arthropoda > Insecta > Hymenoptera > Cephidae > Hartigia > Hartigia nigra. The sequence continues at coordinate 991,860 of JARPRG010000254.1, forward strand.
AATAAATGTGTTTGTCCACTCGTGTACTCGACGCGTTGTGGAATGTTTTTATTCTGGCCCGAGGTGTTCGGCGTGCGACACTCCACGTGTAATGCAATGATAATGGCGTTTTAGGTTGGATTTTTAAAATGGTATAATAGTTGGAAGACATCGTAAGTACGTATATTCATGTTGAAGAAGAAACAAGACTTAGTATATTAGATGTCTTTAGAGGTCTAAGTGCTGCAAGTATCATTTTTTCTATTAGTATTAGCTTGCTGTTACCATTGGCTTAATCGTTTCTATTAGGTACAAATCACAGTGCACTTATATAGTCCTAGTGAGATAATCACATTAACGTATCTACTATCGCAGTATATGTTTCGCATTAAATAGAAATTCTCATTAAGAACAGATTAATTCTAAAACACTGTATAATCTTTTATTTATTACGATTAAAAGCGATAGAATGCTAACGGTGCCTAGAATTTTAAATAAATAAACATATTTTTATTTTCAAACATTTCCTAAATATCAAAATCTTCGATAACAATATTGCACGTGACTTCACTAGAAATATTTTGAAAAATGTAATTCTTCTTTAATAAGGATTATGGACCTTATATCAACATTTCATAGTAATGATTCATTCGTCATTTTAATCTGGCCCCGTTACGTATGTAACGTACCGGTTGTTTCTAAATATTGAATAGTAATGCGTAGAAACAATGTGAGATCATAAACCATAGTGATACAGTTTCGCTGGATGAATACAACGTGAAGCAACTCGATGACAGGTATAGCAAATTCACACATGCAGCAGCTTTACGTAAAGTGCAGAGAGCAGATAGCCAGTGTGTGGGAAACTCATAGGCGGAGATACGTAGGGATGCATGGGAAGGATGCTGGGTATGGATTCACATTAATCAAATGGATAATCCGTGCATTGATCAGGTCGACAATACCAAAGCTATTACATGCCTCGCACTGTCCTGCACGATTCTGTGTATTAAACATATTAGGCAATACCACACGGAATCGTATTTTTCAGTAATTTCCCATGCGTGCCAAAGGCTATCTATCCGGCGTCAATTTTCCCTACAAATTATAGTTAATCAACTACCTATCTGTCAGTGATAAAAGTATTACACGTGTTTTCCACGATTCGCGCGAAATATTCTTTTTATTCTACTTTGCTTCGGTCGGTATAAACGCATTGCTGGTTATCGTCATCAGTAATCTCTTAACGCGTCGAGCACGCTATTTTTCCTGTTTCCCATAAGTTTATTTCTCTCGCACGATTAAGGACGATTTATGGGAATGGAAATTATTCGGACAGTGACTACGTGAAGGACACGTGGTAACCCAAGGATTTTGCCGAGTGATATCTCGTCGGTGAGTCTTTATTGGGTGGCGCTGGGTCCTCAGACGGTTAGGTAGGTACCGCTAAAGGAAACGTCTTCTGCAATGTGAAAAGGGATGAAGGGATTACTTGGACGTGTTAAGCCAGCAGGATCTCCCTTCCTTCGCGCCCATTTCCTACTAACGTCCACCCACCTGTCCATCTTTCAGATAGGCTACCAACCGCTGATGGAAAAGAGGAAGAATCCAAGAGGATCGATAACCGATGAGGATTCCGACGATTCGCTTGACAATTTCTTGGATTCCGCCATGCGCGAAAATGGATGCTATAGATTAACGTGAAGGCTTTTGGATCCTTTTGAAGAGTTCTCCACGCGAATGGAGTAGGAGAGCCAGGAATCCTATAAGAAACTAGTATAGTCGTCAGTTTTCGTAGCCTCGTTTACTCGATCCTGTAATTTCGAAAACGTTACGTCATTCTTATAGTAACGAACGAATTAGACGTTATATATATATATATATATATATATAGTCTGGTGATAAAAGTGGAAACCAGATAAAAATCGTTCGGCATCCATCGGCTCGAGTAAATTCGCAGGCGCATTGGCTGTGAGATTTCAGTTGAGTCAACCTAGCAAATATCCGGAAGGGCTTGGTTGAGGGCTGGCAAATCGGGTTCAAATCAAGTGGCAGTAAATGCCTCGGGCTGGAAAGCAGGTTGGTACCTTTAGGAGAAGGGGAGAGGAGAAAGAAAGAAAGTGAGAAAAGAGAAGTTAACCCAAGAGAGGATACCGAGGGATCTGGTTGAAGTTCTCGTGGTGAAACGTCGCTCTTTTTTCTTTTATCTTTCTCTCTCAATAGCTGAGCGTCGCCGTCTCCGATCATATTTGCATTTTAGTCATGAAATTTTCCCAAGATTCCTCATATCCGTTTACATCCTCTTTCACGCTTGCTACCATACCTTCAGATCTTATTTCACTTCTAATTCTACTTCAGTCCTTCTTTTCGTGAGTAAATATACTCCAAGTATGTATGGGATTTCAGTTTGTCGTTAGACGATTCATAAAATGCTTTTTGCGATAACAACCAATTTCCTCATTGCATAGAGCAATATTTTTGATTTCAGAATATAACTGAATGAAAAATGATAACTGAAATATAAAAGCACAAAACGTAGTGTTTAGGTACATAGTAACTGAAGTGGTTAGAAATTATCGTGAAAAATAATGGATCCGTAAAATATTTATATTACATACAGATGGGTAAGAAAAGAAGGAACTTCGACGTTCAGGCGACGCTCTTCTTCGTCAATGCAGCTGTGATAAAATAATTTGGGGATAGTCCCATAGGAACGATGAAAGGTCTGACAATGGACGAGGCGATCTCCATTGTGCCTAGAGGAATAAGGAGTCGACCTGGCTGGTACTGCGACACGCGACTGATTTTTCACTTCTGAATAAAATTATGATAATGGGGTCCACCCTCCTCGAGGGCCTTTGTTTCAGATGCTTTTTCCGCTCGCGTTTTCTTTTCCCGTTGAAATATGCGATAAAGGCTGCCGGCTCCTCGGAAAAGGTGAGAGAAACAGGAGAAAGAATGGTGACGATCGTTGAATATAATAAAGAGGGTTGAAGGGGACGGGGTGGAGGTCAGACGGTAATCACTAGTGCCATGTTATAGTTCTATAGTATACTTATATAATTCTCTTTCTTATATTCCTTTCAAACTGTCGTTGCACACCCTTTTGCCAATTTCATCCACTTCTGACTTCTCACCTCCTTTCTAAGAGAGTTTCCCTCAATATCGATTATTTGCCACCGACCGTACCGAATTATATCTCGTTAGGAGATGCTGTCGGGGTAGGACTCCTAGGCGGTAATTACCATCGTAATTGACCGGTCTTAATTATCGCGAAATTTTATTACAAACGGGAAATATAGTTTTAATAAGCCGCTGGTGCTACGGGTTATGGATCCGGATATCCTCTGCACTAAGCACACTAAGCTTCAAGCTCTTCCTCCTGAACTAAAACATTGCGAGGAAAGTACTTTGAGATATAGTCATGGATAATTGGCTGTAATTAAAAATGCTGATTCCGCGCATCTTGTTAAAGAATTTATTATTCCTTGCCCAACGTACAGAGCAAGTGCTGCTAACGTTAAACCAACTGGAATGCGTATTGCCTGCTCCTTATTCATGGATCTTAATTATGATTCAGATTTGACAAAAAAAATTGTCATGTTTTATATAAAACAAAAAATTACAAAATCATCACTCGATCATGCGTTTGCAGACGTGTATATACACTACCGTGCATAAATTGTGGCCATTCGGCATTTAATATTCCTTCAAACACTTATGCACGGTAGTGTAGTTGTGTACAATAAATTGTCCTAATATTAAATGATCAATTGAAGAATATACACGTTATCAATTATTTGTATTTAAACAACATCGAGCTTGATTACTAATGAAATTGTCATTTTCAATAATAGCAGCGTAGTAATGATACCGCACAACTACTATATCCCATTGGCACATCATATACAAATTCAAAATGTATTATGCTGTCGGTGCTCATGCGTGTAGGCCGCCGCAGCTAACCAACGGTCAAATTAATAAATATACAAGCATTATTATTTTCATTGGTCGTGCGAGCATGTCGTATTAATTAAATTCAGCTTCCGATTGATAAATGAAAAGTCACAACTATTGTTTCGTACCTATATACTATTATAACAAGGCCTTCATATTATTTTGCATCCTAGTTAACGCAGCTCATCCAAGTCTGCCATTTTCATTCCTCCTACGTACCTTTAACTCTCTTGGCCACGTATACTTGAAGCTTTCTTCGTGTAACAGGGCGTAACTTGGAATTCCAATTACTCCTCTAGTGGATAATGGCTAGATAGTTGGCAGTTAGCCGACACTCAGTATGGCGGCCGATTAATTGAAAGGTAAACTTACCGGTTAGCTATGGCCAGACTTTCGAGAGGGCTGCAAGCACTGGATAAAGAGAAACGGAGGGCCAGAAAGAGGACCGAAGGGTTGAAGGGACTGTAGGTATAGTAGGTAGTAGAACAAGTCGACGAGAGCCGAAAGGAGCCGACGAGTACCGAGAGCTGATCGAATAGATATATCCGTAGGTTGAAAGAAGCCAAAAAAAAAGGATGAGCAGTAACGGAAGTAACAAGGGTTTAAGTATCGAAGGGTTGCCTGCTTGATATCCGCACCACTTACCTGGAAATAGAAAAGAAACAATTGGTTAGCTAAGCTAATACAAATAATTGAATTTCGATTGAACATCGCTCAACTGTTCGGTAACCGTATTCCTTATCCCCCACCATAGTATAATAATCAATTTTTGGACATCATCATCGACCTTACGTATTTATCCTTATTCACCATATATCCTATTATCGTTACACTTTATTTATTTCTATACCGTAAACGCCTTTCCTTCTAGTTAACCGATAATGGCGCCCAGTTAAATTGACGGTTAGATTCGTTAATCATATGTGGTTATATGACTCCAATCGTATCATTTCCTTTGCAAGAGAACCAAGTACCGTTTGATGAGTGATCAAGATGCTATCTGAAGTCATTGATTTTCCACGTAATACGGAACACCTCACTAGTCGTTTACCTGTAATTTATGTAGAAATGCATATGACTATCATTTGTACCGACGATCAATGCTTTTTATTTTCTCTTGAAATAAGCTCAACTTATTCGCAAATTTTCTTGAATATATCCTTTTCTTACTACTGCTCATTTCTACAAGGCACAGTATAGAATGAACCGATCGAACTTTCGGGTAGAGGGCTGTTTTGTGTAAGAGGGTAAAGTACTCCCTCACTCACCGTGTACCTACGCTCTTGCATTGGAGTTTACTTGAAGCGTGACGCGCCAATGAGACAATTAATAATGTTGGGGGATATTCTGCTCTTGACGGCAGCGACTTCTTGCGAACCGCCTACGTCCGTGAAACTCAACTTCCTTCCAGAAACGTTATAGGATTTGTACCGCCTTCGAGAAACCAGAAACTTGGAAATTAAGTCGCGCGTTAATGTTTATTTTTCTCTCGTCGAGTGCATAATAACAGACCTTCTCTTGACTACCTTAAGTCCTTCCTGCTGGATACCGTTTATGTATCATTCACCTGGAATTACGTGTAGATAGTCCTTGTTATACGACTATCGGTGCAACCATTGAATTGGATACTACACAACCTGCACTTAATGCACTTTGAGGAAATTATCAGTTGCATTGAAAACTAATAGGTAGACTATTGCATAAATGTATATATATATATTTTCATGTATAATCGTTGAATATATCCAAGTTTGATAAACATCAGAAATGTTTGTTTAACTTTTCAGCGTGTCTGTACTCAATTGTATTATATCGGTGTACGTGCATGTTTCATATATTAAATATAATTATGCCATGTTATTCGTGATGGGTTGAACTAGATTTATCTCCCTATTTACAATTCATCTAAGAGAAAATATTAGTTCTTACGGGTGCGTGTCTAAATCACCAAGAAATTCTATGAAATTGTAAAATCATTGATTTTTAAGGTCTCAAGTATATACCTAGTATTTTAATATTTTTTTTTTTCAGGCATCGCGTGTCACGTGTGTCTATCCGCTTGAAAAGATTGCAGATTAATTTGATTTACGAAGAAACTAAGTAATTTAACGGTAATCAAATTTATTCGCGAGACCACGGCGCACGCTGAGTGTCTCTTCTAATTGGATCGCGCGTTATAACGCAGACAGAATGGAGGAGGATCCATTTACTTATACTTTTTCGCTCGAGCGAGAGAGGTCAGCTGTGACATTTGCATCGTTCATAATAGCCAAGGTAACCGGGTTTTCAGTTCACCCTCTGCGACTCTTTCGTCATTTTTTTCAATGACTTTTCCCCATCTGCAGATCTTACGTTGAAGAGACACGTGAGGGAGCATATAGTCACGAAGCGGCGCTCAACTGTTAATTATTGAAGTTTTAATGAGCAGAACTGCAGCCCCTATCCATTTACCCTTTCTTCTTTCCTCATGTGACGAATGGAAACCGCCTATTTCATATACCAAGTCAGTATCTACGTGTGGGATATACTTCATTTGTCGTAACTTCTAATTCATTTAATATATCATAAAATTATGAAAACTAAGTGGCTGAAATTGTGGTTTGTTCTAATGTTTATGGATTTCATAGAAAAATGATATTGCGTAAATATTAGGAATGCTATATGAATTATGAAGGATTTTTGAGAAATAAAAAATATATCTGTATATCACTGGCAATTTTCACTACTGAGGTTTTTTATTTGAACGATCGTATCGACTAGGTCACTCGTTTTCATGCAGTTTCGTTTTGAGTTTATCAAAGATAGATATTTCCTGACGCAGGGATTATATCCTTGCATGATCGGACACAGGATAGTCTAGGCTATCAAATGGCTATTGTTATCTCGCAGAGTGCGATCTATTTTTAGCAGTTAATGGAGTTTCAGTAGCGAGCGCACGGTAAATGTGTTTCAGCCAATCAACGCTCAACCCCGTTTTCACGTTTCTTTCCGATTAAACTGCCTGGCCGGCGGATAGGCGCCGTGTCACAATTCCTACCCCTGTGTACTGCTGGCACGAAATTAATCGGGATCCGATCCTATCGAAGGGACGCAAATTGGAAACTACCCTCAGAACTAGTTCCGCATAATTGCAATAGGAAAGTGAATCTTCGTAAGAGGATGCATTCATTCGTCTCTGGATCAAAACTTTCAGGACCGTCTCAATATCCCCTGAATTTTCCATTTATCTGTCATACAATAACTTCATTGAATTTCACTATATTATGATTATCCAAATTTTTCCTACTTTCTATCAACTCGATCCTATATCATACCACAATCCATTCAACGAGAGTTCGTCACAGTAAAGATGAGATCTTCAATCATTGATAGCAGCACTTTTGATTTTACGCGCTAATTGAAAAATGTTAATTGGCACAGCCATTATGGGGTCACTGATCCCTCAAGTTGTCGTCTACGAATATCGTGCGAGTGCATACCTATTCATCGCACCCTAGTGCTCACATACTTTTGCACATAAGCATATACGCACGTGCATGCATACGTGGATTCGCAAGCGTGCAGGCAAGGGAACGAGAGAATGCAGAAGCACATGTGCATACGAGTAGAAAATCTCGAGGGTGTGAAAGAGCAAGCCGTGCGAACAAGACGAGGCGCAGTCGACAAAACTGAAATGCATGCGTGCCTCAATTGTTTTCGCCGACGTATACGCGTTGTATATGACGCAGCGTCGATCTATAGGAAGTTTCGTGAATAACAAACGAAATGTTTATCTCGGCTTAACCGATTCAGACAAATGTCTCTGTACAATTTGAATTATAAAAATAATATATTTCGTATGATTCATAGCCAGGTAATTTTACGTCATGACTTTTAATGACGTCTGGAAACTTTTTCACGACTTTTCAAGCATATTAAACATATGAATAACAGTTCGGTGACAGAAGTGAAATTCATTTTATAACGAGCTCTTAGTCATGGAGAACTTGTAAAATTTTATGTCATGAATTATTTTTATAATAACAATTACTTTTATTTGCAAGATATACTTTTGCACTTATATACACGCCTCAATGTCGTTCAGTTACGCCACCGTGTTTAAGAGAAAAAATTGTATGCCTTGTTAATGATAAATTTAAATAATACCATACGGTAATTATGGAGGTGTCATTTTCCGGTGCTTCGCCAAATTGCATTTGTCGCAGTAGATATATGATAGGTATGCGTGTAGTCATGCTGTATTAGCATATGAGTAGCTGTAGGTATGTACCTTCTGTTAAGGTATCATTCTGATTTTAGAATAGCCATTTCTAAATTCCGGCATCAAAGACGTCGCTGAATTCAGCATATAACACGGACATTATGCGAGAAAAAGAAGTTACCGATGGCTTCGGGTGACCTAAGCTCTGTATTTCGCGCAAGCTACTGCTTTAACGATTTCTCATTATCCACTTACAAGGAATCGTTTCCGTAAGTGGCTTCCATGAGGTCGAATAGAAGAGACGAACGCGTGCGAAAATGGCGGTCGTTTAATCGGGATAGAAGCGAAATGAGACGTAATTCGAAAAGCTTAGAACTTCGATAATGGTTCATTTCGACTGCTGACCTTGCAGTCCTCGAGCTAGGATTACCTGTTTTGCAAAAACGTTTCTGCCATGTTCCTTATCCCCCTTTGGTATTTTTTTTGACATTTTGATTGTGTAATAGGTATGTATGTATACTTCATAGAATAAAGGGAGATTTATATGGAAATTTTTCAATAATGACATACAAGCAATACCCTTTGTATCGAAGTAAACGTATTCGTCGAATGTGTAGCCCAAATGCTGATTCGGTAAAATCCGCAAGCATCGTTCGCTCAAGTGGAAGTCAGTGGTGTGTCGTCTCATTAGCATAATTGAAACCACTCAAAACAATTGGACGTGGATTAGTTAGCCGCGAGCGAAGCTACGTGTGTTCCACCCTTATCCCTTGCGAGATACTCGTGAGCTGTTTCAAGAGGGCGCAAGTGCTAGCAGACGTACTAAGACGAACTGACGTATGAGCATAGGAAAGTGTACCTAAACGGATTCCTAGACCAGTTAGATAAATGACTCTTAGCATACAATTTAAAGTTTATATAAAAACATTAAAACAATCATTAATTAACGTTATCCTTCAGAATAAAGCTAGAAAGCCAAAGCATAAATTCCACATTACTATACCAAATCGAAATATTTGGAAATAACATAGTTAAATTAAAAAAAAAGGAAAATTTATGTATTTTAGACAAATTTCACGGGACGATACAATATTTTTAATTTTTATAATTGCAACATTGCAAACTCGTAAAAAAAAAAGACTCGATATGCATTCCGGCATGCAGAGTGCAATGGGATAAATTCATACTCCGGTGGCCCTCTCACGTGCGCACAGCACTGTATAGAAAAGAGTAAGGAACGCATAGGGGTGATGTAGGGGGTAGGAGTTGGTCGCGAGAAGCCGAGGGGAACGTCGTTCTATTGGTGGGTGTGCCAATTTACACGCGTTTTGTTCTCGCTACGACAAAAGGTGCGAGCGGAAAGGGAGAAGAGCACAAAGGTTGAGCGCCGAGGAGAGACACGCGGAGTGGTTGGCTGGTTGACGCATTGCATTCTGCAAAAGAGGGAACGTTGAGGCACCCTCTATTATACGAGATAGATTTTGCATTCGCGTCGGTTGCCAGATTCGCGCGACAGTCTGCTACTACTAGCCTGGCTTTGATTTCAAGAATCATGGTATGGATTCCACCTATATATAAAAGAAATTCTACGACACAGTAACTATACATACGGGTGGCTAAAACTTTTCTGACAAACTTATTAATTATCGGAGGTCAAAATTTTATTCTGAACTACTGTGTGTAATTTTAGGGATACAATTTATTTCACTTTCTTATATTGTTGTTCTCAAGAAATAAATCCTTGACGTCTGATTTCAGCTGTTTCAGGATCGAACGACTGCGACGTTGATTTGGAATTCTGGTCACAGACCCGGAGCAGAGAAGTATGGCGACTTGTGAAGGGTGTTGTGGTAGGAAAGGAGCATATCGGAGCACTTAAAACTACAAGCCGCGTACAAGCTCCTGGAACGCCGAGTCGAAGCGATTGTCGAAAAGTTCCCATGTTGCATTTTTCCAAGTCTCGACCACTGTGCGGATTTGGGTTGACTTTTTGTCAGGATGCCACTGTACAACCTTCTGGAATCTCATGACAATTCCCTTCTGTTCTCGAAGACGGGATTCTTGATATTGTTTATATCAGTGCAAACAATATAATGGAATGTTGCTACATATATAGGTACACGCAATAATTACATATGGCACACGCTAATCACACTGTAGATTTCTGAAACGTAAACATATATGCATACGTATATATTACCATATCGTATAGATACTCTAATCTAAAAGCTACGCATAACCTTCTGTGCGAATTCTAGTTACGCAATAACATGAATTTACGAGTAAAAATGCCATTGCGTGGGTCTTACGATGATGCAGTATACTTTTACGAGGAAACCGACCTGTATTTGAAACGACCAACACCTAGCCCCGGGCTATCTACGAACTCTGTATATATACGTAAGTGTATATTGCTGCATGTGCAGCCCTGAGCCAATCTGAAATGACATCAGCCGTTTCACTTCGACAGTGCAGCTATTCCTTACCCGTGCATCATTCGGCTTCGGGATATTCGAAACTCCTCGAACTCTTTTCTATCCGGAGGTTCGTTACTCAAGACTTGCGAATAGAAATGATTCGCAATACGATAGTAGCGATACGATTCTATTGGAACTTTTCCGAGTTCCCGATTGGCACACAGGTCATGGGATTCTAGACGTAAGAATTTATGAAGCGAACCTAGTCGCCAAAACTATTTACTGATAAACAAAAGTGCCTGACCTAAGATATACGTCACTGTTGATCTACCTTTTATTATATAACATATGTATATCCCTCGTAGAGCCATAATTCTGAACCACCCATAAGGGCTGTCAGCATCTTGTGCGATCGTGGGATATATATGTTTTATTATGATTTTTACGACGCAAAATAAAGCTACTAACAATTTCACGCTTGTAAAGGGACGTAGCCTTGTCAGCGATCGGAATTATTATATCATCCATTGCTGAAAAGTTTAGTGACGTATTTTAAATTAAGCAGTGTCCCGCTATACGATAAAATCCTGCAAAAAGTAAATGTACACCAATTGATTTTCAAGTTTTGCAAACTTCTCCCCTAGATAGATATCGTGACAGTGACAAATTTATCATGCGATCAGCAATCTCTTTAATTGACTTTCTTCGTAATTACGCGGTGACGTCGACGTCGCGACGGGAAACACCCGAGAAAACTTGTTACTCTCGCGAAATGATTTTGCGAATCAAGTTCTCAATTTCATCAGAGTGTAGAAGCCTTCGAAATTTATCTCTGACAAGTTGGTAGATATGTACCAATTTACCCTGTGATTTTCGCGTCGTTTCTAAAGACTCTCAAGACCGTGTTTTATCTCAGTGTCTGGGAGTGATTACGTAGGAATTAATTAATCCGTCTTATTACAGCGGTAAATGACCGATTTCAACGTTTGGACTTTTATGTGCTTGGCCCCAGGTTGTGTCGTGTCGAGACTGCGGATTTACGAGACTCTCTGGAAACAGGAAGAGCCCGTCGCGGGAAGGTCGAGTCGATGCTTCGACGATAACTCTGGCTTTTTGTGTTTACGAGCAGTAAAGCTAAAACTCTATTCCGAAACCAATAATGCTCCTGCCTGCCTACCGTCTGTCTGCCGTCTGCACGCCATAAAGACTCGACGAAATCATAATACTTTCACCGTGTGAAAATTCAATTGGCTGATTCGCGTCTGGTTTACTTACCAGGCATCAAAGCGCCGAGAGAATTTCCTGTAAAGTGCAGCCGCGAAGTCGCATTTCTCCCATAATACATGGTAAATGCAGTAAGCCAAGAAAGCATTTACTACGCAAAGCACAATTTTCGCATGGTCTGACTTACCGGAGCTTTTGTAACGCCGATCGAAGTTCAACTTTATATATGGACATATATATAAGTATACTTATACCACTAGTATTCGGTAAGGCTACATAAGAGAAAGCAGCCAACCACCAAAATAGGTAGCTAGAGCCGGCATTACCGCCGCCATAATTAGGTGGTAACAGTTAGTAGGTTCGCTGGCAGCTTCGAAGTAGTAGTTACAGTTTATCGCGTGCAGTTAACTCTTGCAGACCTTGGCTTGGCTTTTACCCGCCTAGCGGAGATAGGTAATGCCGGAGAAAACCGCACCTAGAAGAGCCAACTTCAGAAGGTTCAGATATCGAGAAGTCCTTGCAGTGGCATAGCTATACCATCCCTACTGCTGTATTCGTGTATATTCGAATTGCTAGCATTTACTTGACATATACACTAATCTATATATGTATACTACATGTGGGACAGACCGTTCGTTTAAATAATACGAGAAAACTTTTATATCCCATTGAACAAGAAGAGGATGTTAATGAGGTCGAAGGTAGGATTGCTTCTTCATTTTTCAATCGTTATTTTCCTATTCGATATCGATGAAGTTGTCACGCTAACTGACTCCTCTATGTACTTGCCTTTCAATGCAATTGAATATATAAGTTAGAACCTGCTGAGTATCGATACCGATCGATTTATGCACACCATACTCAGTCACTGACAGGTTACATCACATCTCGCGTGAAATATCCAATTATGGCTGATCCTCCAACTGGATTTGATGGTTCATAGTAGATATGAGCATTTCACGCGATATTGACGTGTCGGAATGGTATTTCACGAACAGGAATGAAATAGCGAAAGACACCGTGTCACTTCTGAGGATAATGTTTGTCGTGTGATAAGAAGAATAGTGTAAACTGGTTGATAACGAAAGAAGTATTGTGTTATTTATTGGTGAAAAATATTTTAATAATTATTTAATGATGATAACATTTTAACGTATGATATCTTCGGTTACTATATTGTATATTGTATATGATTAATTGATTGCGTCATTTATTTTTTATTACCATCTTTACATTGAAATTGGTACAAGGCTCGGACAAAGGATCATAATTTCGATCTATGTATTTCATGACCTGTGATTGCACATGACTTCGATGCTGAGCTATTTTTTTTTATAGATTTATGAAAACATAACGTTTCACTTTTATAGAGAAAGTTAGATAACAAGGGAAGAAAAGTCCAGCGAATGGTAAGAAAGAATCGTAACCCACGAGGGCCGATTAGCACTTAATTTCAGAACTCATTTATTCCTTGATTTATGTTGGGGTTCTGTATGGTAGATTCGGCAGCCATTAGTGGCAGTCCAAGTAATGCAAGGAAATAAATTAATTCGTTCGGGTGGACATGATTCTTTCCACTTGTATGATTATTGCAGATTTTGTGATAGGACAATGAATTTTCATTATACCAATATTACTTCTTGTAATCTAAGAATAGGTATTTGGCATAAAAATACGATTGTGAATATCCCGCCGATGAGTTTGGATTTCTTGAATCTAATAATTCAAAGGATCTGAAGTGGCTCAAGTGGAACTCTGTTATTAGTCTGATTAGCAATGAGTCCTAGAAGTGAGTCCAACTATGCAGTAAAGTATTCATCACTAACCAACATAATTATTGTAGAATCTCTGTGCTACCTGGGACTCGCTACTAACTATTACTGATTACTTGTTTCTGTATATTAACTCAGTATTCCCTTGATCTTATTTCAACTATACTTCCTACTTTTGTAAAGCTATGCTTGGATCTATAGGCCTGACTGCTACTCTCGTTTACTTTCTTAAAATTACTATTATAAATATTATGATTTACGTAGATCAAGAAAATTATTGATTTTTTGAAAGGTTATATATTTTTTAAAAAAATTTGGTTTAAAAATTTGGAATTACGTATTACAGAAAGTGCACGGGATTCGCAAGATATCGAATATCATGGATTACGTTTTCTTTCATCCCTTGCGTAGACACTGCTTTTTTTTCACGTCCCAAGAGTAAAGATGAAGAAATCCCCTTTAACTGAAGTTTCCCCTATAGCTGGCGAAGATTAGACTAGTAATTTCGTAGCACCGCCCATTCCTTGTTCAAATCCCAAATCGCTCAACATTGCTTGCTCATTTTTTTATATCCTCTCTAGTTCACAGCCTTCACTTGATTTTCTCCTGAATTCTTCTTCGCCTTGATAATCTCCCTTTCATATCCCTCCTTTAGCAATTCTCCTTTACCTCAACTATGACTTAGCGCTTAAAACCAATTACTATGCAATAACTCATAATCAACAACACCATTAACAGTTCGCACAAGTAATCTATCTACGTATCTGATAAAGCATACACGTGTACGATTCGCGTGACTTGTTTCAAACGTAGAATATCAGAAATAGAAATCTTGTACTTTACCAAGTATTATAGTAGTAGCAAATGGATATATAATATGTATTGCAAAAAATTCCGATATTTTGTTTCAATCCTAAAATTCGAAAATTCCCAAGCAATCCTAGAAAATTGATGAAAGGGTGCGAGTAAGTAGCAGAACAAGAATGAGAGGACAGGGGAAAATCGTAGGAGTAATGATTGAAAATACCTATAAGGCGGAAACATAGCCTAGGGCGCGCGGATATACGTTATCGTATCGTGCTCGATATAGCCAACAGCAAACGGCAGTATTAAGTTTATGGGTGCATTGCGGTGGTTCCAGACTCTTGGCTGGCATCAAGGGATGCTTGGCATGGAAGTCACGCGTCCCGACAATTATTTCACCCCCTATAGCCAGTCTCCGTTCCTTATTGGTAGACGGTGTAGTCGGCAGGGTCTGGGGAAAGCCGACCTTAACGTTAGCCAACGCTACTAATCTTAGCGCACCTGGCTCTACGAGTATTGCTCCGGCAATCATCATAATTATTCGATAATTCATTGCCAGCCAAGGCGGTCTGTCACGTACCTATAGTATACACTTGAAATTCCAATGCCATAGAAATTCAAACGATCTCAATGTATTCCAAAGCATTAAATTCAAGATATGCAGTAGGTTCATGTAAGAAAACAAAAATCCTAGTGAAAAATAATTCTAATATTTACGTATACGTTTTGAACGTCATATAAAAGACATTTACAAGACCTGATCCTTTCTACTGGATGCGCGTTTAGTGAAAATTTCACCAACAGATAATTTAATCCTAGAAAAGAACTGAGACTTCTCAACTATAGCGACCATATACACAGTCTGGTAAACACTAAAAAAGTCTGTAAATCACACAGCGGGAATCTAAATTATCTCCGGCGAGAGAACACGGGCACTTTGGGTCGCGGATGTGCCATCCTCGGGATTTATCGAAAGCTAAATAATAATACACGCAACACTACGAAGAGAATATATCACAAGGTTGAAGGGTATTCGTCCAAGACTTTAAGGAACGAGAGGATGAGAGAGAAACAAAGATAAAGAAGTATGATAGAGAGCGAAAGAACTGGTATACATAGAATCGATCTTAATATGAAAATGTGCTATATGACTCGTCACGCAAACCGGTCTTCTGTCGTCCTGCGAACGGCAGAAGTAATTTCGTTCTCCCTACGTTTGCTTCTCAGGACACGTAGAAGCTTTACGTCGGCTTTCGTTAAAAGGATTCTCTACCTTTCTGAGTTCAGCTATTTTTTTCAATCTTGTGGCTCCCGATACGTCCTACTCGGCTGGAGATGATCCGCGTTTACCGTTCAGAATACAAAATGATCCTCGAGAGTTTGTTGCCATTGAAACATATATCTTTCGCCTTATTTATCACTTAAAGTATAAGCACATAATCAAGTGTCGATAAAAAAAAATCATGTTCAAACATATATCCAGTCTTTTATTAGAATAAATATATTCTGTACTATACACAGATACGTCACTATACCTGCAAAACCTTGTAATCTGCAAAAAGAAACTGCTCCTGACATTTCCGCTTATATCGCCACTACTATACTCTGGAAGCTCTCTTAAGAAATACTTATCAACCCCCGTTTGCCAACCACTACATTACTCCCTGCGCATTAGACTGATCGTAACGCGCAGTAGACTCCCGTCTTACGAGACGTTGCCCATTTAAGGGTTGTGCTCCATGCTTGACTGTATCCAAACCAACCCCCGATGTTTTTAGCGAGTTTTTTTTGCTGACTAGACCAGAGTAGACTACAGGGAGTGCAAAGGGTGGTTGGCAATTATTCAAGTAGAATTATAAAAACAAATAGGGTCGGTTTCCGAGATGGTATACGGGGTAATAGTCGTCCACAGGGTTGTGGAAAGTATAGTGCGGAGAAAAGGGACAGTAAGCGAGATCTGGGGTTGGTGCGGGTCTGATTCAGTGTCGGTCTACGTTGGCCATACTGGCTACGTTGGTTACGTTGGCTACGTTGGCTACGTTGCTTGGTTCACATAAATATGAATGCACCCGCGGCTCTCATTAAGTCTCTCTGCCTTCATTTATCTACCTCGTCCCTGTGCATGCCAGCCGCCTGGTTCTTCCTACCCCAAGGTATACCTTCACAGTGTCCCTACAGTTCGTTTCTTACGGACTGGCACCAGTGCGAAACGTTTGTAGCACTGTTCTACGTGCCTCCCTGTATACTCGCTTCTTTTGTATAAAACTGTAGGAAGCTGCTTTATACGAAAATCGTTTAACCACGACCCACATAACATTACCTGCTACCGTGGATGAACGTACCACAAACTCTATACGTTTAAAGGTATAAAAATGAATAACGTAATTTTCGTAGATATCAAGAAATTTTAAATAATACATATACATATATGTATATAGTGGTAAATTGTCATTCACGAAGTCGTCACGATATTTTCACGTTCCTTATTATAAGACTTTCCTCCGTCTTCTAAGACTCTCATATTTTCGAGGTTATTTCAGGAGTGTCGTTACGTCACGATCCTCTTATTAAAACTTGCGACAACATTTGCCTGTCTAGTATCTCATTCGCTCTCTATCTCTGTCATTCTTCGTCACTCGTAAGCAACGGCCATGATTATTATTTATGCTCCCACTGGCAAGCTCCCTCAAGGCGCAACGATGTCTCCCGAAATGCTATGCCCTTCTCTCCTTCCTATCCTTAACTCAAGTCTTACGTAATCTCTAATAAATCACGAGGATGTAATCTACTCAGGAAGAAGAAATCACCATCTGAACCAGGAGAAAGTAAAAAGGATATGGGTTTGAAAATTGACTTCGAGAGAGACTTACTTCAATATATTATATATACATAGACATGTTATGTATGGACCCGAATGCATTATATGAATAGAGTTTGTCACAATATTCTGAAAATAAGGATGCATACCACTGCGCGTACGTACTGTGGGTATATACCTACTCGAGACAGGATAGAGACTAGAGAGAACCGAGAGATGTAGACGCGCCAGCAGCGACGTATGATTGGAAAAGTTTCTATAGATATAATACAGGTCTGTCTGTCCGTCAGACTGGAGCCACGACATGACCTGTCCTTTCCCTTCGTTTCGCTCTGAATCCTCCGCCCTTTCGTAGGTAGATTCGACCTTTCACAAACAACTTCGTAAAGCCCAGCAAACGTCAACGTATACATGATGACCAATGAGGTATTTCGTGGACCCTGAGACACAAACCATGTTCTGCCCAATCATTAACTTACTGCGTTCAGTCGAGTCAGCCAGTAAGTCAGTCAGTCAGTCAGTCAGTCAGTCACTGTACCAACATTGGATTAAAAGGGTTTTGATATACGCAATTGCGATGAGAAATTTTGCAGAGTCACTTGCTGCTAATTATCAGAAAGGCCTTTTACCTTGAACTCAGGGCTTCTAATCGAACCGAGAGTAAAAGCCAATGGAAGCGTGAGACTAACTTGGTGTATACGAGTCTTATGTAGACTGGAGTTGCTCGAGGAAGTTCACGATGTCGTGAAATTACCTTCGCTACTTCTTTAAGAAAGATTGTAAAATTCGCATGCGCAACATCATAGAAGAATCAGTGTACATAGAGGGTAAATGTTTAGTGTTCTTTGAAAATTTTACTGGAAAACTAAATCCTACTTCTTTATTCTGATATCATCCGTGATAGCGTGTAAAAAGTAACTTTGTATACCAAAGAAAATAAAACTAAGAGGGGTTGATAGGAATGAGACAACTTGGGAATAATAAATTTTTGTATCGCTATCAACCTGCTAGAGAAATATGCAGGAGAAAATAAAAGAACAAGGCATGAAATTTAGAAGGGTGATACTGATGGAAAGACCTTTCAAAGGATCTTGACTCAAACGTGGCTTTCATCGACTTATTGTCCGCTAAACACTGAAGTCGCGAACGCCCGCGGGTAATAAAGCGATTCTACTGTGAAAAAGTTGAATAAAATAGCAAAAAAGTCGAGGGACAGGGAGAGCAACAAAGTACGTGCTTTGTGCGACTGGGAGAGGAAGAAATCTGGAAAGTGGGGTAGGACGAGTTTCTGTGAAGGGATGAGTATATAAGGAATGAGGAAGGAGGGCAAAGGGGGTGAAATAAAACATTGAGAGAGGACTCGCTCTATCGGGCGGTTAATGAAAAATAGCGACACCCTCCGAGTCCTGTCTCCCGCTGAGCGTTGGATTGCTTGCTCTCTGCTTTCTCTTGATTCGCTCACTTCGCTCACTTCGGGGTGGGTTTTGCGTGATTCCATTGCGACCCGAGTTTCTGTCTGGATTCACGCTGTGATGTCATATTACAACACCCTATACCTAACGCTCCACGCTCACTAAGAGAGAATCTTCTTTCTTTCTTTCTTTCTCTAGCAATGGCATCCGGACACATTTCTTTACTTTCTCTAGCGTGACGTCTATCCTCGTCGTTATTCTCCAGTGTCGCATTCTCTGTAGCTTTACTCCATAGACGACATCCCCTCGCAGTAAAAACAAGCCCTTTGTCACGAGGCAATGCATTTTTCAAACATTCTCAATTCACGTGAGCCGGAATTAATTGACAATCGTAGCGCACCACCTGTCTACCGTTTAATAATCGAAGGACGGAAGGGCGTCGCGACGTCGTAAATTTATTATTTTCACCAAGTCACCATGCGAAATTATCGAATGCCGATATTCCACATTTTCCACGAAATTTCCACGACGCAAAACGTATAAATGCGTATATCATACAGACGAGAGTTACACCCTTTCCGTGTATTACTAATTTTTAGCAAAACAACATTTTTTTAGTATCATACCTTTTACGCGGAACACGTAGCAGCTATTGATTTTTAAGATAAGGGTTGCATTTCGCTAATAATTGTTACGTCAAAAGGCTGACCCACTTTTGTATATCGAGGGAGCGTCCGGAAAGAGGGTTGAAAAAAGAAATTGGAGTGAGTATAATCAGAAATCACAGCTTGTAAGCTGGAGTCGTTAGTGGTCCCGAGCGGCTTGCTTCTGGCTCTCCCCCTCACCGCTCGTAGTTCAAACTCAACCCCTAGAGTCTTCATGGCTGACGAGCCTTCCGTCGTCCCGCATCTCAATCGTTTCTCTCCTCTTTTCTCCCTCGCAGCAACCCCCTCCTCTGACCCCTTCCCAAGAAGTAAGTACTATACTCTTCTTATATTCTCCTTAGTACTCTTTTTCGTCTGAAGACAAATTATTTCTTTTCGCGCAAAGTCATCGTTTAGGAGTCTGACTAAAAAAACTCTTTAATCGGTACTTGTTTATCGAAGCCCAATTTTAGTAAACTTTTAATTTGAAAGAATGAACGTTTTAACTGTATTTGCTAATTTCAACCCTTTAGTAGTTCTTTGAAGCTTTACATAAAACATGAAAACTGTCTCTTCAACTTTGACGACTTTAAATCGATTACGAATCTAATTCAATGAACAAATGATTTACATTGGTTGTAAAGATGTGTTCGAGTGAATATATATTGATTTAATAAAAATGGATTAAATTGAAAAATACTGTCAAT
This sequence comes from Hartigia nigra, assembly GCA_031001745.1. Lineage (NCBI taxonomy): Eukaryota > Metazoa > Arthropoda > Insecta > Hymenoptera > Cephidae > Hartigia > Hartigia nigra. Next base: position 1,011,795 of record JARPRG010000254.1, read on the forward strand.
ATATTGTTACGTTAACATTGATATATTCAAAATTGCTGAATATACAGGGTGTCCCAAAATTACTGTACCTAATAACTCATGGATCCATGTAACTTATTTAAAGAAATTTTAACGCATGAGATAATTCTCTTAACCAAGACGCCAAATCGAGAAGAATAATCATGAAAGAATAGGTATGATATTCGCGTAACGCCAGAGATAATAGCGAGCGAGCGGTGCGAGTCAGAGAGCTCGAAAATAAATCAAAGCTTGCGTATAGTCGCAGGGGTTGGCCGGTAACGGAAGTAGGGCTCATGATCTATGGATACCTCAGCGCTTCCGCCGAAAAATCTGTTATATATTGCACTTAGCAAGGTGTCACGGAATAACGGTAGCCGTGCGAGTACAAAGAGCAGAGAGACCCAGAGAGCATGAGAAAGTACGAAGAGAGCGAGTAAGTAAGAGAGAACATTGCGAGAAAGCAAGGGAGTAAGTAAACAAGCAAGCTTATTCAAGCTCCCAGCGGGCATAACTTTAATCGAGTTGTCTTGGATCATGGTAAAGTGACGGAAATAAATTTAGCCGTGGACATTCTAAGGGTTCATCTTGTAAAGATGGAGAAAGTAGATGCCGCAGAAGATGAGGGGGTTTGAGGGGGCCGTGGATTTCGAAGAAAAATACAAGTTTTAATAAACATTTAAGGAATGAACTTCAAGCGAAATCCACCAAGTTACTGCGGCTTTCGTGAAAACCCATCCCCAAATCCTTGTGGCAATCCCCCTACTATCCTTCCTTCTCTTACTGCAACTGAGACTCATTCCTTGCTAGACTATGAGATAACGAGGGGTATTTGGAAGCAAGTCACTCGTAATGAAGTTCCGTTTAGTCCTTAGAAAAAGTGGTTAATTTTCGTAGTTACACTTTTGACAGAGTTCACTCGCCCAAGAATATCCCTAGAAGGATTCTACTCTGTCCTACCCTGTTATAAGTGCTGGTACGTTCCTTTATTTTTTTTCTATTATATTTCTTTTCCGGGAAAGTAAAACTTCTGGTGAACATCGCTATGCATATTCAAGAATAGTCGTAGAATTTACATCGATTCCGTATGCACCTTTCTCCTGTTACTGCACACTGTTTTCCTAAGAAAATTTGATTTCCTCGTCTTCTTAAACCTCGAACTTCGTCTTCCAAAGACCTTTTCTACCAGGATGGAAACTGCCTATTTACTCATCAGACACTCAGAGACTCCTCGAACCTTCCTTAATTACAGCTAGGGCATTCCTCGCTAAAACAGTTCCAGTACTGCCGCGGCAGACTAGATATATAAAGTCGCTGACCGCCGCTAGCGAAAGTCAGAAAACTTTTCAGACGCGAATTCTTCTCGTTTGTGCGTTCCTCTATTGATCCTTAAAAATATCTCACTTCCTTGTATCCTTTGATGTTTTCAATGTATGATATTACCTGTATTTTCATAAAGATATGTAATATAGAGTCACGTTTCTTTGTACCTTATATTCCAAGCGGCGTGAGCAAAGAAATGTATATCCGTAATATCTCTTCCGGGTGGAATTTCGAAGTAACACCTTATATCATATAAAAATCCTAAAATGACGTTTTCATACATAAATCGCGAGAAAAGCCACGTTGAACGTGTTACGTTTTCTACTATCATACTTATATGTAGGTACGCACGTTACATTCATAATGCATATGATGACGTTTCATATTCTGATGCAAAATTAAACTTTTGATTTTTCTTCAACGATAACTCGCAGTGCTACTTCATTTGAAATCGCGTGAGTACTGCATTTCCTGGCGATATTAAAAGCAGCGTAAAAATGAACCCTGCGACAGAAAAAGCAAAGAGTTTCTATACGTCATAAAAAAAAGAGGAACGGATGACGTCAGCTAAGAGAACGAGTGGTAATTTATTTACTTTTTCGTAATTTTGACTAGGGCGCTGATAAGTTAATTACTGTAAGCTACATTTTTATTAGAACACGTAAAATTGATGCAATTCACATTATAAATGCCAATAGCCTGAATTATAATTCTGATTATCTATAGATATGGATTAGATATCAAATGCCTATTAGGTGGTTTCTTAATACCGCGACAGCCTCCATTACTTCTGGAATCCTGAAGTAAGTAAGATTATTAATATATTCGAAGTAATTTTATTCACATTATATCATAGAGAAAAAAAAAGATATTTCAACGATCCAATGTAAGCTTATTTCTACTAGTTCTACGTGCATCCTTCATTCATATAAAATCCCTCGCGTGAC
>JARPRG010000254.1:1014161-1035678 GCA_031001745.1 Hartigia nigra
TATAGTATGTTATATAAATCTAATTAGTAACGTGCCACGTGACCTTAAAATTCTTAGAACGAATATAATCATTTATTTTCATAATGGTAGGCTAATATAATTAAAATGGCTATGTTTCGATTCTGACACTATATACACATAGGTATAGGTAAAACGAACAGGCACTCAGCAAATTAAAAGGTAAATCGTATCCCCAGCGGTAGGCAGACACATTTTCGAATGAACGTGAAAAACGGCCCGGGCTGTTTGAACCCCGTTGTGACATTTTCGTAAAAGTTCACTCGGCAACGAACTGTTCTCGTTATACGAACATTATGTCGAATTATAACAAGCATTGTGTCAAACGTTGAAACCGGTGATCGTACGCACAACCGCTTCATTATTTAGCGGTCGCAACGCGGACCCCTCCTACTGAAACTTTTAATTAAAATCTGAAAATTTACGAACAGCCAGCCGTAATCCTGTTAAAATATGATTTCGCAATTCCATGCTATCGAACCTGTGCCTAACACTGCTGAATGGATTTAGATGAAATGTGTGTCAGTTAGACAGTCAACATGCTCAACATAATTGGCCGTCTATTCAACTGTATCGTCACTTTCGTTTGTTGATTTGATTTGCCATTGATACCAATAGTTTGGTCGTTCGGCATTCCTAGTCTGTATACAGGATACGAGAACTACATTGAAACACGCTGCACCTGCTTTTGTTGCATTTTTAAGATTTTGGGTATAAAATCTGGTGTTTGTCAACTAATGTAATTAAAAGTTTGATTTTCCAAATGATCGTACGTGAATACTGCGGGCGTGTGGAGCTGAGCGATGTAATAATATTTATTAGAGATATTTGTGTATCTATCGAAATATCGTTAATCACTTCACCAGTCACTAATTTCGTAGTGGCAATACTATACAACAATTATTGGTATACAGAAAATATATATTGAAGTATTTAGTATTTTTCATTCCCTCTGAAATAATAATGCATCTCTATGCTATCTCTTTTATTCACAGGCTGGTAAATACCGACAAAAAGTTTTCTACTATCTTTCCAGCAAGCATCACTCCGCTTCGAATGTCTGTCTAATTTACATTCTGACTTCGTATCCTGCTCTTTGTTTACGTCCCTGCAGCTGATATCTAGGCACCACCAAATAACACTTGAAACTAACATCCATGCCAAGAAGGAAACTCGCACAAAGGACAACTGGGTGACCAACTTGCGACTTGTTAGTTCAACACACAGTTCACGCTAGATACTTACGTCCAGATGTAGCCAACCTGACAACTATACTATTATACCTAGTGACGTAAACTCAACCGCTATATTCAATGATGTCGTATTTATTTTTTTAACAAGAATTTTTAGTAGCGCGACTCGTCCAAAAATGTAGCTACGTTAATGAGGCCGGGATGGAAGGAAAAATAATATTTGTTTTGAAAAAACAAATTGGTGCTGGGACGAAGGAAGCGCGAGGATTTTGCCAAACTCGTGAGCAATGGTAAGAGGGATGACGAAGTACTAGAGGAAAACAGCCTGAACTTTACGAGTAGATTGCCACTGGCACTTCCTTGAGGCGTTTCTGAAAAGACTGTTAGGGAAGTATCCACTTGAAATTGTAGATATTTATCCACGTGTCAAGAGCCTCACGTACTTAGATGTTTGATAAGTTCCTAACGTATATATATATACGAGTGGGGGGTGTAGTATAGTATGTACGTGGGAGTGGAAATGTATCAATTGGTAAAAAGAGGAAAAAGTAGGGTAGCGCGTAAAGTCCGCTTTCTGACGGGACGTCGATAATCTTGTTCCCTGTCAAAACACACCCTTCTTTCTTTTTTTTCCCTTTCTCGTTTCGTCAGCATGGTGGCAACCCCGTCATTCTGGTACTCTCCTTTGCCACGTTTCTCGACGCCAGCCCTTTATACTTTACTCTCTCTCTCTCTCTCCTTTATCTTTTCTCACCGTGTACTTGGCTTCTTTCTTTGTCTTTCTTACACCAGGCTTTCTTATACGGCATCAACTTCTTTTACCGCGAGCAAAGCATCATATCCTTTTACAGGAGACGATAAGGTGGAAATTCCTTTATGGAAACGGGTAACTTGAAAATATTGCAAATTGCTCCACGGTATTCTAGTTTCCGCCGACGTCTTAGCCACCGCGATTCTGATCTTAACGAATCTGATATGATATGATAACGAAGTGCCGGATGGTCTATGGTTATTTGCGAATATCTTTCCCGAATACCTACGTAACCTATTTGCAATTTTGTCAGATATCAGCATCTGCAATCTTATTAAAGATTTTGTACGAAGAAACACGAATGATAATGGCCGATTGAAACGAGTAACTATGTCATGAATGAAAGGGAAATTATCTTGGATATTATGCCCATATCTAGGAAATACTGGAAATTGAATATAATTTTGTGAGACATTAAATAGGGCTTGATATGGAGGTCTATTCAATATATAGATATTTGAATTTTTTTTATATTTTATTATATAGTTATTATGGACATAGGATGGTATAATATTCAATGTACGTCGAAGCATGAAATTAACGTTCTAATTCAATTTTTAGAGGACAAATCATCGTGGTTCAAATTTAGTGCTGTTATGCAAATACAGACGGAAAACAAACAGGAATATATCGGGGTTGGTTTCAAAACATTTCAGTGGACCTCGACCAATTCGCAAATATTATAATTATCAATGACTGCTCACGGGATCACAATTCAATCCCATTCCCACTTAATTTTTGAATTGTAATGTTTTAGCTATACGATCCTTATTCAATCAAACTACCCTTTAAATGACGCCTAGCAATGAAAACCCACCACAAATCGCTTTAGTCTCGAACACGTATCGATTACACGAAAGAAGCCTGCATTATCGCGATCATGAAGTTTTTTTTTTCTATTTTTTTTCTTTACTTCTATACTTATTTCCACAATATATGTTTTTTACTGGAAAACATTCGCAATGAAAAATATAGCAAAAGATATGAAATTTCTTAGAACCAGTAAAGAGCAGCAGGTATGTAGATACAATTGTATAAAGTTACGGATAATTTCATCGAAAACCCATTGTTCCATAGAATTTCTAGTGTTCAAGTATATATATCGCAAATAAGTTTCACTGAAGGAAACAGTGCGGAAAGCTCTGTAGTTGGTATTTCATAAAAACACGATTCGACGTTCATAGAAGAATAAGAAATTGATTACCATGTATTATCATCCTGCACGGAGAAACGCAAAGCTACGTAAACGCAACCTTCTTCTTGTTCCATTACAATTTCGAATAATTGAACTGCGCAATCTTGGAGACTTAACGTTACTTCTTGAACGCATCGCGATGGAACTACTTGCTAGAATATTCCTTATTGGGACATTAACCAAGAAATGTAATTTGCTTTGCTATGGGCACGATATTACAACCAGATATCCCAAGTCATAAGAAACTCCGTTCGTCGTACCATAGTTTCCGTCACTACGCTCAAAGAGAAGAAGGTATGCGAATAAATATGGTGATACTGACGTTTAGTCATAATTTAATAAAAAAATGCATAAAAACTCATTACTAGTATCTCGTAACGTTTATGGTTACAATATATTCAAATTTCATGCAATTTCTGGCTCTTATATATACTTGGATATTAATTTTCCCAGAAATTTATGAAAAATGATCAAGAGCTCTTAAATGTAATTCGTTTAAAAGCCTGAAGGGATCACGTTGTACGTGTTAGAGCGTAGAGAGATAGAAAGAGAGACACGAGAGTCAAGGCGTCATTGTAATTGGCGTGCTTTGTAGGAATCGTCCCGAGAACGCATGACAATCCTTATTCTCTCGCCATCTCTCTCTTCGCTCTCTCAACGTCAGTAGGATATCCATTAGCAGCCACAAGAGAAGGAGAGAGAAAGAAAGCGGAAGAGTCTTTTCTCATTCGACTCCTCACTCTCCTTCCCCTCCCGTCCCCCCCTTACTTTTCTTTTCTTTCTCACCCTGCATTTCTCTCTGGTTTCTTCAGTCTCCGCCGCCATTGCAATCAGAAAAGCAGCTCGGACGAGATTGATGGTAGGACCTAGTGAGCCCTGCTGGAACCTCTTTCAACAGTCATCCACTCGAGCAGCGAACGAATATTTCCTCTTTTTATTTTCTACTAAGTGGTTCATTCGAAACTTGAGAAATACCCTTGCAAGGAACCGACATGGATACCCAGAACAATCTGTCATCTCGAAATTGCAAGGATGTTGAGATAACGAGACCTTCTCCAAGGATCAGTCAGTATAATTGAGATGAAGTTCTTGCAGAATCCATTGAAGATACTTTGGTTGTTATAATATATATTTTATTGAAAAAAAAAACAACTTTATTTTAGGTATCATTCAAGATCCAATTACTTCGTTACTGATTATACAGGACGTGTTGGAAATGGCGTAATGTTGTATTCTGATTAAAAGAAAAACGAAAACGATAGGTGTGACACTGTTCAACTACGCGAAAATTAGGAAAACTAACTTTGGTCCGTCTCCGTTACGTTAAAAGCAATTAGAGCCGTTTGCAGATTTCCGAGTTTCTAATTCAGTGAACTACTGTTGCAAACCGGATGACACAATTTGCCCTTTGTTGTCCACCTAGTTTCCCTTTTAGAGAGTTACAATACGTAACAGTCCCTAAGTAAAATGAGTTGGATACTACTCTCTAATTACATACGTGCATTCCCATGTATCTCCTACTATTTTTTTTATTAAGTTACAACACGCGCTACCTTAGCATCTGATTCAAAATTAGCTTATGGAATTCCACGAAGCATAGCCCAAAGGTAACGAAATTCCTTTCACAAAATTTGCCTTAATTCTAACGAGACCCTCTTCAGAGAATTTGGAATTGGCAATTGGTCGTGATTGATTGCACCGATATATATTTTATTTTATATATATAAGATCTTATATCAAGAAGAGGAGGGAGAGTCACGGTTGCCGGGAAGTGAAACGGCGTGGCATAAAAAAGTTATATTTCTTCAAATAAAACTCGGAGCGTCTTGAAATATTACTGCCTAGCAGTTAGGACGCCCGCCTAATGTCGGCTCTCATCCATTTTCTGCCTTCATATTCCATTTCATGTCGCCCGACACTGACTGAACGGTCAAATCGATAGAATCGAAAGCGAACTGATATATTCGTATTGAAATTATTCAATATATCTCGATCAATAACAATCCAATATCTATTGTAATACCTAAGCTCAATGTATTGTAAAACACGTTGTGTTTAATGGCCGCTTTAGATGATTATAAGGCTCCTAACGAAATGCCACAATATACATAGTTCACGATATACTTGCGTATAATTAACAACTACCATACTGCATCAACGATGGGTAGTTTTCATGAGGACGATCCGCAGAGCTAACGTGGAAAAGAGATTGTCGATGGATAGAGAAGGGTAGTTTGAAACCACAGATTGTTTTACAGTTAGCCAACTATTTAGAGTGCCCATGGCGTTGCCCTGGAACCATGGGCGGACAGGAGCTTTTCCCACGGACCGGTAACTCCACTGTAGGTACACCAAATTCCGATGGCTTCGATTATTTCCCACTTAATTATCCGGAAAACCACAGTGCGGAACATTCTATACCGCGTGCGTGATAACATTCGGATACCGAAAGTGGACTAGTCGCGTTCTACTGGGTAATTTGCGTAGTTGGCAACAATTAAATGGCAGGTATTTACTGACTGTGAATGCCTGTATTTTCGAAGTGGTCCTCAATGCATTTTAACCCCTTTCGAGATTCTCATTCGATACTACTGATGTACCATATGATATACACCTTTTGGAACATTTCCGATTTCTCGTATTTTAACGGATATAAAGGAGGTCTGTTAAAGAGAATTTCCGTTCATTTTTGATTTACTATATTTTCAAATGTCAGAAAAAAAAAATTCATCCCTATTTCAAAGGCACTGAATTCTTAGATTGTTATTATACTTAGGGGGTGGATCCCATTCATTCGGTGCGTTTCAATCCTGGAACGTCTCCGTAATCATTTTCAATTTATTCCGGAATCCCAGAAAACCTAAAGTGAAGTGGTCCGCCTCAATCCTCAACCTGCGTTAAAGCCCGCCTTTCTAAATTAAATTCACCATATCAGACACGTTTTATTTAATCATGGCTCCCAGGATGAAATACGAATAACCAACTGGTGCACCCTAAATGATTTTCAAAGCGATATCGCAGCTACCCAAATCTAACCGAAAGGAAACTACTATAAATTTCAGCTGAAAATATTGAATTTTCAAAATAAAATTCCACTTGAAAATGAGACAATAATAAGATTTACTTGTAATTTCTGCGTAAATTATTTTCATTCCATCAACATAATAATCGCGAAATGGTTGTGTTTTATCATTCATTTTGTTTGGCACATCATTAAAAGTGCGACATAAAAGCTAAAAACATGATGCACGACTGGCTTTAATTTCGTGTTAAAAAGCAAAGATCAAAAGAGTTCAGAATTCCATGATTAACTCTCTCCCTCTGTTTCCTAAAGACCAAGTGACGAATGATCTTATTAAAAGATTAAATTTAAAAAGGGTAACCGCTCTCTCGTTTCTTAATATTAATACAACCTTTTGTGAAGGTGGGGCCAGGAAAGAGGAAGATTATGACACTGAGTCGTACACTTTTTATCGAACTAAAACGACGCCGAAGTTAAGTCCAAGAGTGCTTATGCTCCGTCGACATTAGATAATAAACGAGCTGGCAGATTTTACATTAACGATTTTAGACTATCATGAAAATTTTCGAATGAGTCAGTATGATTTCATGTACGAATTTTAATAAGACCATCAAGTCTACAATTTATTATATAGAGTAAGGGAAACTTAAGCGAAAGACATATATGGCGGTTAGAGCTTAAATAAATATATTTCGTTCCTTTTACGAGTACTATATGTTATTTAAAAAAAAAAAAGGGCGCCTAGTGCGTCTCATGGAATTCCGCATTTTTGCTAATTAAAAGCGCGACGAAGAGCCCTTTGCGAAAAGGCCAAGTGGAAGGTACAAAAACTGAACAGCCTTTCAGTATGATAAAATGGGGTATTTCCTAAATGACGAGAGATCCATATCGTGGGATTTAACATTAACCATATTCCTTTTGAGATTCCTTAAAGGCACCAGACTCTAAGAGTATCTTAACAGGTTACGCAGTCTCGAGAAGAAGGAACGGAAGTGAAGTTCGCAAGAGGTCTCTGGAGTATAAAGGGAGAGAAAGATACCCTACATCAAATGAAGGTTCGAGGGGTGTCCCTTGACGAGGACTTTATTACCACTTGCCTAGCTAATCATATAATTACTACAGTTTATAACAACACTTATCCCCACCAACGACAACCTCATATCTCAACGTCCCAATACTACAATAACTAAATGAAACAAAAAAAATATCCGTACTCATTTAATACTTCAATATCAACTTAAAAACAAACTTTTCAAACAAACCCTTGATCGATTATCAGAGATAACAACCAATCGGAAAATCGAAAAGATCTTCCCTCTCAAGTAAGGATGGTGATTGATGAAGAGGATGGTCTTAATGGTGTGTCTATCGCGGAATTACTAAGACGTAAAAGCAACGTTTTCCGGGTACCTCATTCTCTCGTTAGCTGTCTCTAAGTTTCTCTTTGAAAGCCGTGTCCGCATGCGCTTAAACAGTCCGTTCAGAAAAATAGCTCAAGCAATAATTCAGTGAGCCCATATCGTTAATTATTTCGTGGTTACCGTAAGGTTAATTGATTCCCTATTGTCGTTAAAGGTTGCCCTGTTCATTCCGATAGTTTTCATCTTAGCTCTTTGCAGCATCCTGTAATACGCATTGTGTTCGCAGAGAATGTATGGAATTTTTTTTCATTGCGGGATAACAGCATACAAAAGACCACGCTCTATTGACTTTGTGGTGAAGGAAAGTAGGTATTGCATTTTCAGGTAAATAGCAGGAAAGGAGAAACTAGAAAATTCTCTTCTCGATGCTTGAATAGGTAAAGTGGAAGGTTGAAGGTGTCGGGTATATTTACGAGGCTCGGTTAAGGGGATCTTTACTGCCGGACGGTTTCCTTTAAAATAGCCACTTAATTACGGCAAAGTAATCGTCACACTGCAGACGATAACTACGCTTAATACATTTCTGCTTACATCCATTAGCATCTCAGTGGATTTAATTACCCTCGGTAAAGAATTTTTTTTGCCGTATAATAATAAATATCAGAAACCTCTGAACAACGTATAAAATACAATATTACTATAGATTAAACGTAAAGCTTCTACCAATAGATACCTAGTTCTATTACGGATGATAATAAAGCATAGCGTTATCTATTGACCAGGAAGCATATGGAGGAAAAAGAAAAGATCAAAGAGGCCGATATCATCGTTTCCTATAGAGAATATTTAATATAAGAAAAGTCAGTTTTCCGGAAACTCATAGAAAAGTCCCATTGCGTGTCCGATGCGTTTATCGAAGCGTATAATATAAATAAAGAGTGTGTATTCTTCTTCGGTGTATATGCATCGTATATACAGGTGTACTGGCTAAACGTTATTTATCCCCGTCAAGACGTCTTGGCAGAAGAGAATTTCCGTACGAGCCATACCGATATGATATATTAGAGGCATTAAGTGCGTAGCCATTGTGCGTTCATCAGTATAGCACGTTATTATCAGATTTGACGCGAAGCGCCGGGTTATTACATTTTTTCGCGCGAGAATTAGCCTGCCGACAATGCTCCCAGGTATTATGGCACCTCCGACCCGAAAGCACATCCATCATTCTTCCTTGGGCGCTGCCTACGTCTAATATTATTATAATGTCATCTGCGATCCTCCCTATTACGGTCTCAAACGGCCCTGCTCTTGAAAGCTTGCCGCATACACAAACTCCCGTACGCCATTCGTTTTTACACTTTTGAAATAATGCGTTCTGCCGATCAATGTTATATCGGCACTTTTATAGACTACCTCGTAAAATTACAATATCTTGAAAAAAAGTAAAATCCAATTGAAGAGAAGTGGAGAATAAGCGTGCGAGAAAGATAGCAGAAAGAAAATCCTTTGAAGGAATCCTTAGGAATCTGAATGAAGAGAGAGTGCTTATAATTCCACTTGAAATCGGTTTCGTTTACGGGAAATCAAAGTAAGGTAAGAGGTCCTTGGTAAGTATAGGATCCTTCGGAATATTCTTATTGGAGGTGTTGATGCAAACGACGAAGAAAGATAGAAAGAGAGAGAGAGAAGAGCCAAGGTTTAATATCTCACAGCAGACAAGAGTGGTTATAAGGGACCTTGCATTTCTGCATTTGCAATGAGCCATCTTAGCTCAGCAAGGAAGACGAGTTGATGCCTTCAAGTTTTCCTATTCTAATTCCCGCCAGAGTGTTCCCAACCCCTTACAGCCGAGAACTACCCTTACTATACGATATTAAAATTCTCTCGGAAATACAGATGACACGATCCTATAGCCTTTGCAGTACAGGTTATTACAAACGAAGTGGCTGTCACTTTTAATCGCTCTCCAAGTAGCCACAACGATGATGCATGTTATGCGAACCGTCCAGAACGATTTCAAACTATTACGTCTCATTATTCTTTTAACCTCGAGGAACGACCTCCTTACGTCTATATCTGTAACGCAACGAGTAAAAGCATCGTTCTCTTCCATCCAGATCCAATATGACCTTTCGGGATGCGACACTGACCACGACATGATTCGTGCCGAGTAGCATAAGCATATTTCCAGTGAATGGTTAGGTAGCATAGGTTATCCAGTGATCCATTGGTCAGCAGAGGTTAGCTGACCACTGGTCAGCCAGTCCGGCCCTCGTTGCCCGTGTGAAATAGTGGCTGGCCGCGCTCCAACCTCATACGTTAGTTCCGTTCATACGTAACCTACCTGCCAACCCACTTTCGCCCACCCTGCATATATGTACTAAGTTTTCAACCCTCCTACCGACCCATCCGCCACCCTCAATCCTATCCAAGCGTGCACCAACCACCGCCGGCACACACTCCGTTTTCGGTAGGTCAGCTTGATCTACCGACATATAATACACTCCCACACTTGGCGACCCAGCAAAAACCGAGATAACTTACTAACCCCGACGCTCTATTATACGAATTGTTCAGCCATATATGCACAACGGACCTCTGCGTAAACGTCCCCTCGGAATTGCACTGATATGGCGCTCTCCATTGCTTAACCACTTGCTCCAATGACCGTACGAAATTTCCATTAATTTCTCTAGCTTACTTAGTACCCAGTGTATTCCTCCATTTGGCTGAATTATATTCAAATGTTTATAAAGAAGAAAAGGTAGTTAGAGAGAATGCGGTCTTTCTGTGATTTCTTTTAGAACTCTTTTTAAATACGTATATACATACGCATGCATTGAAATACACCGGAGCAGTGACTGCAATAGACTGCTATGCATTTTCACGTTTTTACGTTCAAGCCGACGCATATACTCGACGCAGACAAGGAACTCTTCAAGGATCTTTATTTCACAAGAAGGGCGACAAACTATATAAGAAACGCACTTATCGCACAACTGCGAGGCACGTTCTTCTTGATTCATTCGCCCGGCAGTAAAACTTGAGTGTGAGAAAAAAAGTAGGATGGAATTCCGATGCACGGAGTGGTGGGGAGTAAACGATTTGTGAAGTAGAATAAAGAGAAAAAAAATTTCCCGTCCGACGTAGAAGAACGTTCAGCTGGCAACTAACGGATAGCGTTTAATGCTATCATTTTGCACTTTTTTTCACAGTTCCTGCTATGTATGCCTTCCGTGTACGGTAGTACCATCCACGTACGTTACGTACACGTGGTGAGAGTATATGCACGTAACTACGTAGGTCGGATAGGTACGTGCGAACTTGCGAAATGCGAGGTACACAAAAAAAAAATTGGCGAATTACATACGTTAAAAAATAATTAGAACTAGTTACCTATAGTGCGCGACTGATTTTAATCAGAGATTTGCGGATATTTTTTTCTATCCCCTCTCGCCTTCCATTTTTTACCAGTTAACTCGATTTTTTTTTTTTGTTAAACTCATATGCGTTCACTGAACTTTGTTTTTCTACCGGTACAGTTTTCATTTCTCTTATTAATTTACGCGAAACAAATGTGACTTCGTTACGAGGGAACAAATTCGAAAAGCGTTATTTTTAACAACGTCGGGATTTAATGCAACCGAAAATATAACGTTATTCACGAATTTCGCAGACGAGGCGTGAAACTGATATAGGAATTGCTGAAATCACGGATGTTACCACTACGCGAATATCCAGAGTACAGCACGCGGACTCTCGTATCGCTAGATAGATAATTATCAAAAATCGATTTTCAAACACTGTCGAAATATTTCAAGTGTTTTTAAATAATACGACCGTCCCTGTACGAAAGATATCAAACCGAACAATTTTACTACAATAATGGTATTCCAATAGTAACGCTTATGAATGACACTGTACACCTGTTATATTTCACTCTAACGTAATACGAGCCACGCATAGACGCTCAAATACGCGTTATTACAATTAATTGAAATAATTCAATTACCCTTTAACGTCTTAACGATTTACTCATGTTTTTAAAAGATTTTCAAAACCTCCAACAACGGCTTCAATAATATTAACAGCACCTAACGATCGTGATTTGATTATTTTACTATGTTCCACGTACTCATAATGGAAAAAAAAAAAACAGTATACATAACATATTTAGTCGCAGGTTAAAATGCAACTGATTCTCGAATTTAAGCAATTCTGCATTCAAATTGCCTATTTAATATTCTTGACCAACTTCACCTAAGTATTAATTCTGGGATAGAGAAATCTACACCACACGGTCAGCCCGGTCCACATAACAAAGAGGGAAGTATTCTGCTCATGACGTTTATCATATTTTATTACCTTTGCTCGCAAGCTTCATTGTTCGCCCGTCTGTTTTGTTTCCGGTTATTATTTGGCTACCACGCCCCTCGCACCCCGGTCCATTATATATCCGGGGCGATGTGCCAATGAAGTCGGAGTTACGGCTTTTCCTCCGACGATTCGAATCACTTTAATTACACGAGAACTCCTGCGGGTGGGTGCAGGATATGCACTTGGAGATCGTAACGTTCCCCAGGCTGTGGATGCATCCTAGTATATACGGGTGCAATCGAGACACGATCTAACACACAGTGGGTATCCGTATACCTATACAGCATATAATGTAGCGATATATACCTATCTTGCGCAACAGTGAGAATTCGTGAAATTAATAAGACGCCGTGTACCACGTTACACATAAACCTAGTAAGAATTACGAGAGTAGTACGTAGTCACGTGTGTACGCGAAGTGGAATTCTTATTGGTACACGGTATATATATACTAGGAATTCCTTGGTAACGTGTATTATAATAATATGGATAAAGTAGAAAGAAAAAAAATAGTAAATCTAAAGCCGACTTTCCATTATTTCTATATAAAAAAGGGGACTCTCTGTCTCTTGCTTGTACACGAAGTCATTTGCTCCCTTGAAACGTTCGGGACTTCGTTTTACATCCTTTCGTATCTCCTTAAATTATTTTCAAATCAATTCTCGAGCCAGACGAAGTCCTATTATCCCGGTTCCTATTGGTTTCAGTTCCTTACTCCCTCTTACTGTCGGATTACGGCGTTACGCATCGGCAAAGTCGCATTTCCTTGTACATTGTTTCCGTCTGTGTCTCAAAGCCATGTATATATATAGAAATTCTCGTAACGATCCGTTAGGTCACAGCGTTGAATTGTTCAATTTACAAATCGTATATCTACCTATATTACTTTGTTTTTTTAATCCCACTGAGATTACCGTTAATTTACCAGTCATTGCTCTTGTTATGATACCTACTTGACACTATGTATATGCAAATCAGTTACCGTCATCGAAAAATATATTTCAACTGAATTAATTATACCTCGTTGCGGAGCGTCAAAGTTATATCTTATTAATAAAGAAAATAAAAAACAGAGGCAAATATTATCAGTAAAATTTGTCTTGCCTCGGGAATAGGCATGGTGCAGGGAAACAGCGGGTTTTATAAAAGGAAAAGAGTTTCGCGTAACGGGTTAGTGTTTCCCGGTTTGATTAAAATCAGAAATGATTTATCCGAGATCCGATCCGCTCCTACTGTACATCTCTTTCTATCAATACATATATATCTATATGTACCTTTTTCATATATACACACTTACACGTAGAACAGATCTCGACCTAGATTTCATCCTCAGACTAAATCTATTACCTGAAGTTTCTATATCAGCTGCCAACCTCTTTTCACTATTTTTTTTTCATGATCCAGAGGTCATCGGGAGTTGCAATCTTCTTAATATACTTTTCACTCGCCTGCAAAAGGCTTTAATATTAGTCACATTTTTCCATAAGAATTTCTTATTCGCAGCAAATCGAAGAGTCGATTTGTCATGTCGATATCGTGTAAACTCGAATTTGTTTTCTCTACATATATTATAGATTCCTACGTATAGCCATAGCAACCTACATTATAACCGAGAAGATTTTTTCTTCATGTTTTTCTCTTTCTTTTTTCTCCTCATGTCATCGTGGCATATCATAGAGAAAAAAATATTCTCGCGTGTTATCAGTATATAGTCACCCTCAGACACGCTCTCACCTTCACTGCGGGGTATATTTGACGCATGCGTTATTTAACGTCTCGTTGGATATTTATAGAATTTAAATGTTTCTAAATCGATATCAACTCGTCCTACCGACACTCACCCTTTCGCGTAGCTAACGTCTTAAAATGAGGGAGACTCGTTTAAATCATCTATGTAGGAAAGCCAAAGGGGGTAAAGGATCCTAGGTAATAGCATAGCTTATAATTACTCCTATTTTTCTGATAAAATCTATTATGTATCTAATCGTCGCCATACGTCACGAATAATCGAATGTGTGAACACAGCTTAATCGCAAATTTCGTCTATCATTTTGTGGATTAATGACAACAATAAAAATGTTCGATACTTTGGATAATAAAAATCTTTATCAAATTATTGGACTACTTTACTCCAAACTATAGAATCGCTATGAAGCTTGTAAGTAGAGCATTGAGTATTTCATAAAGTATGAATGTACATATCCTCCAGTGACAAGCACTAGGATACAGGTGAAAATCTATTTATTAAACGAAACAATAAAATCTTCGAGCTATAAAGTTTATAGGCGCTTCACAAGAAAATACAGACTTAAGATTCAAAGCGCTTGTTTTAAGTACGTCTAGGGTTTACGTAACGACCCGTAATCTGAAATTGGCCGAGTTTTTATATATATATATACTACCAGGGAACGATATTATAGGCACATCATTCGCGTTAAGCAGCGAGGAACACGGCGAGACGCCATAGAACTTTTTAATCGCGAGATACTCGTTAATTGCAACGAAGTTCCAGAGCCGTCCAGTTCATCCCGGCGCTGCGTCTTTGATCGTTAACGAAACGTGACGTTGAAACGGCTACTCCCTTTCCCGAATCCACATTAATTCCATGCCTAATTAACCGTGCTCCACTCGACTTCCGGGATGCCGGACATTTTATTTCGTGAAAAATTCACAGTGCCGTAGAACAATGCTTTGTTTACGGGGTGTTGCGCCGTGATACAAGACCCTGGTCTTTAACAAGGAGCGTGTTTAGAGAAAGAGTCTTGGTCAGGATGGGATACCCCAGCGTGAACCAGCCGATGTTAATTATTTTTACGAAATTGCCTTCGCAGCGTAGTTTCGTCTTGCCAGTCGCCATCGAGGATTCCTTTTTCGGCAAGGATACGCGCCGTGTCCGTAGTCGCTTCCAAGTTACAAGCACTCGCCAGGATTCGACCTCTACAATATCTCGACAGCGTCGATGCATATACGGATCTCGAGAAATCGTCTGGATCTCACGGGGAATTCAACATACAGGTATAGTAGATACACACAAAATCTTTATACAGAGTAATTGTACAACTGTACTAAGCTCAGTACAG
This sequence comes from Hartigia nigra, assembly GCA_031001745.1. Taxonomy (NCBI): domain Eukaryota; kingdom Metazoa; phylum Arthropoda; class Insecta; order Hymenoptera; family Cephidae; genus Hartigia; species Hartigia nigra. The sequence continues at coordinate 1,029,219 of JARPRG010000254.1, forward strand.
AGAAGACTTGTCTGGTTTTATAATAAGAAATATATTTGCTGTTTTTATATCATTTCCTTATTAATATTTTTACTGTCGCCATGTTACGCTTTTTCTATTTCCTTCAAACGCTATTTCTGTATTTCACACTCGAGAGGCACTTTGAAGCGTGCCAGCTAACGAGAGAGACTCCTTACACATCAAAAGATCATTCCAATTTCTCGAGATTCCTATTAGCGTGGATAGGATATAGGTACCTAACCTAACCTAACTGTATAGCTATATATCCTTTTTATACAATATAGATATACTCAACCATACTACCGCTATGCAGAGTTTACTTTCCTCGTCTCCAACGGAATTGATGCCGGAGTCGAGTCGACATAGAAGTTGAGCTTATTTCCGGTACATTCGTGTTTCCCACGACGAAGCAATTTTTCCATTTTCCGTAGCAATCAACACGGGAACACCCATCGACGAGAAGCTACGTCGAAGGCTTTGGTTATGGATTCTTGACAGATTCTATCCCACTTCAAAAATGGTCAAACGATGTTTCCACGATCTTTATGTATTACAAATAAAAGGTTCCATCGTATACGACTTGCCTCCGCCTTGCCATTATATTCCATTGTTTATCCAGTAAAAGGAAACCCATAAAGGTTTTCACGGAAACCAGAGACTTTTGAGGGGAGTCAATAGTAGAGGGTGTCTTGGACATTCTAGTTGAAAAGGGTGAACTAAGAAAGACAAAGACAAAAAATATATATATTATATACATTATCCATATATACCTACATACACAATAGATATATATATATATATATATATATTGTCTATGTAGGTATACATGTATATACGTATATAAACGGAAACAATATTGTTTGTACTCAGGCAGAATCATTATGCCCCTAAGGGTTTGCTTTTCTTTGTCCACTAATAGGTAACCGTATATCCCTCGTAGAGAAACTCATGGCCGGATACGAACTCTGTTAATCCGGGATGAACGATAATGATTGGCAAGGATTTAGTAAAAGCATTTTACGGAAAACTTTAGGAAGAAAGGGTTATCCCAGTGGATTCCAAAGAAGAGCCAACCAGGAATATTGCTCGCATTAACTTTCCAAATTCTATTGATATACCAATAAACGCAAACAGAAGAGCTAGATGGACCTAAATCCTTAGTCGAATAATTTAGAAATTTCATTCTGTATATCGTGACGAAAGAAAGGACAATCGGAATTCGGAGCCTTATACGTGCGTGTCCACGATGCAATTCGCAGTACGCATATTCACGTGGTCCAAAGTCAACCCTCGAATGTCAAATTGGTCTCCAACAACTTTTTTAAACGGAGCCCATGTAATTTTACTTGGCCATACGCATGCATGTACGCACCAATGGGATATGCTCTCTTCTCCACGCACGCGCAATCCGCCACGTTACTTATGACCAATCTTTTACGGCATAAAGGAATGGAGCGACATGCCAATGAAGAATTACGAGTAAGGGATCTGAAGTTCTTCTGAAAATCCGTTCTCGGCTATTCGTAATATGCGTTTACCTTGCGCAATACAATTTTTTGCTGTAGTATAATTGTACAGGAGCGTAGAATAAAAAAGTGAACAAAAGAAAAAAAAAACATGGAGACTTCTCATTATAGAACATTTCACACGTGTCTGTGATGATCCCATCAGGTTCTCTTCGTGTACTGTTATCGTCCCTACGATCGCACAGAATTGACATACTAATTCAAAACGTCTCGTATCGACGCACGCAACATAGTAACAAAAGTCACGCGTCGACTAACGAGCTAATAAAAATCGCACGTCCCGGGCTCACGTTGTTGCAGGTGGATAACGAGGAACAATTTAATTAATTAATTCCGGCGATGCCAACGCCGCGCTTCGGTGAAACCGGGAAGACAATGTCTCGTCATACATATCCTCGCATATTCACGTCGAATCGTCAGTGCTGCGGACATGGACCTGTAGTACGGAGCAAGTTTTTCGCGAGCGAGTAATTTTGGCAAGTGGACGGTTACACGCACACGCATTATTACTAATGTAATCTGCTAGCTGACGAAGAGAAAGAGGGAGAGAGAAAGATGCATGCTTTGAAAAGAGTAAAAGTATAGTAAACATAGGTATACTGCCTTTATGATGAGGTTAAGGTACCGGTATGCTAGGGGGGGAGAGAACTGTGGAGTAAGAGGTAAGTCCGCGAAAGAGAGAAGATTAGAGTGAAGAGAGAGAGAGAAAGAGAGAAAGGGAAAGGGCAAAAGAGAGAAAAGAGCAGTCCGATGAGTAGTCAGAAGATACACACCGTAAAACGTAGCGTAGAGGAGCAAGAGGGAGCTGCAAGTATATGGGTTGGTAGTTTTATGCAGGCGCTGATCGTTAATCAATCACCGGAGAGAACTGCAGTCTGCAGAGCTTCGGTGGTGCAGGCGAAATGCATCGGCGCGAGAGGGAAGCGACGAGACCCGATAAATATTGTTTTTGTCACGCGTCGTGCAGCTCGCTCGCTTTGCGACCCGTTTCCAAGTATCTTGACCAGGAAAAACTTTCAGGTCCTCATCCCCTAGCATCATCCACTTGAATCCTGGTACCTTTGATTTTACTGCGACTGCACCCTTGTCGTCCTTCGTGTCCGTTATACTTCTGTAGTATCCACGCAGCTGGCATTTCACCGATTCTATTAGATAATTAATTACCCTATCAAACTTGTACGAAACTTGACTGACAGATTGATTGGGTAATTATTGATTCATGTTCATTACGGTCTGATCATCGAATCGATAAAATTACGTATTGCTTATACCACCGTGTATAGAGGATCTATGTAGTCAAATACATAACTATACCTATATATGTGTACCTCTCTGAATTTATGGCACGTAATAATCGTATGCCGGAATGCGTGGGTTTTTATTCGATGCGTTAAAACCTTAGAGATTCCCCTTGACGAGAACACTCTCCATTCCGACAAGAACGTGCCCATCTACCTGGCTGATGTTTGCGAGAAGTTCCAGAGATCTTACCGTAACGCGACACCACAGCAGCGCGGTTAATAATGATCCTAATGACGAGGTGTTTATACCGCAGCCTCCTCAGGATAAAGTCCTATGCGAATTTAATGACTTGCCGTTTGAACGTGCTTTTAGTCCGTGAGGCAATTTACTCACTTGTAACAGAAAAGAAGTTATAGCTTTATGCAACTGCACTTTATGCAAAATAAGAGGGATGTTATTCAATAGAGTATTGTAGTGTACCTTATTCCAATTGAATTGTGGATCAAATTCGTATCTGTTTATAAACCAATATGACTTTGTCGATCCATAATTTTACGCATTGGTCGTATATCAGAATTGTCCACGATCCATTCACGACTGAGCGACCGTCTAACTTTGGTTCGAATTAGCTTGTAGATATAGATATATATTCGTGTAGAAATACCTGTATACATATATAATAGTCAGAAGCTTGGTGGATGCGATATCCTATCGGCATGAGCTTGATAGCGTTGACATTAACTAAGCAAACAGGCGAATGGAGTCACATCAAGCATATCCTCTGTCGTATGCATGTATGTATATCTATATATTCCTTTGAATGGTCACGCGTTGGTATAATAATCTGATGCAATGAGATTTCTATACCATATAGACTGTATAGGTAATAAGACCAAACATGGTATTGCTACTTTGACTAGCAATTCCCTTGAGCTGGTCCCATCTTTTCTATAGAACAATATAAAGTATTCAAGGGAGTCAAGGGATCATTTGTCTGTTTGGATTCCTCATCAAATTTTTTGCATATCCTCCCAATAACCGTTGGCACGTCTCGCTGAGGATCGTCACGATAAGGAGGGGAAATAACACGGTATTTTATTGCCCACTGGGGGGATGAAGCAGAGTCGAATCGTCTGAGGTCGTAAGGTATCTTTGCAAAGATATGAGTTATAACTTCCTTTTGAAAATTTCCAATCGATAATCGTATCGATGTTGTCATGGGGAACCATGGGGGGTGAGAGAGGGTGCTTTACGCTAATTGGAGAAAGATACCGTCTGAAGTGAAAGGAAGAAGTATAGAGTCAATGGGGTAGCAAAAAATATTCATTAATTTATTTATTGACAGGGATTAATTATACTCTTGGATCGAGAACTTACAAGAAATTCAATACCAAACTTCAATTCCGCTTCATTAGTGTTTATATAGACTTATATTTTCTAAAATCCTGTTCACTTGCTTTTATGGGGGTAGTCGCCCTTCGATTTATCCTCCTTCTCTCTTCTTCGCCTCCTGTACCATCTTTGTACTGTTTACCCATAATAAGGTATTTTAATTGGTGGTTGTTATTATGTTCGGCTTGCGACAAGTGTGGACTCCTTGGCTACTACTACGAGACACTACGTTGGCCATTGCGAATACTGAGCAGAAAAGAGACTTAGTGGGTGACCTGAGGTCAACTCGATACCACCAGACTGTGTTTTCGAGTGCCTCGCGCCCGATTAATTGCATGCTACCTAAGATTTACGGTGTAGAGCACGTAAAACTGTATTCCCATGATTTTTCGTTTTGTCCCGATAATTGCCCCCTACCGATTACTAATTGCTTTGTCCCTTCAACGGAAGCAAGTTTAAGCGACAGAGGAAGTCGTGATTCTGCAGGAAGAAAGAAAGTATGAAAAATGTTTTTAAAGAAAATAACGATTTTCTCAAAAAAAATTAGTAGGGTTTTACTCGAGTAGATTTTCTTTGTATTAAAAATTCTATTTTTCTCGCCAATTGGCTTGAAAAGTGTCGACTGCCTTTCCAATGTTTTTGACGAGTTCAGGATGTCTTGCGTTTTTATCCCATAAATAATGAAAGCTTTAAAAGTGCCAAGAGCACATAGCTAGAACTTTTGAAAATAAAGTTCGAAAGCCACGGGGTAGAAGTATAGGACCGGGGCGCATATTTGAGTAGCCATTAACGGCTTTGGATTCGTTGCTTGTCAGCCGATAAAAGCTACCTTCACCAGACTGGACTCCAGCCATTTGCCAACTCCGAATTCCCCGGACGTCATGTCCCGAGAGTCCTAACTCTTTTTTCTCCATTTTTTTTGTTATAAATTCTTCTTTCTCACTCTCTCGTCTCACTCACAATGACAAACACACAGACACAGTGTCACTGCGCGCTTTTATTATTTAAACAGCAAAGAAACACTTTTATCAAGGGATTACATTTCTGATTCTAATCCTTCCTGAGGTTTTTTACTACCGACACGTCACACACTGCATTAACGGAAGCTGTTCGAAATAGGAACCCAGTACCATCAGATACTTCAGAGGCACAAACCAGGTAAACGTTTGGGACTCGTAAGTACATGAGAATTTCTACTGATGTATAAAAATTGCATTACGTCACTAGCGCATCCTGGGTCGTCCTGAACCTTTCGTAACAGCTTGCAGGCGTCTACGAAGAGCGTAAAATAGGTAGGTAGATAGGTAGGTAGATAGGTAGATAGGTTGGTAGAAGTTTGGTCTGAGCTCTTCGGTGTAGCATTACCAACAGCTCCCTTAGGAGTCTCTCGTCCATCCACTATTCCTTCACTCTCTGTCTCTCCCTTCACTTCTACTCTTTAGATACTCTCTTTCTTCTCCTGTTCGCGGCACTCCTTTACCCAGCGTTAACTAGTACTGTCCTTGTCACCTCACCACAACCTCACAGACGATGTTCAGTTCGTGCTTTAAGCGGCCATTAGCACAACCACTTATTGGACGTGGCGAGCAAGGACCTTACGATACCCAATGTGTCCTCTATTGCCGCATAATTCCATTAACAGGAATCGATGTCTATAAGACCGTTCGATCGTTAGTATATATAACGATCAAATTACTTCACTTTATTATTCCATTGAGTCCTCTAGCTACGAGATCATTAATTCATTTCCTCTATTAGGTTCATGTTTGAGTACGAACGAAAACTGTATGGCGGAATTAAATTGGGAATGGACAAAGAACATGGAACGAGCACGGGCCTCTGTTCTGCTATAGTATATATCCTTCATGAGATTAAATTCGAAATACGAAAGTATAATTGAATTTACCAGTAGTACCTACATACGTTACAATTAAATATCTGCCATGGCCATTCTAAAGAGACTGTTCTGTGATTATTATTAATAAACATCTATCAGCAAAGCAATGGAAATCTTTGGATTTTATTAATATCGTGAGCCGTTTTCGAATGATAGAAAGTGCAAAGAGCACGAGTGTTGCTATTTCCATCCTTTATAAATAATTCACGATAAAGGTGATAACAGTTACTTTATCAACGTAAGCGAGATTATTGTACGTATATGAAGTTTAGCAAACGATCAATCTTTCGTCCATTTAGTATCTGCGGAATTATCAAATTCTATAGATATATATATATATATATATGTGACATGTAGGTATAACGACCATATCTGTCAGTCAGTGAGTTTACGAATTTTTAAA
>JARPRG010000254.1:1035778-1064159 GCA_031001745.1 Hartigia nigra
ATATATATATATATATATATGTGACATGTAGGTATAACGACCATATCTGTCAGTCAGTGAGTTTACGAATTTTTAAAGATAGCTATATGCGAAAAGGATAAAAAAATGTTTCTATACAATCCATTACCCCGTGCGGGACGTTTATCGGGATGGAACGAGATATATGAAATACACGGGAAAGAATGTTCAGCGTCGGATCGATGTAAGGAAGGGGAAGAAAAAAATGGCAACGGGATGAGAAATCACGCGGGCCTTAAAATATGCGCATGGGCCACAACCCCGCCCTTGTTATCGATATCACAGTGATGTATCGGCATATTTGTAAATCGTGTATAAGAGATAAATACGTCGAATTCCAGCACAAAGAGAAGTTCATATCCGGCGACAATAGGTATATCCATGGACATAACAAGCAGCATTCATCAGGACTTTTTACTCCCGAAAAGGATCCTGAGATCCTTTCTTCCATTGTAAAGTCCATATTGACATGGAAAGTCCAAGTCAAGAGTTCACGTGTCAGACAGCTCTCTGACACAGAACCTAGTTCCCTAGGGAACGTATAAGAATAAAAAGAAAAAGAACAACGAATACGAAGACCAGGAGCTGCCCATTTGAATTTGTCAAGAACGTAGAGTCCTCTAGAGCATATCGTGGTTTCAATTTCATCCGATTCGAATGATTTCTGAATAATATATTATCACTTATCAGCGTACTCTTTCATAGACACTGCTAGAGTGGGAGACTCGTGGGATATCAATAATTATGAAATATCGGCTGCCTGTCACACCCTGGCCATCGCCCGTGGCTCGAGTTTAACGTTCAACCCTTTCCGTTCCGAGCGCGCCAGAGATAAACGCATTAAATTATTACAAAGAGGAATAGAGACAAAGCATGAAATATAATGGAGAACAGCGGCCCAAGCGGAATGCATTACCGATCACCAACCCCTAATAGAATAGGACAGATTTTAACAGCCACCCAGCATACGGTGGCACTACTGTGTAGTTGCACGTAGGTTGCCACGTGTCGGGTGTCCAAGAAGTAGAAGAAACTGCTGGTAACGGCCCTGGAAATGTATACTCTAAGACAATCGTCAGAACGACTTCCGGCCATTTCTATTTGTTGCTCTTCACGTTGCAGAAACTCTGTAGAAACGTCAGTACAGAGTACTGCAATTTTCGAGTGTATATGCAACACGTACACACAGCGATTTCCCGTATGAAATAAAGCTGCGCCCACGAATCAGATAAAAGTCCAATAATTAAAAACTAGGAGTAGCGCACAACGTATACTGTAATCTGTTGATGAAAATCCGAAATAAACTCCGAGTCGTTCGTAACGGATGCGCCCTTGTACTCCCAATACGTCGTCCTACTTTCACGAGTTTAATTAGAGAACAATAAAGTGAATTAGTGAATTTATTGAAAAATTAGTTCATCTTTATTTTGACCCGGCTTCATGATTTGAACTTTGATTTGGAAACTCTACAACGAATTAAGCATCAGACGGGGCGCCAACATCGAAACAACATCCAGCATCAAGGGCTTCTCCTACGATACATCAAAGGGTTGACATACTCCGAAGGTCGCTTAAAGGTAAGCACCCGGAACTTACTCACACAGGACCTGCCGATAGGGTCCCAAAACGCATCGGCTGGTGACCGTAAAGGCCAAGGAGCAGTGAGCGAGATCCCACGAGCGGCGCCGAAGGCCGAGATACGTCGTGGGGACAACGAAACTGTAGGGTAGTCGTCCTGGGGGCTTCAACGAGTAGGACTAGAAGGGGACGGGATCACCAGAAGGGAAGGAACCGACCTGGAGGTTGAGTCTCACCGCACCTGCTCTGATCTAAGTCTGACCTATGCGTACATATACGTTCATTAAACAGACCACACGATAGTGATAGGCGTATATGGGATTCGCCGATCTATGATACGTGATATGGAACATCACTATGTTATTCGAAAATACAATCTAGATATATATAAATATGAATTCAGCGAAGCTAGGCGATTCGCGATTTGACGCAATCAATCTTTTGTCTAAATTCGTAAAAATAAACTGAAACGATAGTATTCATCGGTACGGCGTGATATTGGTTTTCCAATTCTTTTTCCCTATAACCTTTTCACCCGCACTCTCCCTCTTTTTTTACAGCATCCAGCAACCTTCGAGGCATTTCCGGAAATAAATCGTACCCGGCGAATTAGTTGGCTTATATCGTTTTATCGGGTACGGTAGTCGCTCGGCATTTTCGTACCAGCCACTTATTGACCGCGACTACTGCAGCAGCTCTGCATATTTATGTGAAAAACGAATATCGGCCAGCAACCAATAGGTAGTTGGTTTGGGATCCGCCGCGTGTTGCGCTAAATCAGACGTGGCAAATTGGCAAAGTTGCGTCGAATAGCCGTGCGGCAATTGGTAATGGGGAGTGAATGAGATAAAGGGGGCGGTTTGAGGTTGGTATTCAACTAAATGCACTAGTATATATGTACAGCAGCAACTAGTATATCTATATATGTTACCAACCTACCAGGTGGTACCCTATACGATAGCAGAGTCCAATGTAAGAGGGTAGAGCTAACGTAGAAGCCGTAAAGGTTTGCCTACCCTCATTCAGTACATATGTATGTTACATACGTTACCTACGTACGTACATACATACGTACGTTCACGTTCGCGCTTCTAAATCGTTTCCTGGCTCGCTTTTCTGCGTCTCTGCGCTCTGCACCCTGAACGACGACGAAGTGAAGAAGCCGAAGGTGTCGGAGAATGAGGTAGAAGCCTGGTAGCAGGTGTGCCATGGTAGTGGAAAACGGAGGTAGGACAATACCTCCACTGGCTGAAAGTGATGAAGAAGGTAGAGTGTGCTAGATGGTTTTAGCACATGAACCTAAAGTACATACAAGTACACATAGATGTCCCATATAAAATCCCATAGAGAAGGGATACTGGATAGATGATAGTTACTAGGGATGGTATTCAAACGGCACTTTAACGCGTGCGAGACACTGTAAAACCAGAACTGCCTTTCCCTTCCCATTAACGGCGAGCTTTAAATTATTTCCCAACATAGCTGCAGACGAAAGACTGTAAATCGGTTTTACAGTAACCCGTTAAATTACGTGTTAGAGTCGGCGCCCGACGTGGCAGCCAGTGAGAAATACAGAAGGTAGTAGATGGTGTCGCGCAATGACGTGAAAGGCAAAGAGACAGAAATATGATGTAGGTATATGAGCGCAAAAGATGAAGAACTATAGGTATTTCGATATACGTCAACTTTTACCATGTGTACCGTACTGTATAGCTGAGGTCCAAAATCCGTTGGCAGCCCTGATAAAAGGGGTTTAAGCACCCTGACAGGTGCGATACGCGTGGGTGAGCTTTTTGCTACTACGGAATTGGCTACCGGGACAGCCCATGGGAATTGCCATAGCAGAAACGGGACTCTACCCTGCTACTAAACGAATTTCTACTACGCATGCGGAAACGCATTGTACACGGGTTAATGATGAAATCGTAGGTTCTCTAGCAGTCGAGCTTTGTGAAAGATTTGACTTTGTTGCAGAAGCGACGTTATCGAACGCACCGGCCCGTGTAACTTTGTTTTTCCAGTGCCAAAGGGCACGAACAGTCCTTTCATTCCTAGACGTCAAACAGGACGTTGTTACCTACATTGTCTGGAACAATGGCTCCCATGAACGCTTATGGGAATTTCGTGATTCTATGTTCTCGAATAGAATTCTATAGGGGATGAAAATTACAGACTGTACTCTGACTAGACTAGTTACACCATATTATTTGCAATAATTCCAAACTATTCTGATGTAAAAATTGCTATTTGTTTATTGATATATAATAGTGACTCTATTTGAGGGATGATTTTGTTAAACAATAAGGTATGTCAGAGCGGATAGTAATTTCCACGTGAAGCAGTCAGAAGTACAAGGGCTCTTATTTGATGATACAGATCACAACTAGAAGAGGAGCCCTATGATTTTCTCAACCCTCAGCAAGAAGAGGACACCCAACCTAGACCGTCCTAAACACATTAGCGAGTAATCTGGTTGTCCCTGGCACCCTATCTTATCCACACACTCTCAGCGGTGTGCTCGCTTATCATTAAATCATTAACTCGTTATCCCTGTGGAACCCATGTTTTTTCCCGACGGATTTCACCCCAGTATTTCCCACTGGAATGGATACAACTACCGTCGCCCAGTACCCAACCCCTACAGTCATATATACCGGTAAATATTTGTCCCGGCTAGATTAGACAGTTTCTGTGTGAGCAGTATCTGATTATCTCGCAGAACCAAGGCCATCATGCACCCCAACACACTCTCGATGAGTATACAATTATTCGGGAACTTCAGATTAGCCGAGCTGACCCTATGCTAATGCCACCGGGGGTAAAATAACAACTTAATTAAATTCTCATCAATGACGAGATCGTAGTCCCGGCCCTGTGTCACAATATAGTTATCACAGAAACACTCTGGTCCAGCAATTTAAACTCCGGTGTCCTAATCGTATATTTACGGCGAAACTGAAATCCCTTAGCCACTCAGAAATTAAGTATAGAAATAAGAGTATTTTGGTAAAGCTTTTCTGAAAGGTTTAGTCAAGTTAGGTTCTTTACAAAAGAGTATCTCGTTGGATTAATTTCTTAACCTACCCCGTTGTAAAGAACGGCACCGAAAGTAGAGAGTATAATTAAGGTTTAGAGTGAGGAGAGGAAGAAAAAAGTTATAGTAAAGTCGAAGTCCCAATCGAGGCAGGCGCGAAACCGGAAGAGCAATTAATTCGCGCTTTCACCGTGCGATTAGTTCTATAAAGACTTTCGAGGAGGAAAAGCCGGCTGTCTACTCTAATTGGCCAATTTTCACCGCTTAACATCCAATTTATTATTATCCCCAAGATCTTCGAGCGAAGCTGTAGCATATACTATAGTACAGTACTTGGAAGGCATATCTGAGATTGGGCTAGGTACTTTCCGTCCGCTACCATATAATCCGATCATCAAGTCGATAGCTCAAACTCTGTTGGACTTTCGGTAAAATGACGGATGCTAATTAAAATGATTTGGCTTGTAGTTAATCCACTCGTAGTGCCTTACGCACAAGTAGCGATTACCAGTGTTTCCATCGTCTGCGACTAAAGGAGTGACTAATAGCTCCTCTAATTCTGACTAATCACCAGCCCTCGCTACTAACGTCTTCACGGGGCTTGATGTTTCTGATGGCTTTACACATTTGATACTTAGCGGCACACAGCCTCTAGTCGTTTTCCACTGTAGAGACCCTGCTAATCCTCCTAATTGAGCCAATTCACAGTACCGCAACGTCAGCCACGTTACCTGAAATCGTTTTCAATTTCTCTTATATCGATTTCCAAGAATCAGAAATAACAAAGACCCTTCGACCGCGTCATCACATACGTATCATTTGTATAAATTAGATAATTTCTATACGAAGCTCGTTAGAGATATAATTCTATGCGAGGAAAGAGGACTGAATGGACTTTCAATAAATATATATCTATACGTATATATGTATACCTATAGTTCTCTAACTACCGGATCCTGGGTATTACCAGTTAAACTTATGGTCCAGCAAAGGAATTGGATTTACCGAGCTAATCCAATTCCAGTGGGTAACCAATTCGTTCGATCCGGCATAACGAGTAGTGGTAGTAGGAAACCGACTAGAAATGCAAAAACCTAGTATGATCTGTGTTCATAACTGTAACTGTTGAAATATTAACTAAGAATACTAAGAATGTTTGATACTTACCAGTTTTCTCATGTAATCGTCAGCTAACTGGTAAAAACTCTCGATTGGAGGTCGAACGGGACCGATGATAATGCGACTCGCATTGTCTCGAGGGATACAACGTGGCGACTCCTTAGCTGAACTCCTAATCCTTCGGGAACCCCTCATTATCCTTACATTTATTACCTGCTAACTTAAGGACTTCTGATACGATCGAGGCATGAAACGCAGAAAAAAAGTATCCGGCCATACCGCTTGTTAACATTCTTCACGCTGTAGGCGCGGAGGGTACGCGTATGCGGCATAACGATTCTTCTTACGTTCTGATAAATCCTTAGTCGTCATACGTATACAATAATTACTTAGAAAAACGTTATTTCCCTTCACTATCGTCATAATCGTAATTTATTATATTCGTAAATCGTACATGCCATATATCAAATCTATGATATGGCATATAAGTATATATGAAATAAAGCTTTTGTCATTTATTCAAACGTATTCGATTATCTACGTTGAAACGTCATACACCTTTCGCTAGGTTACACGGTATACGTCGCTCGCACGTCCATAAAACCAATCGTTATTGACAATAACGACCCATTAAAATACCAAAATCCCCCATCAGTGGGAACCGCAACGAATCCATAATGTGCACAGTTCTCGTTGGCTAAACGAAAAATTCATTAATCGATTTTCTGGATAATGCGCCGAGTGTATATGCGTCGGCTTAATTATTTTAAAGGCAACGAATTTATTTCACGTCGGCAGACAATCGCGTACGTATACATAAACTATAGGTATATACGACTACGTACGCCGTGTGTACACTTGGCATTATTTCTATGGACCGCATGAGGGGGTTTGTGTACACAGTTTTAGTAAATACAGTCGTGTGTATCGTCGGCAGAGAATTATTATGGGACTTCATGAGATTTTACACCATCAGTATGCTAGCTTTACGATTGAGTGGAGAAATCTTGGGTTATGGGTGTTTTCTTTGTTGCCCGTTATACCGGGGACTTTTTTCACGGTTACGGAAGGAACGTTCTCCATAAAAGTCTGTGTTTGAAATCGCGCATCAAAATGGCTAGAAACGTCGCGAAAAGACGGTGGTATAATACTAGCTACGCAATGACTTCTCGCAAAGGAGGGTTGGTCGGGACTAGTAAAGTTTACGACTTGGTCGTTACGGGCCGCCTAATCGCTGCTTCCACGATATTAAATATAGGTTCTACTTGTTTCTTCTCTTGCCACTTTGCGACGATAGCATCGTGTGATACCTTTCCTAGACAGTAATGGCGCACGCGACAGTAAAGCAATAAAATGGCTGTTTGTCAGAAGATTCATCCCTTGGGGTGGCGGAAAGTCGAAATACGTCAATGACGAGGTTATCGATATTTTTCGAGTAATAACATTTCTTAGTATTTCCTTTGCAGAGGGTAAATTTCAAGTATCTTTTTTTTAGATGTACTTAAAAAAATTATAATGACCGAACTACTCCGAGTTTATTGTTACTCACTTTTGTTTGGGCTGAAATTTAATCTTGTCTTTTCTCCAAGCTTGGCCTGGCGGAAAGACGAGAATGAGGACTGAATCGAGAAACTCAAGAAAACGAAATCACCGGTCATTCATTATATAAGGAAACAAATAAAACGACAGAATAGAATGTAGTAGTTTGCTTTTCGGACGTAACTCCCTCAAATGGTATTCAGAAAAAGAATGCCTTTGAGCGAACTTTATGTCCCCATAAAAGTTTGACTCACGACACTGTCCGTATCTCTAAGCGAATAACAATGCGAAATAATTGAATAGACTTCTTCGAAAATTCCACGAAACGTCTACACGAGCAATGATTGTGACCATAAATTTGTGAACATGATTTTCTGCTACTTCCTCGTCATAAATGTTTGTCAAAGACCATACGTATAACATATGCCATGTATCCTATGGTATATGACACAGGCTAATTTTTAATGACAGCCTAAATATTGATTACTAAATTGCTAATAATTCATGTCGCTATGTATCAGATTGAAAAATGATATAAGCAAGTTAAATACCCATATATGGAACGTGCGTGAGCATGGCATGCTGAGAAGTTGTGTGAGACTGAAATCGAATATGAGGTACGAGGGCTAAGCTAGGCTAAGGAAGCACACGGTAGCCGCACGTGAGATAGGAATGGCTTCTCCTTTCCTCATCGCTTCCCATTAAAGCCGAGCCCGTATTACACGCTCGAAACTCCTCTGCGACTCAGCTCTTGCTGCGGGGAGCTTGCGAATGCTGAAGATCGGTAAGATCGAGGTGAATGAGAAGTTTCCCTCTTCGTTAGATCCCATCATGAGGTTAGGAATTCTGCCGTTAGGTGAAACTATCGATTGGCAGTACGTGGGGAATTTCTATAAACGTATATAACAAAGATGCAGCAGCCTTTCTCCTTTCATCTCATCTCTGCTCCTGCTATGAAATTCCATTCCTCTCTCTTTCTCACCCTCTAGTATCACAACCTTGCTCATATAATATACGTGTGTGAAGGTACTTATCAGTGTACAGAGATACGTTTTATGTGCGAGTGTGCGTATTTTCGCTCGAATGCGCAAAACAGGATATATCTTCTCGCCCTCAATAGCGACGACGGTATATACGTCGATGCTGAAAAATCCGGCTTAAGGCACGCTGAATGGAATTTCGCGAAAGCAGAGGAATGGGAAATAAGAAACACGCGTCTCACAATGGCATTGGACCTCTTGGTTGGATGGATGTGTGACGAAGGGCGGACCATTAAGGTGACGGCCTAGTACGTGGCGTGCTATCTCGCATTTTTTATTATCTAGTGTGATGGAGAGAGAGAACGCGTGGATGAGTACTTATTGATATCGCGCTCATGGAAATAAAGTATGACACCAGAGTGAAGGACATTGGATGGCAAAGAGTGCTTTCTGTACAAGAGCCTGAGCCAAGCAGGATCCATTGTTCTCATCCATGAATTATATGGATTCTAGGTGCCGAATGATGGCGTCGTTTCCCTTGACATTTAACAATATCCAAAATCCAAAGGGGCTTTTTTTTCGCGTTATTTACATCATTCTCCATATTCTCTACTTTTCATTACTTTAGACACGACTTCCTGTAGATCCTGATGCGTCTAGTTCTATATGCACGCTACTGAGAGACTAGTGCTATCAAGCTTCAGGATAGCGAACAGTGCGTAAACACGGCGAATGAATTTTCCGTGTTCACTAAGTTTTCGCTTCGGGGCGACAAAGATCAAAGAAAACAGGTTGCACCAGCCTGATCTCACTAGGAGTTTATAGAAACGCGATGCACGTTTGCCTTCGATGCATCCTTTTACGACGAAAAATAAATCGATTTCACTACGTTTATCCTATTTCCTTATTGATCAAATGAAATAAGGAAGCATCAAGTGCGCAATCTCATTTTAAAGTTTTAATACAAATTCTACTTCCTGCTCTGATAATGGATATATATCTGGACTCGGTACACTTGCAGGGTAAAGAACTGAGAATCAGGCTGCTTGCTTTTTTTCCTGTACTTTTCTTACAGAGCTAGTTTTATCTGGCGTACACGAGAACGTCTCACTTAAGGGAGACTGAGAAGTCCCTCCCCCCTTACGATGCACCCCACGATGCAGGGTTGCAGTGCTGCAACAACCAACCATCCAGCCAGCCAACCAACCAACCAGCCAGTCAGCCTAACCTACCCCTGTCTGTCTAGACTCTCCTACTCTAACTGCACCCTCTGAGCTCATACTAGCGCACCCTTTTCCTCCACGCCTTCAACTCTTTGAAACTGTGCTGTCGCGTAAGGGTGTTAGATAGATATCCATGCACTTGCGCTAGTCCCAATACAAGAGGGTGCACACATCACCATCACATCACGCATCGTAAGTTGCACGTATGGCAGGAAGGGTAGGGATTGCATACGAAGAGTTACCCTTCTTCGTTCACGGCGCCGGCCACGCCTTCTGAACCCTACCTCTCCTCTGCCTCTACCTAGCTACGCACGATGTTACCCTCGGGACGTTTCCGTCGAGTCGATAGAAATTTAATAGACGCTTTTAACGTATTCCGCTCTTTTTACGATCGAGTGCCTCCGGCGCGTCGCCAGTTCGATATCGTCAATCGATGATCGACCAGATGGATGAATTATACGAGGGTCGTTGTCCTTGAAAGGTCCCGAGGTTGCGGATATGTTTTCGCCCTCCATTATGTCAGAATCCTATGATATATCTCGTCTGTAGGATACCGGATGACTCGAATATTCTGCTACAAGTTTTCCGCAGTTTCTTGGCCGCTTTAAACTCCAACAGTAACGACATATTTATATAAGGCTCTCTTGACTATAAACGACAACCATTTTTCAGCCTTTCAAGAGTCAAATCTTAAACATACTTTTAGCTTCTTTTTATGAAAAAATAAATAAATTAATTAAAAATTCTCTTATATCTTCGGTCGCATACAAAACAAAACTACATAGCGAGTAATATTCATCCAGGAAAGTTACATGTTCCGTAAGACACATTTGCGCCCTGTTTGGGGTCGAAAGCGTCGCGACGAGGGTACCAGACTCCAGACGTCTATTTGAAAACTGTCGCTAAGGGGTAGTAAGTCTGTAAGGGTGTAACTACTAGGGTGTCTCAAGGGAAAGAAAGCAGGAAGAGTGGCGTTGCTATAGGGTGCGACAGTAAGGACGACAAGGATATACCGGAAGTCGAGTGAGTCACATCATTATTGAAGGAAGTTCGCTACGTCTTGTGATCGCAATCTCGTCAAAACAAGAACAGGAGTTGGGCGGAACTGCCGTGATATTCGCTTCACGACTGAACTTCCATCCCCAGTTCTAGCACACACAATCACATCAGTAGACAGGTTTTGCTACGCACGGTTGCAACCCTGAATTGGTAACCCTTAAGATAGCGATAGGGGATGCAACAGAATCCTAAAATGAGACGGATTCTCGTTCAATATTATTCCCACCGTTTCAGAACACTCGGAAAATGGTACCTGCGACTCTCTAGAGGGATGATTTGCATTGTGTTACGCATTGCATCACACTTAAGAGATACACGAATCATACGACGAGATTCACGCAAGGATAGATATGATATATAATTTTTTGCTAAGTATACGTTTCCATGATTTTTTGACAAAGTGCATCATGTTTTTTAACGTTTTAAAAATGAGTGTCTTGAAATAAATTTTACGTTGGTCTTGATTGAACCAGCTTTTAATGCTTCGTTTCAATTACTGGTTCTTTGGGAAAGATAAAATTCGTAAGCGTCTCAACGTTGAAATACGAGAGTCAGGCACATAGGATACGTACAGTCGTGCAAAATTTATCTGACGCTTCTCGCATTGTTCGTAAACACGAGATGCCTAAAACGCCGGCTATGAATTACTTACGGCACGTTACATTATTGCACGGGCCAGAGTTTAAATATAGTTATTACTGAATTACCAAGGCCCGAAAACCTCCTCCGCACCCTCATTGTCGTCTCGAGGAAATTGCACGTAAACGTTCCTCCTCGCGCACACAGCGCCGTGAGGCACTGCCATTTCCGTTTTAACCGACGTTAACACATTCTACAGCCTGAATCCTTGGTAGAAAATCACTTTGCGAACTAACCACTGCCAACTTTCAATCGATTATTGGCTCCCTCTCATATCCCTCCCCACTCTCTTTATCCTCGTATTCCATAGCTCACATTTCTTTTTCATATCTATACACATGCAACATACGTATATTGCATCTCTACAAGTCTTCTCTGACGATTCCACAAAAATTTCGAATCCTTCGTTCAGCATTCAACAAAATAGCCAGTTCATCCAGGGTATCGTCACTTATTTATATGTTAGCTCTGGTTGCCGATCGATGACTGATTTTCACGTTTAAAAGCAAAAGGCACCCGTATCAAATCTCTCGAATGTCTCGAGTT
The DNA here is from genome assembly GCA_031001745.1 of Hartigia nigra. Taxonomy (NCBI): domain Eukaryota; kingdom Metazoa; phylum Arthropoda; class Insecta; order Hymenoptera; family Cephidae; genus Hartigia; species Hartigia nigra. The sequence goes on from JARPRG010000254.1 coordinate 1,047,514, forward strand.
TCTCGTACGTCGCCCACGAGGAAAGAAATGAAATCAGATTGGCAAGTCGAGCAAGGGAAGCCGGGCAAGCAAAATGTAGCGAAGCGGTTGGAAAGGAAATTAACTCTAACTGACCGGGTTTCGTTTGCTTTAGTCTCTTTCACTAGTGGCATCCTGGTGCCCCTGGTGGCTGAACCACTTCCGCTATTGGTCTCTTTCTGGTATATCTCTATCTAGCTGACTATCCATATAGCTACAGATACCTTAGGTATATCCAACCGACACCAATCTCGTCTTCCGGTTCTCTAGCAAGTCCAAGGTGCTCCCCACGTCTCTACCGTTACCACCCTATCGCAATCTCTCTTGCTCGTCCAGCATTTTTCAGAAAACCGACTCTCACTTGTCTCTTCGGGCCAGACGCCCAAATGCTGACGACGCCAGTTTTCCAGCTTTTCGCCAGCACACACGACGTACATCTGTTACATTTACAATCAGAACTTTTCACTGCGACAATTAGTATCTGCATCGTCAAGCTAAACCTAAGCTGTCAATACGATCAGTCTTATCTTATCTCCGCAGGGATTTATTGAATTTTTCAAAAAATTCTATCTCTAACAAATTTTCGATTCGGTTAAAAAGCTCGTGTATCATTTGGAAAAGCACTTTACAATGAATATCCTATAAAGATTGGGATGGAAAATTTTCCTACATCGAAAAAATAAGGTAATACTTTGTGTTTCAGAGATAAACCCATTGGTTCTATGGATTAGTATCTACCTTACGTATGGAGCTATATCTAACGTTTCTACCCGCTTGAATACGAGATGAATGGAATTCTAAATTATGCTAATGAAGCGCTCAGGAAAGTTATGACAGTGGCAAATCACACTAAGGACGGACGACTGTCCATTTGTTAGTAACGAATGGTGATTGCGATCGTCTCGATTCCCCGGAATTCATTACGAGCGCGTTCAAATTCGTTTCGTCATCGGCAAGGAATCGAAATAAATTATGGCTAAGTGTGACGCTTAACTGACTCGTTGAAATCTGGCAACCATACCTTAACAAGATATTATCTAATTCCAGACTTCTTAAGAATGAACTTAAGTTTCAAATCTTCTCACGTAAAATAAAAATCTTTACTGTCTGTCTCTCCTCCGGCCCACCCCCCTGGTCCCTGTCCCCTGTCAATCTTCTTTTTTCATGTCCCTTTTTCGATTTTAGATTTCAAACGGCGCAACTACTTAAATCAACGGTATTTATTACCGCACGTATCACTCATCGGATAGGAATTAGATAAACGTAGAGAACCCACCAGCAATCCATTTAAAACGTATTCACCGTCGAATTACCTAATCTACTTTATAGTGGCATAGCGTAGTCGACCGATAAGTAAGCAGGTACTAGATTTCGTATGAGTTATAGTCGAGCGTGCGTAAATGTTATCACGCTATAATGAAAGCGTTGCTTTACCGATGGACATACAGTAAATCAAGAGAACCCCTCGCGCCTCTCTTACAAGGAATGTACACTAAGCTTACGGGTCAACCTATAATTAAGTTATTGACTCGACCCTTGCGACGATAAAAAGTTGTTAGATGTTAAAAGTGTAAGACAATTCATCTTTTTTTTTTCTTTTTATTCTTTACCGTTACATATATGCGTATATATGTAATATACGTCGAAGAGTATCGAAAAAAGATTGGGTAACGACCATTATTGGGATGCTACGTAATTTTCCATTCATTCGATGCTTCCTGTAATTTTACTTGTTATCGTGGTAAAATATTACGCGAACACAATGGCTAACGATCACTTGGAATACTATGGTATGACTCAATTCTCTCTATTCTTATTCTCACCGCAAGCGTAAAGTTCTCTCAGTTTGCAAACTTCCATTAGGTAGCTACATATAATTAGTAAGTATTAATGTAAGTATCTATATGTATGATTATAGATATATATATATATATAATCGTCTTATAGGACTTTCTTTGAATACACGTCACTTTTAAGCTGGCAATGTAACGTTAACAACGAATATTTTGTATTTCACATCAAGCATTTCTCTTAGCGCATTTAAGATCTTTAAGAGAATTTCACAGAGGAAACTTTACTAGAATGTTGAATTCTGTACTATTCCCGCTAGCCTGCCATTTTCTAACACTTTATGACCAATGCTTCTTTAGCTGCTTTCGTACAGACTGGTCTAACCTTCTTGGCACTCCCTTTCTTGATACTCCAACTGCGTTATTGCTGACGACCATTTTCTCAACTGTTCCAGGACTTTTAACATTAGAATAACGCGCCGCGAAATTTTTGCTGAGCGATTTGCGCCGCCCCGCGGTAGCCGAATCAGTTCGCGCCATTGCTCGCAAAAATTATTCCAAGGAATTCTATTTTACATCGCTGCGGCATCCCGGTCGAAGTTATGCGAACCGCGAGAAATGCCGTTTTCCGTTGGCGGGGAGGAGGGAGTTGCGTAACTATGGGATGAGAAGATGGCAGAGAACGAAAAGAGGAAACGAGTCTGCGTTTACGGGATACCATCTGCAAAGGAAGAGATACGCGTTGCGGAAGTCAGTACGAGAGAATCGGAAAGAAAGGCAAGAAAAGGGTAAATACTAGAGAAAGGAAAGAGAGAGAGAGAAGAAAAAAGAAAAGCAAAGTCGGAAATCAAGAAACTCCTAAGCAGAACACGAATCGTAAATATAGCGCAATCCCTCACGTAATACGTCTTCACTTCCGCCTCGGCTCAGTCGGCATCGTAAGACACAAGCGACAGTGTCCCAATGAAATTCACTCGTAGCCATTTTCCACGACGTAGGCAGGGAAAATACCTCCCTGCTACTCATGGCTCCCCGAGCGCCTAATCTCTAAGTGACGTCATTTATCTAAAGGGAAGAACCAGCAAATATAGTTATATCTCTACATAAATCCACTTGTAAGAGGTTGATATAGATACACGTATAAAGAAGAAGACTTCCATGAAAACCTATACATGGATAAAGGGTAGATCCTTCGTTTTGTTTGTACTTTAGTTAAGGTCGGTACGTATACCAGTCTCGTCAACCCTAAAAGGTCCCAGCATCCTAAATGACTACGAAGAAAATGTATTTCCTTCCTTCATCAGAACTCTAGAAGATTGTTCATGAAATCGCAAGGCATCGTAATGCGCACCATCATTTTCTACCGTTACCACCGAGAACTTTTTAACACTTTGAAAAAATAATTGCAGTGCTTATTTTCTCAAAAACTCAACACTAAAATATAACAGTACATTTTGTTTCCGATAAACTTTTACAGTAGCTACAGTACAGACCAATATCACATGAATTTTAATTCCTTCCTCTATCTAATATCAAAATGATATATTCTAGAAATTCTAATAAACAATTTAAAAAAAATTCAAAATCCCTCTATATCAACATTATATATCAGAATACCGTATCGCGTGATTAATTATTCCTGTCGATTGGACAGGAGCAAATTCCAGACAGGCCTCGTGTCAAAAACAAAATAAAAGAACTCCCGAGTTGATCCTAATTGTAGTAGCGTCGTCCTGTCGCCCAAGGATTGTGTACGGCTCTTGAAGCGTAAAAGCAAAGGAGCAAAGGCATCATATGTATATGGTAGTAGGAGCGAGAGTGGCCGCCCTGAAATCCTTGGTAGCGAACGAAGGTGAGATGGTGAGGTAACCTGAGGCGTTACCCGAACGTTACCTAGCCAAGGCTGGCGGTCTAAAGTGAAACCCTATCCGTTCCACTCTTAAGAAACTCCACAGCTTCCAGAGAATAGCCAGCCCCATCTCCATCGGAGGCTGATTGTACCACGTCTTAAGACTAAGGAGAGAGAGAGGATGGGAGATATTCACGCGTCATAAAGCAGGGGAACAACCTTGCCTATACGTCCAAGTCTCCTTCCCTTGCGACTACACCCTCACCTACCAACGATATAATGGCCACTGGGGAGAACACTGCTGAAAAATGTACTGCGACGGCTTGGAGTCCTTTGGAGAACCCGGTGGCTCCTCGATTCCTTGAAATATTTCTCCCACCACGTACACATACGTATATACCCTCTCTCTTTGGTTACTATATAGTAATATTTATGTAATGGCTCTATAGCTACGTTATAGCTATATATACACTTGTTAATGAATTGGACATGCGGATTTAATGATGATAATTAACGTGTGTAAACTCCTTTTCTAAAAAGTTAAGACATCTGTAACGGGACTGCCACAGCATATGTTATGTGTATACCTGTACAAATACTTAGGGTAATCAGTTTCTTATAGTTTCTTTATATGTTATTTCTAAATATAAATTTCAGTCCGGTCGATAGCAGTTAATTAGATTATTTTCAATCTGTTGCTTTATGTTTACAAATTATAGTAATTGCGAAGAAATACAAATTATTCATATGACATTAAAGATTAAAAAGAACTGGACTAATAGCTTTTTCAAAATAGCAAAAACGTGATAAAAATGTGTCGTATGCGTATTTTCTCTCAGATGCAAAATCGCTGCATTTTGTCATAGAAAATGTCGCAGCCACCTATTACTTGCATATTTTTGTACCAGAAACGTCAAAACGACCGTCACCGTCGACGATGCGGAACGCCATCGTTCTGACGGTCTATTTGGTTTCTGCTCGAGAGCCCTGTTTTCTCCAGCTCAAAAAGAAGCTCAGCAACGAGGCTGTTGGTCTACTCCACTTTCCCGGCATCACGGCGAATCAACTTCGTTCCTGGTATCGGTTCTTTGCTTATGACTAGACCGAAGTGGTATTCGAGAGAATTCGCTAACTAAGCAAGAATCAAGTTTCCATTAAAAAAACTTTACACTGTAAGAACAGTGTTATCTTGATGATATAATATTTTATATCAACAGTGACGTATTTTGCTCGCTTACATATCCTTCTTAGTAATTCGCTTTACGTACATAACTTAAAATGATGAATCATTAGCAGGTAAGAAAGTTTTTCTTTGATAATAGCAATCTAAGATAATTTGCAAATTAGCAAATAAGCTAATCTCGAAAAGCCACGGCTATAAAAAATATTGGCTCTTCTCAAACCTCGGACGTGGATTCTGGTCCAGCGGAATTCATTTATCTTCCAACGTCCACCGTAAGCGCACTGCACTCTATTCTAGAAGCATCGATTACGGTGCAGCCAACAGGAGCCCTAACGTCGAATAGCAATTCCACGTAATTATTGGAAGGTAACCAAACATCTCGTAATCCCAGACAAAATCTATATCCGCCTACGGCGAAGGCAGCTCACCGGCTACCGGATGTAATATAATTCGGTGTAATATAATTCGGTGTAATATAATTCGGCGTAATATAACAACCCCGTCGTATGCTTAGACCGCGATTGGTTTTGCGATTGCTTAACGGAAGTCGAGCAGTTGGATGCTGGTAAAATCTCTTTCTGCCAGTAGATTACAGGGCAACGTTGTGTCAAATAAAATTCTAACGGTCTATATAAACAATTCTGTAATCAACCCTTAATGGAAAACCATACATGTTCAAATATATTATTCCAATTAATTAAAACCGTCCTTTCTAAATAAAAGCTGAACATCCAAATAGATAATCGCTTGTTGATACTGAACTCAGTCCGCATTACTGTTGAATATTTTTTTTTTACTGCGGTCGCCCCTATGGTGTCTGTATATAGTTGCGCAGTCATACGTGCTTGGGATAAGAGCTCGAGATTCGAGGGAGCGAGGAATCGTGAGTTCATGTTTGGAGGAATTCTAGCGTGTACTAAATGACGTCATAATAACTGTGAACGTGGGGATGGGAGATGCAAGTACCTGACACCATGGGACCTTATTACTCGCAGCGTCTGCAAAAATTACGACGTCAGCTGAATAGTCATCGACGAGACGGGAAGAAAAAATGGTGAGTTTCATGATTTCTTTTCTGACGAAGGGTGGTTTAGAGTCATCGATGTGACGTAAGGTAAGGCTGTGTCGTATACACGTGGAGAATGATACGTGAAGTCAAGGCAGTGTATGTGCGAGTTCACTCACCCTTGCCAACCTTACGCACTTGATGACGTACTCGCCTACCCTTCACCAGTGGATGTCAATGACTCGAATGACTTGAGGTAAAATTCGCTAGAAAAGTCAAGCCTAAAGATCCTATGGATTTAAAAGATGCTCTGGTATTTTTTATCGGCTATTTTTTATGCAAACATCTTGAATGGAATAATTTCGCGGAATCGTGCAATTTGCACGGAATAACCTGCCGCTAACTTGGATATAGTATATCGATCTTGAAAGTGCCTCGGCAGGAAGTGCAGCTGAAATGCACTCGATGCCAGTAAAACGGCGAACGAAATGAGATTGCGATCCAGATTTGTAGTTTCTCTCTTGCACTTGGCTCTGGTTCTATGTCGTTCTCTCCCTCTTTTTTTTACTCTATCGCTGTGCACTTCGCATAGTGTAGATACCGGTGCACTGGAAAACGAGTGATTTCCGATATGTCGAACCGGGTACTTTTTCACTGACGACCTGCACCCTTAAACTCAAAACTCTGCGCACTCCAGGAAGGCCTTTCCCCAAGAGCCATATAGGGGAACTTTTCTAAGGATGACGCCGAGTCATCGAAAGACAGACGCGCAGACTGGTTGACCACCTCGGCGATCTCTTACAACCGGCGTCTGCTTCCTATACATTCTCATCAACCTCCCTGTTACTTTACCGACAACTCACACGTGCATATGGCTAAGTGCACCCCTATGCACCGCGCGCTATAACGTCTCCCTGCTAACTCTACCACTGGCTGCATTTACCTCGCCCTCGAGACGGTCGATCGTCTGACAGGGAAGTGCATTTTTTAAAGAATTCACTTCGCGAATGACTCGCGTGAAAATTATGAAGTTTTTTCAAAATTACTTTCACTCACCAATCCGGAATACTATACGGTTTACAGTTGTATAAACTCGTATACAAAAAAGACTGCTTTGAGGACTCACCTGAAACAAAGATTTTTTATTTTTATTATTCTGTAAAATTTATATACACGCATTTAAAGTATTAATAAAATTACGAAAAAAATGTAACCACTGTAAAAACGTGTTCGTATTCTCAAACTCGGGTTTTAAAAGCCTAAAGAAGAACGCCGTGACGTTTCTTTTAATTAATTTGCGAGTTAGTCTGTCCGTATATATAGCTGCTTCTTGTCGGACTCTCGTCTCTCACCAGGCTGTTGCATTATGAACAACTTTTATAATTAAACGATGAAGAAAACTTTATCTGCAAAATTTGTACCTATGTTACCCGGGCTTTTTTAAATTTCTTACACCCTACCCCCTCTCATCACTCCTATTATCAAACAGCACAAGCAAACAAAGCACAAAGAACACGCATCCAGTAACAAAAATTATTCATTTCAAGAATATATATTTACAATGTAAAGTTCTGCTGTACCTCAATCCTACGTTACACGTATCGCTCCAAGTGTTATATGAGGTCTTAAGGGTACCAGACGTGGACTGACGAAAGAGTAGAGGGGCTGGAAGGGTGGCAAAGAAAAATCGAGACATTTCGAAAATTGTACGTAAATGGAAGGGAACTCTGTATAACTGATAAAGCTAAAGGCACGTTCCACACCGCAAGTGTGTTATCAAGTTTCGTCCTATGGTTATTTCATAACCCACTTCATATACACTCAACACGTTCATGCATGCTGTATGTTTACATATAGAAACGTCGACGGACGCATATAAACACTTTCAGGTATGACGCACTGCATTCCCAATGAAGAATATTGTATTTGACGATACATCCCGGAATACCGATATTACTAGTTTACAACTGACATCTCCATAAGGAAGATCTGGCGCAAAGGGGATGCAGTACGATAATCCAACCGGAGTGAAAGCTCCTTAAACATTTCCCTTGGCGGCAGAAATTCCGGTATCGATCCTGACACTCGTTCCCATGGTAGGTACGTATGTACTTAGATAGTCTGTAGGGATGGCTAGAGGGTGAGCGACATTTTTTAATTAACCAAAAGAGAAAGAATAATTCTGAATTAGGGTGGCGGTTTACATTGAAATTAAGAAATATAATTTAACGCTTCTCTCTTTTGTCTCCTTACGTATCTCTCTCTTTCTCTCTCTCTTCCTCTCTTAGTCCTGCTGTATACATTGCACTTGGATAGAATTTCTTCCTCGTAATTGCCACGTAATCGTAACGACTCTGCGGCGCACTCGGTTAACGGGCATACGTGTGAAATGCTTGTAATTAGCTAATGCCGTCGTCGCTCGAGCGAGACAGCTAAGATTACTACAAGTAATAGCGATGCAATTAACAATTATATAAGATTAGGATGAAGTTTCCAGCATTTCAGTTTCACCAGTAGTCGCTCCCGCATCCAGCGTAGCTCAAAGCTAATGCAGCGTAACACAATGCTAACGTGGCTTTTAATTATCCGCTCTGGTTACGCGATCTAGTTCAAATCGTGAATGACCCACTTCCTGCAATAATTCAACGTAGATTACGTTGCCAGTGCCAGACAGTGTTCTGGACGTCGTTACTACTGTGATTGATCGATTTTTTTTCTTTTTTTTTTTTTCTTTACAGCGAGTTAAGGTAATATCTTTTTAAATGATGGGTAAACGCAATTTTTATTATAACAGTTACGAAGGTTTGGAATGTTTTTCAAGTGAATTATTTAAAATTATTGAGATGTGGTATATACAGTTAGTTTTGGAAATGCTAACCATTCTGTTGAATACGATAACAAGGAATGATTTAAATATCTTGCTTGATTCAATGGCTGTTCTCGTTATGGGTTTCTTTGCTTACCAACCACCATGTATATTAGCATTTAATTAATTATTCATTAACGTGAGACCAAGTAATAGAAGTCAGTGTAACCGGAAGCGGAAAGCCGCGTGAGCGTGACTTAAAACCGTTGACGGAGTGTATGGAGCGTCGTAATGGAGAATTTAAAAAATACAGAACAACATATATTTAGAGTTAATTATAGAGAATGAGATGTGAAAAAAAAAGTTGAAAATGGTTTCTGATTTCCAAAAGACCATTTTTCGACCTACAGGATCGGTCGACGTGGAAACGATAAAATGATATCAAGGCAAATGGATTTCTTAGCGAAACTGCAATCCATTTCTTATATCCTTTCGGCAGAACAATTTTCTATTGGTCTAAAGGTATCAGTTGTGGGATTCATTGTAATTTAATGATAAAAGCTCTTCCCGAGAATCCGCGATATATCACAGTTCGCAATTGATTCGACTAGCGGATACGTTTCGTGGCAGTTGATGGATAGCCCTTTCAAGATAACGCGACCAGATAAACACACCAGGGAATTATCTGAAAGATATCAGTGGTGTAATAGCTAGTGCCACGTCGACGCGTGAATTTATCTCCAGATAGTGGCAAAGTTTGCTCAGTGTGTTTCACAAAAGAATAAGAGTAAAACTCAGAGGGTTTGGTAGAAAGGACCTACTGTATGACTATATGATATATATATATATATTCAAGGTCATTGAAAGAGAACAAGAATTCGTAGCGCAATGACGACACGAGGATACCAAAAGTACAGTACGAAGGGTAGAAAGGTAGGTACAGAAACCGGTAGAGAAGGAATAAGGGCAGCAAAGGTGCGCAAGAATTCCACAGACGACAGAACTCGAGGTATCATCTATCATCTGCCTGTTTACAAGTGAAACAGCCTGCAAATGCTATTCAATTTGCCGGATGGAAAGCCTTTCTCCTCCTCACTCCACCTTTTTCCTCTTTCATCCTGCTTCATCTTTCTTCTTCCTTCAACTTTACACATCTTTACTACCTCCTTCTCACATTTCCTTTCCTTCCATCTCCCTTCCATTCCTTTTTCAAGGCGCCAGCGTTTCCTGACTCTGCTAAGTTCTCGGTATTTCTATTTCATCGTGCCTTTGCCTTTTCACGACCTCTGACATCCCCCCCATCCCGCTTCCCTGCCTCTATGTCCTTTTTTAACCCTCTCGTGCTTTTAACTCAGGAGCAACACTCGCAGCCACTTTTTCCTACGACTGTTTGATCGTATTTATGATTTCTGAAAATGTACGAATTTATTAAATCTTTTTGATGCGTTTCGCCAAAGTGAAAGGTCAATATGAAGCGCCAATCGGGAAAAGTATATTTTTAAGACTCAAGACAAATTTTGACTCTGCTCTATATTGTATATAAAATGAAAATCCAAAAACGAAAGTGTCTTACTACCACTCCTTCTCTTACGGGGGGTTCTTCGACTTCCTCGGAATTCACGTGGCATGTATAATACATGGGTTAGAGTAAAAAAAAAGCAAGAAACAAATAAACAGGAGAAGGAACGACCAGAGTAAATTCTCTGCTATGGGTTGAGACGAATAAAAAGTGGGGTAATGAAGTCGCCCTGCCATTACCACTAATATTAATTCGGGCCGCACGCCGTGCTGTATATTTTATCGAGCAAACATTCTCGGCTTGGCAATCAATTTCCACGATCAATAAGTAGGCGCCTCTGGGCTTTATACGCCATATTGTACTCTTGAATTTTTTTACCAATACCTGGACAAAAACCAGTCACCTATGTGAATCAATTTGCAACTGTTATATATACACATTCCTAATGTCCTGGAATGGCTCTGATTTTTTATCAACCAGATGCTATCGATCTGACTAACCACGAAAGAATGTATTCCTATTCCTTATACTGGATATAAATTGGACTATCGATAAGGATAGCGAACAGGCCTCAATTTGCCGGTATTCTTCATTTTACTTTGAAAACCGGTTAAGGCGTGTTCCGATAAGAAGTTTCCGGTATTGACAAATGCCTATAAAACGTCAAGGAGAACCAAGGGTGCGACTACCAAGGCGAATAGTTTGTCGCTAAGAGGTGGTAAGGGTGGAGGGTGATTTGAAGGGTTGTAAGGGAGGGAATATAAACTAGGCAAGAGGGCCTTGAATCCTGGGACGTCCGGAGGGTAATCCACGCATCATATCTCACAGTTGACAAGCATTCATGACCCCCAGCAGCGCAGCCCTCAATAGTGAACGACATCCACCAACAAACGCCCAACGCTACCCTACCTTTCTACCTACAACCTTTTGACCCCTGACAACCCCCACCCTCTCACAGTACCGTTCAACCACGCATCCAACCCCCAAAGTTCAGCCCAAGTCCCATAGACCGCAACCATCCAACCGGATGGAATATGCCAACGGCGCAGAACCTTATGTTGTTAAAAACTAAGCGAACCACTGTCAAAGTACTCGTATACCTTTACGCATTCCTATAGAGAAATTGCATATTTCATTCAAATTTTTTAAAAATTTTTTAATTCTCATAAAATATCTATACTTTATGTTTTCTTTTGTTTACATTCTTTCTTCACGCTTTCAGGTAGCTTTAATTACGTCGGCACGCTTAGAGCTTTTCATTTTGTCAACCCGTAAAGGTGAGACTCTCTATTGCTCTTTATTTGAATTCTAATATGATACTGGAGTTTGCATTTCTTATTTTTTCTTGCTTTTACCATGACAAATTTCTGCATTATTAAATTTATATATAATACTTATAGAACTATATTGCATTTCATTTTAAGAGAGCCCTAGGTTACCTTGACATTAAAAAACAAAATCGTTTGGACGCTGCCCATAGTCAAAAGCTATTAATTCAAACGCTCTCAAGCGCAATCCCTGATTGTCTTGCAGATGCACATGCATTGCGCACGTGAATGAAATATGCACCAGTCACGAAGTTTGCGTGGACCACTGAGTTCGTATGTCGAAGATACTTTTAAAAACTTCATTGATTGGAGTTGCTGGATGCTTGCAATTTTAATGAACATTTGATTAATCGTTCATAGCTGGGTAACGAATATTATACATTGTTGACTGTTAAAAATTTTTATCAGCACTAATATAAAAAACGAATTATTATAATTTTTATTTTTCATTCATAGAACATTTATTACATCCACTCATACATTATATTATAAATTTCCTATTAAAATAACCATTTAAAAAATATCAAGCATATGTAGGAAATCGCATCAGAGTGTAACATAATTGAAAATAGCGTGCGTATATAATGGTTTTAATTTAAAAGCAAATTAATTTGTCAAACGAAGCATTAATTTAAAAGCTCTCGCACGAAATGATACGTGGACGGGAGAGCGAGTGTCGCATTTAATTCTATCAAAATAATTATCCTCTGTCGTTGATTTTTTTTTTTTTTTTTTCATTTCTATCGAAAATACAGACTGACCTATAATCAGTCAATTATGCGATTGTTGAGAGTATACTAATTTTTTGTGAACACGCGTTAACGTGCACCGCAAAATAGCATGCAATATTGATGCGTCGAATTTTATTTGTAGGTATACATATATTGTATATGACTTTGCTATTCTTGACGAGTCGCAAGGAATATTGGGGCTTCCGTTTGACACGTGTTATGCAATGCATAAACCGTTGGGATCACGATATTATAGGCGAGTTAGTCGACACACAGTATGGCGGCCGGTGGCTGGTATTAATATTGTCGTGTTAGGTTGATAAATAGTTTCGGTTAAAGTTGGTGGCACGCTGGCTGGCAGGCTTGCAAGGACATCATGGCCATTGTTAACAATACCCTGAGTTCCACGTGTATGGGGTATGGGCTATGGCATAGCTGAAGCTGTCGAGGACCGAGATACTCGGAATTTCTCAATGCCATATAACGTTATTGGTTTTTGGTGAAAGAACTTGGTAAAATTGTTAGTGTGTATAAAATCCAGAAAATGTGACAAAGTCGATTCCATTGGCGAAGTTTTTAAATGCTTTCATTCCCAGTGGAAATCTTGTCAGACCATTCCATAATTTAACCATAATTATCTTGAGATTTATTAGCAAATATATCTCATAATTAATAATTGTATCTTCACTGAAATTTTTGGACAATTTCATAATTACTAAATCTATCGAAATTTTGTAACAAAAATCTAGAAATTCCAATCAGATCAAAGCGATTATTCCTGTTCGTAATGTACAATTTTCTGTAATTCCTCTTCTTTTAATATCGACTTATTTCAATGAAGGATCCAGTCATTGCAAAAAAAAAATTGTTCAAAAATACCAAGTAAATTAAGATAGTTATATTGATTTATATTCTTATTTAGAGATAAGAAACATATTGTAACTGTATGGCAGAGGTTATATCCATTTCTCTATTGAAAGTGGAAAATAGGTGGGTATTAATGGTCAAAAGGTTCTTTATGCGTGAATAACTACTGGCAGTTTTTCATATAAACTGGCAGTCATTCGCAGCGAAGCGAGTCGGTATTCTAGCCGGGTAAATCAGGTTCGATTAGCGATAGTGCCGCATAATGCTGTCCCATCTGACTTCCGCTAACGCACCGTATAATCCAGTGAATAATGAAAACATTATCGTGCTCGACAAAGTGCGCCCAGCTAGAGCGCGACTACTCGGTACTTCGGTACTCGCTCGCGTAGATACATTGTCGCGTCAAGCAATGAAAAATTGCCGCAGATTTCCCGATGGGGAAAACTGGCAATGCGCGGCTTGCACGGTACGCCGGAGCCATCAGGACTTTGCCTGGAAAAATAGTATTGGATAAATCAGCGGCTGCCCTCCGCGTTGCGTTCGTTTACTCGATCGCCTCAATCGTCGTTTCATGCGTGTGCGCACATACTGCATTCCCGGCTTTACGCGTTATGCGTCTGTGTTGCGCTTTTAAGCTTTTATTTATGGTGTCAGCTGGGAAAGTCATTTTATCCCGTTTGCAGAGCTAGCCGTGAGCTGACTGCATTTTTCCAACGTCGTCATCATTGCCATCCGTCGCGACGGACGCGTAATCGACGTCGAAAAACTCTGGAAATCCGTGCACTTTTCTGACTATTCATTTTACTCGGACAGCAATAGAAGAGACGGTATTATTTTTTTTTTCCCCCCACCAATGAGATAAACCGTATGGATTTTAGCAATGGCTTTGAGCTTTTATTCAAATCCTCAATCCTTAAAAAGGTTTACGAAAAAAAAAAAAAAAAAAAATGTTATGAATTTGCAAAACGTGCTCAGAACATTGTTCTTCAGATTTATTGTCCTGTTGATTCGCTTGATTTCCATATGTGGCTTCAATACATATTATGTATATCCCCTTATCTGTTGCTTGGGATTAATTTAATGGCGGTAACGATGCGTCTGGTAAACAAAACAGAAGAGGGACGGCTCTGTAGTAGTAGTCGCTTGCATCCCGGCGCTTCGCAAATTTAATGACACGTAAAACGACGAGCGTCGACGGCCGATTAATATCAATGTCAAAGTAGAAAAAAAACTGTATCCCTAACTTTTATATTATTCCCATAAACGCATAAATCCTACCGATGCTATAATTCAGTGGACTTTATCGAGCCGAAGTTGGACTCGACGATAAACTTTCATTTCACCTGCAGAGTCAAGAAAGTGCCACTGTTATAAGTCATATTTATTCTTTGAAAACTCGTCTTTAGGACACTCGTATAAAGAAACTTCGTATAGAAAATTGCCCTGGTATTTATTTCAGAAAGAGAAATCGTAGAAGGTAACGATAACTGACCAAGTAGAATACTTAAGCTCGAAGCACCAAGAAAAATCCACAACGTGAGTCTTTAATTAAGAAAATTAAAGAAGAGTGAATCTCGTATAGTTCGTACGGATTGCAATGTTGTACTCCAGCTTCAATAAAATGGCCACGAATTGGTCCTTGGTAAGACAATAGTAAAACTGCGTAAACTGTTTGAGAAGCACTCGGTCGGTAATTGTTGTTTTATGGGAAATAATCACTCGGTTGTGTGGTTATGCCAATCCCATATTGAGCTTACTACATAAAAGCTACGTAAAGCTTACCACAGTCTTGGACACTTTTTATTGCTCTACGCTTTATCCAGGTACGACTAATACACACGATTCAGATGAAAGTGCATCCTATAGATATTGTAGTTGCACGCAGCATCATATCCACTAATGGAATTGTCTCAAAGACCAGCTTACGGGAACGGAAGTCTCGGATACTGACTAAAGACACGTAATGGGCCGTTTTAGCTCGCGATATTATAGTTAGATACTGCCTAGAATTTGATAATAAAATGGAAAATGCAATCCGGACTTGTTCTGCATCAAAAGGAGTTGCATAGCGTTAAGATCTTAGACATTCCAGAAACGTATTCTTACAATTGCTTTATTTCATGCAATATAATTCATTCGACGAATTTTTTAAAATCTCTTTCGTTATTACCTTATTAAAAAAAAAGTCTTTCGACATACTAAAGATTCCGAAATTCCTGGGATTAATTTAAAGCGGATAAAAATTTCGTATTTAGATTTTAATTAAATCGATCGATAGATACAACATTCTTTGATCAGAGAATCATCGATCGGCATGGCTTCTTCTCAGCTGCAATCTGTCATTATTCATGATTCTTGTCTGCTAACCATGTATACCTACCCCAGGAGGTGACGCAGTGAAAGGATAGAAAAGAGTGATGTTGCATCGGCTTTATTGATTCCAGGGGTTTTAAAAGCGTAGCGGTAAAGGGAAGGTGGGTTAGCAAGGGTGCAGTATCCGCGCAACCATAGCATGTCTCGTCAATTACATTCTAAGGCATCTCTCCGATATACAGGAGCATTTTCATGAAATATGACAACAAACGATTTGTGAATTCTCCTTCCGAAATTCCATAGAATTGGGGAGGACACTCATGAAACATGTATCTATACGTAGGAGGAAGATCTGAAGCGGACGAGTATAAGGATCAACATTGCACGGCATCCAAGATTCCTCAGACGTCTGTGACGATTCGAGTAATCAAAATGTCACGGAATGACAGTCAAGGACGAGAACGTCTCGAGACTGTTTAATTACCGAGAAATAATTAACATTCGACTGCGTCGTATATCTCCCACTGTCTAACTACTGCAATAGCGTCATTCCTTTGTATACAGAGTTCTGTTTTCGAACGCGGTATACCAACCTAACAAAGGGAAACGCATCTACAAGCCTTAAAATTCCAAATAACACTATAACCCAGTAGCGCATCCAACAGTCCGTCAGAGAATAGTCTGTTGGGAATTGTCTGAAAATTGAAAAATATTAGCATGACAAAGACCATAATCATCGACCGGTTCACGAATCTGTACAGAATGCGCACAGGGTTCATCCTGGTTAGCATGACGTCAATTCTATGACCGTGAGTCGGTTGATTTTACTAAAGAATTTTACGGCTGTCAATTCTAAAGTCTGACGAGTAATGTCTTTCAGCAGAAATACTTAGCTCGGTATAAAATTTCTGATGTAATTGATAATAAGCAGATATACTTTTTTTATTTTCATTAAAAAAATATCTGTCTTCCAGTTAAGCGTTAATTACTTTCTAAGGAACTCCATTACTCAATGCTTCACTAAGTCCTTACTGGCATTCCATGAAGCGACACCGGTACACAACTAAAAAGTAATACAGCCATTGTGTTCGCACATAGAAACGTAAGGTGATGTTAACAAAGGCCGTTCAACGACAATAAGTGCTTATTACGAAGGAGGCGTTTCTCCTTACACAATGATTAAACCGTTTAATACTCTAACATGGACGATTTGTAATCGACAGACGGATGAAAGAA
>JARPRG010000254.1:1064259-1088772 GCA_031001745.1 Hartigia nigra
CGTTTCTCCTTACACAATGATTAAACCGTTTAATACTCTAACATGGACGATTTGTAATCGACAGACGGATGAAAGAAAAGTAAGGAGGATAGTAGATTGACCGAGAGAAGGTCAGAGAGAGATAAAACCAGAGGATTAGAATGAAAAGTGTATATTGCTAGATGAAGGAAGAAAAAGGAGAAGAAGAGATCCTCTCTCCTGGCTTAAGTAATATGCGCGTAAAAAGGCGTTACCGTGGCTTTCAATGGATGTACCGAAGGCCGAACCAGCCGGCGCTACGTTCTCATTCGAGTGTGAAGCGGACAAGTACTGTCCCGTTTTCTATAGGTATTACATAGAGCATGAAATAAAAATTGAAGGTACTAGGTAGGAGTAGGACAAGGAAAGAGGAGGAGTAGGTGGAAGTTTGAAGGTCTTGGAAGAATGGCGGAATATTATTTCTTAGCTCTGCGAATGCTTTGAGATTTTTTTACCGTTATTTCCTCCGATTAATCTTTCCGATTTCGCACTTCTCTGCTTATAGGCAGAACGGAAGGAAAGTAAAGAGACTATTGAGAGGAGACTGGATCGAGAGAGAAAAAGAGACAGAGAGCAAGCGAGAGAGAGAGAGAGCGAGAAAGTGGAATAGAATAGATAGAATTAAAGGCAGACAGCCAGAGAAGCCAAGATAGATGAGATCTGTTCGAGCGAATTCCCGCGATGTTGAAAGTTTGGAAAAATGCCGGCTTAACGAGTAAACGCCTTGGCTGGGAATTTCATTGATTATTTGTAGAAGTATATATATAGTGATAGGTAGTCTACTGTTCCAAGTGTACGGGACAGGATCAACCTGTAGTACAAATTACAATTTTATTTAAAGCGCATGTATACCACACAAGAATGACGTAGTTTCGCAGGACTTTACTAAACATCGAAAATCACGAGCGCAACATGTCGAGCATCTATAAGTGTGTTTCTAAAGGATTTTCTACTTAGCGACGTGAAATTGGCCGCAATGGCATGCCTTTACCATAATTTAGAATATTAATAAATTTTAAAAGTCACTCTCGCACTGCTTCCCAAAGCGTCGCAGCTTCATTCGAGTAAAACTTTCCTTGAAATTTACGACGTTAATCAGTGCAAGTCTCTTCTACTCTCTCCTGCCACCTCGAACCCCAGGACCCATAAGTCTCCCCTAAATCACAGCATGTTTTGCCTGAGTATTAAACTAATGCTCAATAAGGTGACTGCCATCTTCCGAATTGTCAAGTATTCGTTATTGTTATAGTATAATCGATTCCCTGTTGTTTTACGATTATTATACAATAGTCCTTCATATTATATTGATCCTAAACTAACGGCAGATATAAAACACACGTCTAGCTGTTTGGTCTGATATTCTCCAAGTGGAAAACTGTGACTCGCAAAGGACGTAGATAAGGTGCAAAGTAAACTGGTGCAATGCTCTCTCGATTGTCTTGCAATGGCACCACCAAAACAGTACAAAATGAGAAAAGAGGAGAGAGAGAGAGAGAGAGAAACGAAATACGAGTCGACAAAGGAGTCAACAGCTCGCGTCAGAGCCCAATTTCTAGTGCAATAGCACCGGCTTTAATAAAGCGTACTGTCGTACATACGTAGATACGTTTACGTGCGAGGAAACACTCGTATGCATAAGCAAAATATGTAACCTACAACCTGACGTGGCACGTACGAAACGGCTTTCGCTTCTCTTAGTCCTCTACCTATATCCTTTGGCCCACACCCAGCTATACTTTCCGGGATTCAGTACTCAGGTATAGCTACTGCACCAGCTGAGTTTAGCTAACTGGGTTTTGGGCTGCGAAAACGTACGCTTTATGTCTTTAATCTCTATGAGATGAGCAAATCCCTTGTTACTCACTGAGGTAACTTGTGGTATTATTTTTCCATACGACTTAACCTGAGTTACAAAAAGATTTTTATTATTATCATCACATACAGAATAAGGATATATATATATATATATAATTTATAAAATTCTCATATTATAACTGTCCCATGATTAAAATGCATTGTGTATCAGCATCTTGTCGTAGTACTATAAGTGTCATATGCAGCTATACGTTATGGGAGTACACGTATCGTCGTAGGTATACTGCTGGTGGGTACTGCTGAATTTTAATTCTGCAAAGCGCTTCCAATTGACAGAATGGAAAGCTTTCAAGTATGGATGATATGTAGAAGGAAGAGACACGTTGCTATAGACCACGCGAGAGCGCAGCGTGATTAAGTGTGTGTCAAAGTCTTATGCTGCCCTACCCCATCCTGAGTTACCCTACCCTGCCGAGCTACCCTATCCGATTCTAGGCTATTCTTGAACCCAACCTACCCCACCTATACCTTTAACCACCTCTTCTGCATGCAGTATACCTACCAGTGGGTGTTTCACCATCAGTATAGATATATAGTACATTACCTGTACTAGGTGCGCGTCTACTATACTCGTACACTAGGTTCATCCTGTTCTGTAGCCAGACCGCCCCTTATGGATAGCGCTGCAGAGTTCGTACCTTTGGGGCCGTTTGTCAAGTGACGTCAGGACGAGGGAGCTAGGAGTCGCGTAATGTCCTTCGAAAGGTACCACTGACCTGGAACGCAGGACTCGACCTTGCGAAATCTGTGCAAGTTCCTAGAGAGACGGTTTCTGCTTCTCTAGTTTTCCTTTGTTCTGATTTACAAAAGCTTTGGTAAGCCACCAAATTCACGTTGGGACATTGGACACGTTTCGGTGACGTTCTTTACAATTGGTACGATAATAATAATGTTACGCGTCACGCACTCTTGCTATACTGAAAAAGTGACTACTTTCGTAAAATCGATAGTCATGGATGAAATTGATTTTTTATGTAGCCACAAAGCTCTGAAAATTTATATTCCATTATTCCGAATCCTGAATATAGAATTTTTGCCGAGTGCACGCTCCAACGCAATGCGGATTATCGTTTACTATGGCAAAGTCTAAAGTAACGTTGTTTCGTTTCCCAGTTTTATCCACTTTTAACAGTTTTTATTTTTCACCACGCAGCGCAGCTAGTTTTTCGAATTGCCGCAGCTATCTTCTAATTTATATTACATCGGGCGGACGAGTCTCCCTGCCATATAATGGCTCGTGGGAAATCGTGTTTCGCTCATATCGGCACGCCTCGTTTAATTCTGTAAAAATAGTGAAACCAGTAGGTAGTAGCAGCAGTAGTAAGGATATGTCGTTAAGGGGTAGACGAGGGACGGGTGGTGCTAGAAAAAGATATGGTGCTACGTGAAACTGCCCCGAAAAACAATATCAGATTAGTGAATGAGTACAGGTATACCGTTTTACCGTGTGCCTATATTGTATACCTGTATACAACTGTATACAATGAAGCTTCACATTTTTTTTTTAGTATCCAACAATACAACACTCTCTCATAATATATTCCAACTTAACAGACTACATATATATATATAATATGTCAGTCGCTCGTGGAACCCTTCACGAAATTCAAATATTTCGTTGAACCACCGGAGGCATCCAACGTAAGGCTAAATATAATGAAATACTTTGATATTATCATTATATATCACGTCAAACGTAGAATCCTACAAAGAGTATCGATCCTTATACTAAGTATTCCTTACGAATATGTTTTTCGGGAATTTCCGCCAAATCCAGTCATAAACTTAAATAACACATATCAGCATAAACTGTTTTAAACGTCCACGTATAAGATATGTATAGATACATATGTATAGGTATAGGTACATATCCATATGGAATTATAATATAGTACTTTCTTACGTAACGTGTATATACGTAAGGAATGTATATGCGAAAATCCGATTAAATACGCCACGAAGAGACAGTTTAGATTTGCACCGAGCGATTCTTGCTTATCTGTCTGAGAATCAAAATGCAGTTGCCAAGTCGTATCCCGTCGTACGGCATCCCAGTGCATCCTCCAGTTCTACCAACTACCTAAAACGTAGATCGTTCGCGTAACAACCCCTGCATAACAGGGCGAGTAACATTCGAGAACTATTATTTGAACGGTTATTGGTATGATAGCGCATATCTATGCGTCGTGCATCACAAGCCAACTCTACGGTTGTCATCCTGATTTCCAAGTCCGTAGATGCTCTGGCGCAGATTTCGTTATAAACATATATATATAGTACCGTGAAATATATATATATATTTCAGGAATAGTGGCTGTCACCTCGAATGAATGTAGTCCCAGGATTTCATTAATCACCGTAACGATCATAAATAGATAACTGCAAAGTGATTAAAATAATCGTATCCATAATGCAGACTTCAAAATAGTCCTTATCAATATCGCATAGAGCTCATGAGATATCTTATCAGTATGCAGTATAAAGTAAATGGCAAATTTTACTTATCTATATTTTTGGAAGTTTTTAGGGTTATCAATGAATGTACATATATCGGAGTAAGACAGCACCATAGATTATGAGATAGAAAGAAAGACACATCGGTAGTAGATAAAGGAGAGTAAGAGTCAGACAGAAATACTGTATCCTAGGAAAAAATTTTAAGTTCTGTTTTCTATATCTGTATACTAGAGTATCTACTTCTTGCAATAGCTTTACAGTTTTCCGTATATACTGAATCAACTTGATATTGATTAAACGTAAAAAAAAAAGTAATACTTTCAATAAAATATATTTCCCCATTCCCGTTATTCTATCTATTTATCTCCATTGACTTTCTACTAATTTACCATCGTGATTTCATCCCTCTATTGCCATTTAACTCTTTTCAATCCATGTTCCTTCGATCAACCCCTTATACAAGGTATCTCTATATCTACTGTATTCTATCTGCTACCTATGATTTTGATGTGAAGATCGTTCAAAATCGAGCGACACAAGATTTCGTGGAATCATCTACTGTCCGACTGGCTTCTATTTGAGTTTTATAAAAATTTACGAAAACCGACGGTAATCGGTAAAAGAACGATTGCAGAAAGTGAAACGTATTTTTATAGTAATTATGACCTGAGTATAAAAAATAAATTGTTTACAGTAACTTCTACTACTTTATCGGTGTTTTAATTAATCCTGTTAAACGAATAAAAAGTTAAGCGACTGATTTTACGTAGGTATCTATGGCGGCTATACCACATTCCAACTAAAAACGATCCTTCTTCGGTGTTCGACAAAAAGACTGTAGAGACAGAGTGAATCGTTTGGCACTCGGGTCAATTAGCAGTGTTCAATTAATCAGCCTTTTCTCGCTGAGCCGGAAGAAGTCAGGGAAAAGCTCAGTAAAATACTCACTGGCACGTCGTTTCGTCACTTTAAAAAGAAAAAAAAAAAAAGGGACCCCTTCGGAAGCCATCAATAAATGGTCTTCCGTGGATTATCTGAAGTACGCACATCCTGTCGTACGACGATATTCAACTTGTCCTCAAGGCAACTAATGAATTTGCGACAAACATGTAAAATTGTTTGAAGAATTCTCGGGTCGACTTACGCTACACGTCGAAACGTATGATTAAACAAAACCCACTGTTTCACGTATCTCAGTACACAGCTGTATACGATCAAACCATTTGGCCATTTCAGAATTTCTCAAATGTCCTTTCAGTAGACATTTTTTGTGGCAGTTTTGTGTAGCGTACAGAGAAGGAGAAACGCACGTTATTAAACAATTTTAATTGATGTTTTCTTTTTATCATTGTAAATAATCAAAGAACCTATTATTTTCCTTCGGTGTATGCTATTCGACTGAAACCAGAGCTGCTTACCAAATGGTTTCCATAAACGGAATCGTTAAACAGCCAAATTGCATTCCTATAGAGAACTTCTACTGAACTGGTTATACGTAAGTTAACTAGCTAGTTAAACAGGATGCTCTATAGAGAGTAGAGTCCTTTCAATGAGAAATAAAATTTGTTTTCAGTACTTAAACCGTTGAGCAAAGCTTTGATTTTACAGTAAGCACGTTGAGGAGGACTCATCATATTCATCATAATCAGGTACTATCCCGAAATAATGAGAAGCGTTGTGCTTAAAGTTCTATTCTATTCGTGCTTTTAGTCTCAAAGTGCATTCCACTCATAATTGCAGAAGATAAAATGATAGAGTTCAGAGTAAACCGTATACAAAAGCAGTCAAGACGATAATAGCTGATAATTTGGATGGTTAAAACAATTCGTATTTATAATATAAGAAAATTTTGTGCAATCCTCAAGACTACAAGCTTTCTTAAAGATTAAGGTAAAGAATTGTTTTTGCAATTACCTATACTACAATTCTATTTCGTAAGAAAGCTTTTCTACGGGAATGTATATAGGTATATTCACAAGTAGGAACTGGGTATTCGTGAGATTTTCAAGGAGTTCGTTATCCCACTAAGGTTTTACCTTTAAGATTTTTTCTTTCTACTCTCCAGCATCCTGACTACACACTGTCACCTCTCTGATTGACTAATCAGATTCATAAGTCTTTCTCACATTTTTTTCGCATTTCCGTTTCATTGACTATGATTAGGTCGTTCCGATAACTCGTCGGAATTTAAATTTATAAATATTAGAATCAGACAACGTGTCGATATAATGTCACAGCGGAAATCTATTAGAAGCATTGTACGTTCCGGCCATAGAGTTTCCAATCAAATATCGCAGGATGTAGCAACGAATTTATTTAATTTTCTTCCCCCTTGTTCTCGGGAGCTTTTCAAGTTCTTCCTTTTGTTCCGCGTTCCTTCGTTACCGGCATTACGTTTGCGAAGCCACGTTCCCGTCCCACGAACCTCTATATTCGACGGTTGCTAGGATTCTTGTAATTATTTTTCGCTGCAACCTTTTATAATATGCCAGGTACCAATTGTATGGCCGACCAGCTTTGTCATATACCAAACATGTATACATATATAGAATATTACAGTAGACCGTAGTACCCAGTAACTACGAACTATAGTAGCAAGTTTCCGCTGCAAGCTACTGACACTATTCGAGTTTAATAAACAGAGCTTCCTCAAGTACGAAGGACCGAATTCATAGTTGATGAGACAGGACAAGACCGACGTATGCGAGTCTTGAAGATCAAGGCGAAGTAAGTCCTACCGAGTCGAGTTGGCTGTCTTAGGCGTCAAATTGGTGGTGATGATGACGATGGTGGTAGTGGTGGGTTTTAGAGCTGAATCAACTCAGCCTGCCACATAGGATGAAAAGCCTGGCTTGGTAAGGGCTGCTTGAAAAGCTCATGCTCTATTTTGTCGGCTAGTAATCTGATACTAGGGAATATGTACATTATGCTATTACGTTCCCAAATAATAGGTGTGCCACAGATAATACCACGCCATTAGACAGTTCACCAAAACGTTCATAAAGTCCGCTAGTGGTGCGTGTCATTCTTAGATTAAAAAAAGAAGCTTTGAACTCTGCCCCACCATGAAAAGTGTTGTTAGATCACGCAATGATACTTCTCGAGGGACGATAATCGACCTGTGTTAGACATTGTTTTCGCGTGGTAAACCAAAAGGATGAGGACATAAGTAACGTTGAACAGCCTTCCTGATAGTCGAGTGTGTACTTATCTGTCGTCTCTTTGCGTACGCTCGACATCGGCGATCCTTGCTCCCCAGCCAGTCCATTAGCAGTTTTGTTGTCTGTCGTCTCATCTGACCGCCATTTTCTCCACTTAACAAAGACTCTTGAGCCTCTTCATCTCCTGGCATACCATCCATTTTCCATCAAACGTACCGTGTAACAGTCGGTTTGGATACCTTATGGCTTACACGACCTCGTCCAAGCAATTAGAAGCGTGGGTATCCAATTTCAGCGGAAGTCTTAGCAAAGAGCTTTTTTTTTTTAAAAAAAAAATCAAACGAAAACTGGAACCCAGACAAAGTATCTTTTTCCGGGTTAGTGTTTTCAGTTCTGCTTATTATTATTATAGACTATAAGATTTTCATGTATTACGTTTACTTCTATGGATGTGAGCCGTCACGGATATACCGAATGAGAAATTAAAATACGTTCATAATTATTCACAATTTATCGTTAGCAACGAAACTTGCGATTAGATTGAACGTCGCTCGTTGGTACGAAAGGGATGGCAAACGCATGAACCCAGCCTTATATACGTGGTGGGTTGTAGATATTGGTGGCTTAATCCCGCGCTCTGGCCTTCCGGCAAATTTATGCACATTGAATTTTGCCCCACACAAAAAAAAAAGTGACAAACATACCCCCGTCACCCGGTTCGCTCATCCCGCAAAAACAAGATTAAACGTATTTATGCGTTCCAATGCAGATAGGGTAAGTCCCCTCCGGAAATGGGCCAATAACAGAGCCACTTTCTTTATCTCTCTTTCTGTTTTTCTCCGATAATCTCTAAATTCTTCAACAAGTATATTTACTAAAATCCCTCAGTGAAATTTTCGAAAATGATACTGAATTATTTTACAGTATAATTACACGGGGTATAATAGCCTCATACGAATGGTTTAATAACATTCTATTAACGAGCCACGCAAAATAGCCCATTCGAATATACATAACCACTTTCATTCTTGCCAAGCCCATAAATCATCCAACCAGTGCTATATAACCCAGTGGTTGGAAACGACCTCTCATTTTCCGCGAATTACAAAAAAAAAAAGATTGTTTTAATCGAATTTACTCGAGCAGATAAAGCAGCCTGAAAGTATCAAGAAATAGGAAGATCATGTAGTTATATTAAGCATGTCACGTATTTTCGTTTCATCCTTGTTTATCTCTCTCTCTCTCTTTCTTTCATGCGATACCCAGACTCTATTCCACGTAGAAACCTTTGACCTCTACCTTTATAACATCTACCTCCATCCCCTAGACTTTCCGAGTATCGTACAGCCTGATTCCCACATTCACAAGGAGAATCTCGAAAGGATCTATATAGAGAGTAATCAAGGAATGTCCAAGTGCATAAAACGACCAATCAAAATGGAGTGCAAGGTGCAGTGACACTCAAGCACTCCTCCTCCGTAGTGCAATACGTTTCCAGATAACGATCAGCCGGCGATCGGCTTCAATTGGTACAGTCTCATGTAGACAAGGCAGATTCGAAGAAGCTAGGTAATCGTGCTATCTAAAACCCTTGACAGCAACTCTGACATGTCAATAGGGCAGTAACCAGTAATTTTATTCTTGGTTATATGCGTCCTTATAGTGCATCGCAATACCTCTTCGGGCTCCTTTCCTCCTACACGACTTTTATCGAGATCACTTCTGCCAACCTGCCCTTCCTTATTGGCATATCTGCCGATCACTGACTGTCACGGACCGATTATTTCCGATAGGCAAAGAGGCAGTAACCGCGGTGCTTTGAACCAGTCGATTTTATTGCCCAGGATGTCTATGGTAACTATCCAGAACTTCATTGGTACGCCACAAGGTGAATAAGTACACGAGCTGGTGAAAAGTCAGGGTCACGTGGAATTTCTCGAGACCCGAACATGCACTTTGTCGTAATGCACTCTTACGACAGGATCCATGTTATACTTTTCGTATTTCATGTTTCAGCGAAGCCTCGAGCGTGACATTAAATCGCGGTCGTATTATTCAGATTGCACTTAATATGTTTACTAAATTGAGCGAGATTATATCAGCCACTTGTGCGTGCATAATGGCTCTGGTTGCGCCAGGGCATTTTCCAACGGCATTTCATGCACACGCTTCTAGCTTGGCAAACGTAGCGCGCTGCTGTTACAATGTTGCTATAATCAAAATATCGAGCTACTGCCGTGGTATTATTGATATCGTTTAGCGCGACCGCATGTGTTGCATTTCACGGAGCGTTCAACTGTTGATTCCGCCAATTAATCCGTCGTTGTCGGGAAAATCTTTATGTCGCTTCTGGCCGTGCACGCTTTCACATTGTATATGGTATCGTAACGGCGATACGCAACGTGTCGTATCGCAATCTCTGTATAGTCCTGCCAAATTGATCGCGCATTGCAAAATCGTTCAGAGAGAATACAAAAAAAAATTGTAATCTATGTCCCGGTTTATAGTTCTCGTTTTACAGGACGTCGATACTAAAAGTGAGGTGACTCTGACCAGCACGTAAAACGCCAGCGCCACCTTCATATAAAATAAAAAGTGTTAGTGACGTCGTGGCCGTATTATCTTCCTCAGGAAATAATTAACCGCCGTCAATTCTCCTCCGTTCGAAGGAACGTTCAATTATGCTAATCGTAACGGGGAACAATTGTTTGCTCGCGTTTACTGTCGCTTGTGGAGAAACGCCCTATATTCCATTTAACGTTTCGCGAAATCTCTCCACAGCCGACTGCTTGCTTTAGCCGATCAACGCGATCCGAGGTAAAGATATACTCGATTTGGTTAATTGAATTTGTTAAGGAATTTTGCATGAGTTCGGGAGAGTTCGAGAATATCATCTTGAGTACCGGTTCCATTTGGATGATCGCATTGAAGACTATAGTAGAGAACAAAGAGACGGAAGTGATAAAGTATATAACTCCCCACTAGGCAATTACAGGGATTGGTATCTACTTGATGACCGTTGCGAAAAATAAAATCACGAATCCATTCTCAATCAGGACATTCGTGACTCGCAAAACATTTGTATTTATTCTACCCATACCCGAACGAAATTCCTCAATGGCGGCTGCCGGCATTGTGTTGAAGATCGTAATCGCGAACAAGCATTGCGCAATACTGTTCAACTTGCAAGAGAAGAAGGAAGTAAAATGTCAAAAGTTAAACATTAAAGAATATAGACGAATGGTTGTTGAAAGGAAATACCGATAGGTCTGCAACGAATTGCAGGCTTTGAATCGATTATTTTCGCACAGCTGTCAAGAATGCCTGACGCCATTCTTGAGCCATTCAACTCATCTCTCCTTTTCAACTGTTTTACTTTCGCAATTGCTGACAGCGAATCGAGGACCCTTCTAGAATTCGTAGAATTCGTCACTGCGAGATCAATGCGAAAATTATTTTGCATTTATAAAGCAGAAATGCCGTGCTCTTGAGCCTTTTTATTCTTTGCGATTATACGGCGATATCGTGATATACTTTCATGACGAGTGGGTCTATCGAGTTAGAGTACTATACGTTTACGCACAAGAGCAGCCATACCTCTTCATTCGTTGCCTTTTATATTGTCATTGGAGCTTAATTGATTTCTCATAGATTTTCAAGGATAATCAAAAGTCCTATATATATATTGACAATAGAGTATGATTAAGAACCAAGTTAATGCGTGCATGGAATTTTAATAATCAAGAGGCACTCTGTATTAATAATATTGTGGTTTCGACAGGCATTTACAATTTAGATCATTTACGCCATGACACCGTAATGAGTATGTAACTAGTAAATTGACAGACTTATTAAGTCAAAAACATGCTCAAGGTATTGTGCACGTTTCACAATGCAAAAAGTATACGCGTATTGAAATTCGTAGTAGAAGCAACAAAAATTCACAATATCACACATACCTTTTACGTATACGTATCCTACCATGAGTCTCCAAGTTAGAGTATAACGAAGTACATAGCTTTTATCATATTCATATCAGAGAGAACCAATAACTGATCGATGAGCAAGTTACGGCGTACATAGTATAGACGCGCCTGTAGTATCGTGGAACAAATGGTTTTAATCGACTTAACCCGTATCTACCGCACAATGGGGTAGGGAGATAAAATTATGAAAATGCACCGGCCGTTATCGAAATTGCGTTACGGGGAAAAATTAGCCGTGCCACAATCTCTCGACGTTTATTACGTAGATAGTTCCTGTAATTTTTTTTTTTCTTTTTTAATACAACTTCTCATCCCCTTAGATTCGTTCACTGAGCTGTTATATATATATATACGTGTAAATAGAAGGTAAATATATTAGTTTATTCAGGATTGCGTGGACAAAAGGGGCGAGAGAAGGATAGAAGGCACTGAACGAGAGAGAGAGTGTGGTTGGCGTCATTGGGGGGGTGGACTTTTTTTCCCTATTGATAATCGCTGCGTCATGCCGTGATTTCGGTTTTTATCAGATGAGTAGCCATCATATGGCAATCTATCATTCAAGTATATAGGCCGTGTCTGTTTGTACCCTCGGTGGAATGTATATCTGACGCCTATGTATATATACCCATCCATACCGATCAAACGAAACTATATACAGTGCAGCAGATAAATTCAGTGCAGATGTATACGTATATATACCTATATCGTTTTTATCAGTTGACGATGCACGCGTATCAATCATCAATGTCAGCGAACTGCGTTTCCAATAACTCCCTGCTAAAAGTGCCTATCGGTTTATGGAACGAGCAAGAAACCGTGCGAGGCGGGACGATTATCCACGAAGAAAAAGCTGCGAAATGCACAGCTCTGATACGACGGATGCGTCGAGGGACTCTGAATCTTCTTTTAGGCTATTCAGCTTTTTCCTTGGTACCTTGGTATATGATATGGCCGACAGAGTCGTTTACTGTGGTCTTTAGGTTATTGGGGAGAAGATTTGATATAGTTTTAAAATAAAAAATTATATTAATTATTATAGGGTCGACAAAGAATTAAGTTATATTTTATTTCATTAAAAATGACATTTAGAACGTACAATAGTTTGTACTTATTAAAATTAAAAAATTGTAATTCTCAAAAATCGTTATATAATCTCCTACATGCGTTGTAGCTGAAAATTATATTTTCGTCTCATATTGGATATATATTTTACATGCACACATATTTTTTACTGCTATATCCGTAGTACGTGTTAGTATATCAGATACTCCGATATTCGATAAAACTACGTCGCGGCTCTTTCCTTCGGATTTCCGTATGAATTAAAGACGATTCGCTTTGCGTCAGATAATAAATCAGTTCGCTGGCTGGTTGGCTTTTGCGGCTGGTCACATTAATCGCGCTAAAAACTGCATTAAGTAAAATCGCATTTTTGAATTATAGAATCAAAAACCGAACAACGGCCAAATGGCCATATATAAGGGCTTTACGCAAATGCATTCGCGGCTTCCAAATGGAGAAAATATTTGTTCACCGTTGTTAACTATATTCCAATGTTCCTTGCAGCTCCCGATTATATTTTTGTCATTACAAAAAGAACACGTAAAACTATCGCAATAAGTGACTGTACCTACCAATTTTCCTTATCTAGTGATAATTTCCACAGGACACTCCAGTGAATATCGTAAGACTGTCACAAAATTGTGATAAAGTAAGTACAAGTTTACTGTCTCAAATGAAAAATGTAAATATCTTCAGCCAATTTTCTTTTATCCCTTTTACCCAAATAAACGCGTCATACGATAAGCATACGTAATTGTATACTACGAATTATAGTCTCAAAACTATCAGATCTGATACTCAATGATAATCCGAAATGAAAAAGCATTTCGAAATGATTCCTAGAAAAATAAATTATGCATATATACCTATAGTATATTTACGTAAACTATCCGCTAATGGGTTGACAAACATAAAACGACCCAGGCTCCTTAGTACCCCCTGTAACGTTATTATCCCTATAGGAATAGTGTGTGCTGATAAATCAGTTAGTCTTCTCTACAGTGGCGAACAGAGACAGAACGTCACACTTAGTAAAGTACAAAAGGTCCTAATAACGTGATTAACAATAATTAAAACGAACCTTTATCAAAGTTGCGGTTATAACTGACCCTAGCGCAAATAGCATTATAAACCACTCAAACTGTTTCCAGTATATTAGAGAGGACAATTTCTCCGGAGGTAGGTATAATCATTGCTTTTCTTCATCCATCGAAGATGAGAATATTGTTACGGGGATTCTCACGTTGTCCGTTATACTTCAGATGACTGATATTTTCATCATGAAAATGCATAGCGTAACATCCCGAAGCGATATCTCACAATACACCGAAGTTATTGCATATAATAATTTTTCATGCACAGCATGGTATATCTATAACGCCCAGGTATACCGTACAGGTTTTGGTTCGTGTATTTTTATTTCATCTTCTTTACTTTATTTTTCAACGTTAGCGCTCCTGCTGCTGCTGCTGCTGTTAGCAATAGTGGTAGCGGTTGTAATAGTTGACGCTGGCAGTTGAGGCTACAACGCTGCTGGCTTTTACAATAATTGCTCATATATTATTTAACATGCCACATAATATCCTGTGTTTAGTATTATTTCCTATCTGCGCGAAAGCAGGAACATTTGTTGGACGACGTGCAGCGCTATGCTGTGCTGTGATAATTTATATGCAAGAAAATCACATTGAAAAAGAAAAAAAAAAGAAAAGGTGGATCTTACCAATTTTCTTCTAGTCGTCGTAAATTTTTAAAAATCGTGTAAGGGAAAATAAAACGGATAACAATGGTCAGTTATCTTTAAGATTTTCATGAGATACTCTTAATCTAGTAGGAAGATGAACAAATTAGCACTGTGGAGTTTCAAAGGGAGAGTGGATTATAACATGAAAGAAAAAAAGGGTTTTTGATATAACGAATGAGGAACAGGAAAGTATCAGGATAGTGGGAGAGAAAGAGAGAGATATGGATGAGTGGGACAAAGAAACAGAGAGGGATAGAGAATACGTTTACTTCGTCTGAAAGTCATAAAACTTGGTGCACGCCTGACCCGCACACTTTGGCCGGAGGGTGGATTTAAAAATTTAATATGCAGCTGGGAAATTAGTTTATCTAATCAGCAAGCAGCAGTTTTAATAACGCCTTGTCTGCACGCCACCGGCCCATATAACCCCTTCTCATTTTCTATACACCCTTCATTTAGTCACTAGTCCATAAGTTCAGAGCCACGCATTCACCCTCAAGTCAGATCCCCATTGTTCGACACGTTCATCCGGTCTGATATGAATGATTTGGTAGAGTGTAACAAATCACAACACACGAAAGGGTAAATGTAAACTTTCGAATAATGTACCTTCCGTTTAATTTGAACCAGGAAAACATCGTACTACCCTAATATGTACCTACCGTATCATTATACATATACTTTTATAACATCACTTATCAAGAGGAATCAAAATACTCACTGTTGCACATATAATAAATAAATTCAACATCAATTACAATGCATTGCAAACCAGGCCCTAATATCTCTATAGAATTTACGTAGACATTGAATTTTGAAGGTTGTTATCGCAACACGAATTAATATTGTCAGGCTGCGGGTTTCCGAGTAGCGTATTGAAAACAGCTTGGGGATATCGGGTGGTGGTGGTATTATAACGTAATCCTGAGGGATGGTATAGCGGAAGTGGGGCGAGGGGTGTTAGCGAGGATGGATCGTGAGGTGTGACGTATTTCCTTTATGCGTCGGTAACACCCGCGATGCATAGTATACGGCTCTTGTATAGAGGGTAGAGAGGGTATAGGGCGCAGATGAGAACGGCGGTAGCCAGGGGTGTAGGCAAGGTAGGTATCACAGAATGCGAGAGGGGTTGAAACGTCGACTAGGACGGGGGTTGTTGTGGTGGGCCTCTGAGTAATTTGTTTGCGGCCGAGGCGGTGAATGCGAGGGATCAACCGTGCGGGAAAACGCATCTGTATGGTTCAGCCGGGTTGAATTTCTAAAATCCACCCCCGTGAAGACCGGGCACGGGCATAGGGAGACACGAGCGACCGCATCATCCACTTCCAACCCCTAATAACATGTGTCAATTATATAAGATTATCCGGATGTAACGTGCTCACCGTAAACATATCTACTGTAAGGAATCGCTTCGCTGCTTAATAGTTTTATCGGTCTGCAGAGAAAATTATAAGAAATGGATAATACGTATGAAAATTATTAGTTGCTAAACGACTTAATTTTCGCGTTTAAAAAATCTCTCCTTTGTCTCTTATGGAATAACTGGACATTGTAATATCTATATGTATGATACAAGTACATACATTCTACATAATGTAACTAGTGATTCTCCTAGATTTGCACAGTGAAATACAGTTTCCTTATCAACGTCGCGCTATTCAGCCAGTGATTGCGCTTGGCTGCCTCCAAAATTATCCCGTTTTCTTCCCTCCGTGAACCAAACCACTGCGCCCATCCTCAGCCACCCCATATTTCTACGTGACTGGACAATCGTCCAGATACCAGAGTTCAAGTGGCCCGTAACCCAGATTCGCTTGTCTGCAGAATATATATTCGGCCCGAAAGCGTTAACTGCAAAACTTTGCAAATGTTCCTGCCGTTTCTCGCCAAGCGATATCTGCACTTGCTTCCGTAACAGGTGGCAATACTAGAAGGCATGCGATAAAAAGAAATATTTAAAAAAAAAAGAACAAAATTAAAGAAAAATATTCGAGAATCTCGACGAGGAACGATATCGTGCTGCCGGTGTGCCAGTCAATTTCTTCAAGTTTTAGGAAACAGACGAGCCGTCACGTTCCGATACTCCTGTTCTATGGTAGAAAAGAAAAAGTTTCACCAGACGCGAGAACAAGTGTAAGCGATACTCGTAACACGAACCGATAATCCCAAATCGGATTCGATTTTATTTATATACACGAGCGCGCGCGCACACGTAGGGATTTCTCTGGTCGGATAGTATATATGTATACAATATAGATATACCTACTACAAACCTTCCAATTATTTATACCTTTAAAGAGCAACATGTTACCACTATACATAGATATACATAACGCAGTGTATGACTACTGTATGTATATATACATACATAATTCCTTGAACTTCATTAGATTTAACGATCAATTTGAAATCTAATAAGTTCAGGTTGCGCAAGGCTTCCAAACACTCTTAATCAATCCTAAAGGTAGAGACAGAAGAGTGAACCTGAGTCACGACTGGCAAATTAATTGTCTACCTAAGCTCGGGAAGAGTCTACTATATATATATTATAAGTATATAAAGGTCATATGTAGTCATGTATACAGAAATCCATCTACCACCATTCAACTTGGAACTCAGTCAGCTAACTCTGGTTCCTCTTCCATCTCTAGCTTTGGCTTCAGCAGCATTTACATCCTCCAACGAGGGCCAAAGCACCCCTCAATTTGGCTCATCGCACTAATGGATTATTATACGCCACTGCTGCATGAAAATGATCCCCTGTCTAACGAAAAGCGTCTATATTTCTCCCAAACACTTTGATATGTATTAACCCCTTTCACTGCAATTTATTTCTAGGTAATCATGCTCAGACATACAACTTTGGCATAGAAACGCTTACAACGAGTTGGCTTCGCCATTTCGATGCAAGGGATTAATACGTCATTTTGCCCTTTTTCTTTTGGCTGCATCCGTTAACCTTAATACGGTATAGAAGATGGTAACTTTATGGCATAAATAAAATTAGAAAGTCGTTCAATTCTTTGTGGGAATATGGAAGGAAATTGAATTGAGTATCGATAGGAGGGTCGCAAGGGTATTGATTGCGTTCACCACTGCTGTGTCGGTAACACTGAAACTCACGAAAACGTTACTCACACTAGACTACAATGTCACGTAATATATTTATCGACATTAAAATGTAAAGTGAACAAGTCAAAGTGCTTAAGGTGGGGGAAGGGGGGTGGCGGACACTCTCGGACTAAAGGACGTGGTTTCTTTTTAAAAATTACAAGCTTGAATGTATAGCTTACGGGGTAACTATTTTGTCGTCGAGTAAAGATGGTTTTGGTGGGGGTTAACTAAATTCATGTATTCGCTAATACATTAATATTTAATATGGCTTCGAAGTCACTTGGTTATTTTAGATGTATTATATCTATGCGTAAACATAGCGCAATACGAATTTCAGGATCGGCCTTATAGTATGTTTATGCTTTATGTTAATTTCAATATTTGTCACGTAACATTTAGGAAAATCATAGAAACTCAACTAATCCTCAATATGACAAATAGACAAGATCGATAAACAAAAGATAAGAGTTCTAGCAATACACCTTTATATCCCCAGATAAAGTTGGTACTAGTGAAAATCGTTCGTCTAGAGTATTTTCACTAGACACAACGGTTTATTTAGTTTTTCATTTGGCCTAGAATTTGCTGGGTTGTTGAGCGACCAAAAGCGCGTATAGATCAAACAACCCCCGAAACCTCACTGCCTTTTTCCGCTTACGTTTTTCATCTCTTGTTTTTTTTGTCTTTCCCTTTTTCTCCTTCTACAGCCTACGATACCTTTTTCTGTATGCGGCCTTCATCCCTCTCATTGCTGCTCTCGCCCCACCCTTGTCCTCCTGTAGTCTTGTTTGATCCACTTCTCTCTAACACTTTTCCGGATTCCCAACTCTCTAGGGTATTTCCTCTATTAGACGGAGAGCCCTAAGATAATCGAGAGGCCTCTTCCCCCATTGATGTTCAACGGACTCCATGAAGATTGATTAAAATTTCGCAATCGACAGGTACCAAAAAACATGCCACATTCCGAATAACAATACATTCAATTTTATTTCTATTAATTTTTTTTCTTCTTAAAGATTCACAAAATTTAAGTAAAAACATGATTGTTCTGGTTTTTCAAAAAAAGAAGAAAAACATTTTTTCATTCCACTTACTAACGAGGAACCACGTCGAATGAGTAATTTTGTACCAGCGCTCGAATAGCCCAGGGTACTTACGATTAGTACTCAGGGGTGGTATTGCAGTTTCTGTCGTTAGACTAGACCAACCGGGGAATTGACGTGCCAGAAACTGGGTGTACAAGAAGAAACTTTATTCCCTGATGGGTTGGCTAACGAGTGCCAACTAGTAGTTCCACGTGCGAAATCGCTGGCAAGTTTTCCTTGATTCGTGTTAGGATTGACGGGTGAGTTTATTATGCGGTCCTTCGAGTATAAACAGTGTACTATACCTGATACTCGCAAAGGGCGTATAGCTATTATAAAACAAGAGTGATAAAGAAAGAGAACAGAGAGCGTGTTAGTCGCGCAGCAGCCGGGTTATTCACGGTCAGGGGGTGCTGACATCTGTCGCCGAACTAATGCACCGTTGCATAAGAAATTCTCGAAATTAACTTAGACCCGTTAAATTCCACAGGAGAAGAAAAGGGAGCGACTTAAAAGCAAAGCTGCACATAAAAGCAGAGAAGATAAAAGGAAGCACAAGAAAGGAGGAAAAGTCCCCAGACGAAATCGTTATTGAGACGGTTAAGCTAGACTCTCCTAGCCGGCGTCGCCATCACCCATTTTGTTTTACTTCCAGCGTCGTTTGCTCTCCTCTTCTCCACTTTTTCCTCGTTCCTTTATCAGAGCCTAGTCGACAAGTCTCCCAATTCTAGCGCATCCTACATACCCTCTCTATCCTAATCGATTGCACAAAATTTCCCACGTAACCATAGACGAAAAATCCTCACCCATTGAACCTTCCTCTCTCAAGATTTAAGATAACGTCTTAATTCGTCCTGCAACTCGACACCTTCTAGGCGCGTTCCAATTTCCTCAACCTCTAACCGCCGACCCTTAACCCCCGAAGCAAAAGGGCTCCCGAAGGAATCAAGAATTTGAAGAACGCCGAAGTGGAATCGCCTTAAAGCGGCTGCTGACACGACGAAGAAAGGAGCTGCGGATACCAACCAGTCAGCCATATTAGACACTCTACCTTCATTCACCCCCCCTCCCTATTTCCTTCACAAGAACCCTTCTTCATTCCATCAGACTATCTACGTATGCATATAGCTATACCTAGGACTACCAAACTATACCTACATATACTTCACTCCATACTGGCTTCTCCTTCCTATATCTTCAAAGGATGACTCTTATCCTTGTCACATGGTTTACGTATAAGCATTTCCCTTCAGATGGATATATAGAATACCTATCTACGATCCAGGAAAGGGGATGTGTTTCAAAGAAGGGTCATGCATCTCCTGGCTAATAGAGCCAGAGTGTTACCCGCATGCCTCGCTGCCTTCGATCAATTTATTATACTCACTTAAGCCCGCTACTTCATTTTATTTTGTCTCTTTTTACATCGGCTCGCTTCACGTTATTGACCGTGTCTCACCTACTTAGCAGTTTATTTACCATTTCAGTTTCGTTTTCCGTAAAGCCATCCTACTATGGCTATATGGTAGAGATATCTAACTATACCCATACTGTATACGTATTAGATGCTTTTCTCTTTAGACCTCTATCCAAGGACTAGTCCATAAATGATTATAATGCACCGGCAGTTTGAAGTTTGAGTAATAGCACATCCCGCGAACTCAACCGACAAGAATGCGCCTTAGGCGAGGCTGATCCGAGTCTTTCGATTAGTATTCCGCATCTACCTGAGCATCCACAGTTACCTATGGGTATCCCAATGTAAAGCTTACGTTTCTTCGCGTAGCGCATACACTTGATTCTCGTTACTCTATGTCAGAGATACAACTGGATGTTGGGTCGAAATGGTACCTTATACATCTTACTGCAGCGAAAGAAAGCTGAGAATAGTATTATGCTGTATATACGTGTCCAGAAGTAAATTATTTCCAACGGAAGCAGTGGCTACCAGGCAGGCAAAATCTTTTGTTCGAAACCTAAGAGTCGATCCTGTCACATTAACGCGACTTTGTAACCTCCAAGGAATCTTAGGAGCCCGTCGCGTTATCTTCGGGCTTCCTGCTAAATTTTCAAGGCAACGTAAGGAAGAAGGGGTTTGGGTTATGACGATAAATATGAGTAGTGATAAAATTCATTGGCCCCAGGTCGCCGAGTAGCGACCGCCTCGGGGCTCAGTTATGGACCCCACTTATGTTCGCCTACAACCTACAAGGATCTTCTACTACGTATCTCTCGTCCGTTGAGTTCAGATAGATCAAAGTACCTTATACTTGAATATTGTTCCTTTAAGATGTACAAAGCGTTAAATTATTTCGGTACGTTGCATGAAGAAAATAAATAAATTATTATTGTCGTACGTAGACACGTGATGTAAAGGACGCTGGACACGAGTTACGATAATTTCGTACAAATGAAAGGATTGATAAAGGGGCTGCTTAGGTTTCAGTATTTTATCTGTAAAATATACCGCTGTGCTAAGCGTCGCTTACCGAACCCGGAAAATGGACAGCGGGGAAACTACAAAGCCTTTGAATGGGCCTACATTGTATACGTGTAGGTAGCAGAGACAGTATTGGCGCAGCAAGGTTGGCAAGAATGGAAAGTAGGAAATCGAGAAGAGAAAAGGGAATAAAAGTGAAAAGGAAACAAAGCGAAGCTAGTATAAAGAAAATGGTCGATTATTCATTGGATGGATGTTTCTTACAAATAGTGGCGATCTATCCATATACTAAAAAGATCTATATGCAGTGTACGTTTATGATAAACGAATAATGTAATACTTTGGAATCAAAAGGAATGCCTAATAGATAACAGAGTACGACTTGGCTTATAATGAATCGTGATGGCTTCCAGGGTATATACGTATTATACGTAGAAAATGCTACCAAGCACGTAGCTTCAATATTGGCTGCACAAAGGGATTTAGTTATCAATCAACGCCTACTCCAATCAACCGCAAACTATTCTCACTTTTATCACGCGCTCGACGCTGTTACTAAGTTCTCTATCGGCGTCAAATAAATTGTTTTTTTTTTTTGCAATTTTTCTTTTAACCTCAATTACGGTCTATTGAATCAAACGGAATTTGTGGTTTAGCGGCGTTTCGTCGCGAACTGATAATTTTTGTTGTACTTTCGCGAAAAGTCCAAGAAATAAAGTAGATAAATACAGTCGCAGGCGAGTCGCGGGAACTTGCAAAGTTTCGAGAATAACCTTTCTCGAGAAAAGTTGACGAGGAAAGAAAGAATGAATATAAAAAGAATAAAAGAAA
The DNA here is from genome assembly GCA_031001745.1 of Hartigia nigra. NCBI lineage: Eukaryota > Metazoa > Arthropoda > Insecta > Hymenoptera > Cephidae > Hartigia > Hartigia nigra. The sequence goes on from JARPRG010000254.1 coordinate 1,086,033, forward strand.
ACAAGAGAAGAAGAACAGTTGAAATTATAAGTTGAAGCCGCTTAGCGTACGAGGGAAAAGCGGGAATTACTTGGGTAAAGGGGATGGGAAAATAGTATAGGGGAAGCCAAGTAAGGAAAAGTAGAGGTTTGAAGTGTCAAGAAGAAAAGGAATATAGGAAGCGGATAACGGGAAGGAAAAAACTCTATTTAAAATGGCACGCTTACTGCCCGCGAGGGATGGCATAAGATCCGTTCTTATGGCAAAGGAGAAACGTCCCGCGAGATAGCGAATAGAATGTAACACAATCAAATGTATGCGAGATGAAGAAGGATAAGGAAGGAAACGGATAAATGAAAGAGAAATAGAGAGAAAAAAATCTCCGAGGCTATGATAGAAGTAACGAACGAAAGAGAAGAAGAGAAAGTCCACAGAGACGAAGATGGGGTAAGCACGGTTCAATGGAGATTTCAAGTTTTTCCGCCTCTGAGAACAAGGCGAATAATTGAGGCTGAAAAGGTGTTGACCTACGAGGCAAAACCAGCCTACGAGATCAGAATGGTCAAAATATAAGTGGATCCAGTGTTTTTCGCGACAAAAGGCAACCCCCTAATGATCCTGACCCAGATAGAATCAGCATTTATCCCAGTGAGACTGGGACCAATAACGTTTATCGTCGTTCTCTTTTTGCGTGAGGCGACGCGCCACGACGCAGAAAATACCAACGTCGATGAGTGTGAAATACATATGAGGAGGACAGAGGCGTCCTCCGAGTGTCGCGACGCTCCTACGACCTCGATAAAGAATTACAATGTCGCATGTGACTCGCATAATTTCGAACTGTCTATATGTGGTATATATATAACGGAAAGGCCAGGAAAAAACACCCCCTATAGAAATCCTTATGAAATTTCACTGCTCGAAATGAACTAGCCAATGCAAATTTACGTGGCGCGCAAAAGAGTACTCTTGCGAAAGTAATGGCACGATTACTTCGCGACAAAAGGAGCCCGTCGACGCTATTTCTCAGCCGTCTCGCGAGGACGAGATTTTGACCGTGCTTCGAAAAAGGGAAAAAGAGAATGGTGTATGGTTGTATAAAAATGAAAGAGAAAAAAAAAAAATATGTGCCAAGAGAAAGGGGACCGTAGTTCGGATCGTAGGTAACGTTTTTCGAATAATCTCGCGCTCTCGTTGCTCAATCGAGCGGGAAATGCGTATCCTCGGCAACCGGTTCCAGATTGCCGTAATTTCAATGCAAAACCTCGAGCATCCCCTAAAAATAGAAACGATCCTGAGGGTTCTTCGACTGTTCTGGATGTTGGGCCCGAATTTAGTGATGCTGTCGAAGGAGTAAGAGTGCAGTTTGGTGCTCCGTAATTTTTCCCATAGAATTTCATAAATAAAAAAGTTTCCTTCAGCATCGGACACGCCAACCAAGTCCTTAAAGGAGGTTGGACCAAGGATCTATGGGTACTCTGAGACTACTCTATTTATAGGTTATGATAGTTTTTCACAAAAGACAACGTATCATCCTATCTTCCAGCATCTATCTCTATACTAAACCAAGAGAAGAAGACTTTCTCTCCCTTAGTTACCGCTTTACGCGAGATTTATTTTCAATTTCGAATTCGAATTCGGCTTTTATTTGCGAGATTTCTACCAGAGAGGGTCGCCCCTCTTTCCCTCTCATGTATGTACGAGGAATCCTCATCCTCGTCTGTGCTTCTTCTCTGTATTTTACGACGTGATCAATCATATTTGTTTTTTAAAATGGAAGTGCGTCCCACGACGCGTTCAAAGCTCCGGGAACATTTTGATACGCCCGAAAATCGTTTTCAGTCACAGAGATCTTCCCTGACAATTATGACACTTAGATACACGTGGATATTTATATCAAATAGAATCACGAATAACGTCTCGATAGAAACTGGCAAAAAAGACTCCATTGATATGGTAGTCTGTCAGGAAGCTTCATATGTCGCATTCTATAGTATATGGTTACTGAGGCAGTAAATAAACCTGTCCCGCCTTAAAACAACAAAAGTGCTTTCTCGAGAAGAGTATCTCTCGAGCAATTTCACTGGCTACGAAGTAGCACGAAGGGGATGAAAGGAGCACCCGCAATATTTGTCAGAACGATCCCCTACAGGACAAATTGAAACGACGTATATGAGATAGAGTTCTCAAGATGTCCGTTAAATCCCTACATTTATACTTGGTGTACAATATAGTACTGGTTAGAGCGTAAGTTTAACAGAAGCGACTTAATGGAAATCAGCCCTGATAAAAATTCACTGAGTTTCCTTACATTTACTTCGTTATTTTTTATCTCGTAAACAGATACCACGATGTACTTTTTATACATGATGATTGGAATTCGACTGAAGGAGTGTCGCGGCAGGAAATAGACTTTTTCGTATCTGGCAGATTGTTCTCTAATGAAATTTTTCTTTTTTAAGATTTCGCGACACCGAGAACCATGGTGGAGATTGATTTTCGTCGCGTGAAAACTTTTTCGTCACCCTGTGTACCCGCTGCCAGTTGGTTAACTTCTAGTAGGACCCCGAAAGAAACGAGCAAGATATTATGAGAAGAAAAAGCGAAAAAATGGAAATTTCGCGAAGAAGCCAAATTGAAATTCAAACTGTCAAATAACTCTGATCTCTGGCCGTTCTCAAGGTTATAACTTCTCTCTCTCTCTCTCTCTCTCTCTCTCTCTCTCTCTCTCTCTCTCTCTCTCTCTCTCTCTCTCTCTCTC
>JARPRG010000254.1:1088872-1116330 GCA_031001745.1 Hartigia nigra
CTCTCTCTCTCTCTCTCTCTCTCTCTCTCTCTCTCTCTCTCTCTCTCTCTCTCTCTCTCTCTCTCTCTCTTTCTCTCCAACAACGATTTCTATGCCCACCATTATTACCCTGGCGAATTATATCACGTTGATTTATACAGTGCGTAGCGCATTAATCGCCCAAGAGTATCGGCAAAGTTTGAAAGGCCAGGCGGTTTAAAGTGTCGAATGACTTTACGAATAATCTCGTTGTACCTACAAAACAATATAATACCATGGATATTGTTATTCGCTTGGCTTCACTGAGAGGCCGATACAAGATTCAAGATAAAACGTGTTTTGTATATGCGTAAACTTTCGATCAAAGAACCCGTACTTTTTCATTGATTAATACTCTCTCGCAAAGGATTAATATTTTGGTGCCTAGTGCAAAAAAAAAAAACAAACATGAAAACTAAAAATGTCTTCCATTTTCTAATTTCATTGGCTCGTAATGTTATCATGAAAGTTTCAATAACGATGTGTACCTATATTTTGAAATTCTTTGTTACCAAAAATCTCTAGTTGATATCAGCTATGCTGATCAGGACAGTAAGCTTTAGAAATAATGGAATTTTCATATCAGCAGCAAGACTATAACGTTAGCGATCAACGTTAGCACTCGTTCCCTCGGTTCGCTACTTAATAACGACATCATTAATTTTCGCGAGACACTCATTAATAATGGCTGAGCATTTTATAGCAGGAGCAGCCACGTTATAAGTGAAGTCTTTGTCTCGAGTTCTCTTCCTCTTTTCGAACGTTCCACCCCACGGCCAGAGGTTGAAAACTTTCTCAAAACCCTTTCTCCACGCAACCCTTACACACACAACCCTCACAGTAACATGACTTCGCGATAGAACTTAAAAGTTTTTGATTCCTCAATGAAAAATAAATGATCCTTAAACAAGCAACCAAGCACCATCGTATAAAACGATCCAGATACCAAGAGTATCGATATTAAAATTTCAATGAAAATGCGTATAAAGTATCTATCGTATAAGAGTATACCAAAAAAAGACGCCCCTGATACTAAAACAGTGAACTGATCAACGTTAGATTTGTCAATGAAAAAATTTCACCAACAACGCTAATGAAATTTCATAATATCCGAGTCATCAAGACAACTAACTTTATTCTTTCCATCAGTTTGGGATCTAAACTATTTCATGAGTACAAGGACATCTTGTACGTTCAACTAAATGGTGTATATATATATATAGGGCGAAGGATATATATATATATATATATGTGCATCTATGGCACTAACTAAAATTGTAGGCCCAGAACATATATACGTCCTTTTCCTAATTATATGTCATTACGCGGTAAAGTTGTGTGCAGGTAGGTTGGGCAAGGAAGCGTTCTTCATACGTATATCCTCCTGTATACACGTGACTATGACACGTGTACAGAGTATGCACATGTATATCAGGCACGTATAGGGATTGGACGGTTGGGATGTTCCACGTAAGATTGTACTAGAGACGAGTATGTGGCGTAATATGTTGAACGGGTATCTATTGTCCTATAATGGGTGGGTGGCGACGGAGATGGAAGTGGAACTGAAAGAGCTTTCTATACGCAGTACTTTGGCAAATTATTGACATAAGTTAGAAGCACCGATCGATATCTGCCGGTTCTGCGTACCACGACGAAGTCGAATACGTGGTAAATAATAAATGCCAGAGAAGGAGGAATCGGACTTGGCGTAACAAATTAAAGGAGTCCAGATGAAGCCGGCCGTCATTTGTAGTTTTACACAGAACAGGAAAATAGTCAACCGATCAACCTAGAAGCTAACGTCTTATAATCTTTTTCATCCTACGTGGATGAAAGAAAGAAGTTTTAGAAGGAAGTTTCCTTGTAGACCAAAAGGCATTATAGGATATACCCGGTAGAAAGGCTTCCATTATGTGGAATTGCTACAGCTATACGCACAGTGGTAGAATTAAATATTGAACGACTTAACTGGGACTTCCTGTGGGTCCTTGTCGAGCCGCGTTACATTTTCTAGTCACGCAAGCGCATTCTTCGCGTAACGCGAAAAGCACAACGATAAACCTAAAAGAGCTTCGGGTAGCGGAAGCACTGATTTTAATTTGTCATTTCAAGTTGAAGCGCGCTCTACGGAAATCAATTATAACTTTGGAGACGGTAACAATAATAATAACGGTATAGGAATGCATACTCATTTGAATGCATCGAGCAACTAATATTAATTCCATTTCGTACTTGGGCCGACTTGCAGTGCTCTAATTATTCATTGATTTAGTCCAAGCACCTCGTGATAAACCGTTGTCTACGCGAGATCCAATGATAACCCAAACAAACGTTTTCGTGAGAAAATATTTGCCAGGCTTTATGTGCTTCTCACATAGAAACATGGAACAACATGTTTTTTCATCGCCGTTTCTTACGCTATGTGTACCAGTTTCATGACATATTTGTCCACTTGTCCCAAACAATAAAAATAATTTGTCCACCGAGAGCTTTGTCCAGTTGCTTCGAATTTGCGGTTTAGCGAAAATCCTGGTGTATCGTGACGCGACACCCGGTACCAAAAGGCTTTCTTATTTCTTGTCTGAAAGATTGAAGTTTATCATTTGCTCTGTAGGTAACGTGTCAGTCTTAAGGGGTAAGTCATGCGAGTAATCCGACCCGAATTTTGTGGTATTTTTCAAATTCACATCGAAATTTCAGGTCGGATTATTCTTTCAGTTTCGAGTTACTTATTGCGAAAGTAGTGTCAAAATGATTGTTAACCTTACAGAATGTGAGCTGAACTCCGTTTTGAGAAAAAATCTCTGTGAAAATCCTGTTATTTACGATTTTCGTTGACATTTTACTCGCATGGTAAAGAGTGTCCGGAGTCCCCTTAAAGGATTTGCGAATTGCGCTTGAGGCGATACTGAAAATTCGATTCCCTCGATGCTTTTTAGCCACTGCTACTCTACCCTCCTTATAATCGAACCACTTTAACGTCAAGGGCTTCTTAAATCGACGCGAAAAGCAGGTGGCATACTTTCAAAATGGTTCTATCCACGAAAACTCTTCTGTGTATATACTCGCCTCCTGTCCTCCGGGATGAAAATTAGGCAGGGACATCCTTCTCGCTTACTTTTACCTTGTCGACCTTACTTTCTTACTTCAGAGATTTCATCGTTCTTGCGATAAAATGACGAACTCGTGATGGAACATAAAAAGCTTTAATGCTTCTTATCAGAGAATCAGAACATGTATATGTATATATACCGTGTGAATAAATAAATCAATTTAAAAAAAAATATTGAGAACAAAGCAACAAGCGTAGGTGACGGTATAATGGAAAATTGAAGAGCAGAAACGTAACTACTATGAAATTCCCAGGAGACGAAAGAAAAGTAAAGACAAAAAAAGTACACGCAGCTTTGCGCAAAGATGGAAGTCCTGACAGCCGTGACGAGAACACGAGCGGCGTGACGAGACTTCGTCACATTCCACGTCGTTACGGAAACGCCACGGAATAATCCTTGTCTTGCGGCGAACGCCGTAGAAAATATACTTTGCAGACAAGTTCTAGGCACCGACACTACGTGATATCCCGTCGAAGGATGTGAGAAAATAGGGCAAGAAAGATTATACTCGTAGCAGGGAATCGTGAGAAGAAATCGACAAGGGTCAAAGATGGCAGCGCAAGTAAGCAGGTAGTATATACGTACTTTTCATAGATATTCAGATATAAAGGGAGTCACGATAAACGAACAAGCTACTGATTCAGTTATCAGAAATCTCTGAACCTGATTAAACACCGTGATTGATCTTCATTTATTATCATCAATACACTATACAAGACCGAGTTACTTGGTTAATAAGACAAGATACATCCGGCAGGTAAGGCATCCGACGTGAGGCGAATTTCCAAAGTTTGTCTTTCGTCAAGTACAAATGTACCGTGAAAATGTGTTTCGAAAGCTCTTGAATTTTGGAAAGGAGACCATGTCACGATATACGAGCATTCAAGTAGAATTTGAAAGCTCGTCGCTACACACGTTTGTCGTCTTTGGCAAATAAACGTTTTAAAGTCAGATAGGTAAGGTAGGTACCTAAGAATCCCTATCGCTTAAATCAAACTTTACTTACTAACGGAACATGTATGTATAAGACCTGTGCATGTGTACAGGCGATTCAAAAAGAATCCTCGACCTGGTTTAAAGAGCAACGAAACTTTGTCATAATGGAATGTCTGCTGCTTCTAAGACTCTCGGTCCTGGTAACTTTGCGTGTCTTGGCCAACTTTTAAAAAGATGGTTCACAGCAAATGGCTGCACAAGAATTAGATCGTGAATTCTTGAAATTTGAAACCTTATGGCTAACTTAACGATAACTGTTGATCTGTGAATTTTATCAAATAAGAGAAGACGCATCTCTAGACTCATGAACTTTCGACAACTTTAAACGAGCACATTTATTAAGACCCGCTTTGCTGTAGAGAGTAGATGACACTTTTATTCAGGATTGGTACATTTTCAATGCATATTACAATCAAAGTAATCAGAAACAATTCACGCGATTAATTATTCTAATTAATGAATTATCAAAATTAATCTTCATATTCAATTTTGTCACATGAAAATTCTATAAGCTTCAGATATATTTTATGATTAATTTCCTCAATTAAAGTTTGGTCTATTCAACTATTACGTAAAAGTGTCACCTTACGTCCTGAATGGAACTTCATATTAATCGATATATCCATCATCATATTATATATATAATATAATATGAATATTATATTATCCTATAGATTATTTTTTACGCTTATATTCAAATGACTTATTTGCAGTTACTGTTCTTATGCTGTTGCACTTTGCCTACATTCTTCCTCAGTAATATTCTTGCAATCATTCCCAATGCGTTACTAAGCTTCACCGACCAGAGCTTCAGCATGACTTTCGGACCATATTCCACGTAGAACAAGGCTTCCTATGTATTTCCCTTCCTATATAGTTGACCAGGATGAAGGCTCGGGCTTAAAGTCGTGAAATTATTCACGCCTGAGAATGTTTCTGTATTCGGGTACAGCCAGCACCCACCCTCCATTAGGATTATGATACCTTGTCCACTTGTCCATGAGGAACAAGCAAATACGAAATTCGCCATTTCTCCCTTAATTTCGTAAACGACCAGAATTCCAGAAGAGTTCCTCTATATATAAGGTATATTATATATAAGGCTATATAAGGTAAATTACGGTAGAACCCAGTCGACACCATCTGAATTTGATTTCCGGCATCGGTACGTAGCAAATAGCCCTAATGGCGCCCAAGCGAAGTTACCTCCAAGAAGCGTGAACAATTATTGAAAAAAAAAAAAGAAAGAAAGAACCCAATGGTAGTTGGTGAGGATTCGCCGTGAACGCCTCAACGAGCTGTGTTTCAGGCCGTAACCTCCAAGAAAGGTTGCGCCGAGTGAAGCAGACCACTTGTCCTAATTAATTCCACCTAACGACCACACCTGTTCTTTTATTATCACGAAACAACGACCTCTTCCGCCAACACTGTTCCTTTGCTCCTTCTTAAGTTAACGCGAGAGTATTTGTCACTGGAGAACGACAAAGGAGCAAGAGTATCCTTGCTGTATCTTCAGTCGCTCCCTTTAGCCATCCTTTTCCACACTAATATCCGACCTCCTGAATTACCTTCTTCCTAGATACCTACCAGACCCATGTTACTGAAGGTCCACCCTAATTTTCTCTAATTCGCTAGAAAGTAAAGAGAATCGCTTTTGCGCTTTGCCAATTCCTCAACGTCCTATAATACCGTTACTCGCGATTTACCATTAGACTTTATTATCGGTTTGTGAAAACTTTGATATTTCAATAACAGTAGCCATAATACAGCTTATCAGATATTTCACACACCGTATATAGTATATAATGTCTTATCGTATCTGTCAACGTATACAGTTTTTAATCTGTTATCAGGTACGATAAACACGTGCAGTGCAAAAGCTGACGCGTATCCGAAACAACATGCCGGCGTTCATCGGCCATAGATGCAGGGTCAGAATTTTAATTCTACTCGTCATGTTACTGGCAAAGGAAACTAATAAAGTCGAGGATTACGATCGAGCAGACAGTCGAGCAATGCTTCTGTAGACGCTTCGGCAAAAAACAAATGAATGTTTTTAGAGCGGACTGGTCAGGGGATTAAAAATACATCTCGGGTTGTGTATTTGCAGTGGGATTGCGATTCATGGGCTCCCGGCCGGTTCATCAGCCGTCGATTGTTCGCACGGAAAAGTTAATTGAACTTTGATTTCGGCCGGTAACCAGAATCTCTCGCATACAGTCTGGAAATTGATTTGCATTAGATTGCCGCATTGGTAGTCTCCCGGTGAACACGACTGCCTAGAAAAATCTATTCCTAGTCATATTTTTCATTATAAACATAATACTTATACCTCTCTGTATATCTATATACAATCACAAATAAAACTTTCGGACTCGTTGAGAGTAAAGTGGCGCCTCAATTACACTCGCGGAGAAGCAATTAACCTTCTAGAAAGATCGCGTGAACTTGTTGCTAAATTTCACGAAACAATGAACAATTGTTGTTCGGTAAGATAAGACTTGAGACGTAGTAGAAAAAGAAAGGATTTTACGTCGTCATAGTCTGCGCCATGTCTTATCGTTCTATATCACGATTCACTGACAATATAAAAAAAAATCTTGAAAGAAACGAGCATAATTCCGGAAGGTCATCTTTTAATTAATTAGCCACCATAAATTATTGCGTCATGGTGCGTTTATTAATTGCTTGAGAAATTTCATTTTCCATAAGGTAGAGTACACGACTAGGAAGCTATTAGTTCTTCATTTATTCCCCTTTTTTTTCTTTCGTTATCCTGTAATATCTCATTATTCTCGAATATCGATAAGCTAAAACCGTCGGTTAGTCTCGATAGATTGACAGCGTGCCGGATATCGGTCTAAGCATCACTTAAAAGGTAGATTGAAGTGCTTCGATTGAACCCTACGTAATTCGTGCTTGTAGCAATATATGAAATGAGTTTGTTATGTCTTATATCCATAGAAACATATATGGCGTAATGTCGACGACAGTAAGAATTATAGGTAGTACGTGATGGAACGAGACTTATGACAGTTCTACTATGAAATTTGTTCTAATCGATTCGCAATGTCAAACATAGGGGACTTTTCCTGGAATTTCCTTTTTTACTGTAGGGATATGAGACATGTGCTCTTATTCTTTGTGGCGCCGGTATTGCACCCGGGCCTCTGTCGATCCGCGGAGTAGCGGAAAGCATTTTTCTCCCCTGTCTAGTCAGAGGTAGACAAGTAAATACTAGTACTACACATGTGCAAGGTAAAAGAGCGTGTTCCAATAAAAAAAACAATACCGTTGATCCAATAAATGAGAAATAGAATTAAATGGAAATAAAGCTTGGAGAAAATAGAAGCGCTGCTCCTTGGTTAAAATGGATATAAAAGTACCAGCGACAGGGACTCTTTAAGATGGCCGAGCACGACGACAACTCTATTTCCCACTTGGAGCTTCTCTATTCTAGCTTCTATTTCTTCTCCTGAACCCCTTTCATCCCTTGGAATCCTCATTCCACGACTGTCGACTGGCCACCTTCTTATCGACGACTCTATTGTTCTAAAGATTCTTCACTCTTACTCTGTTTTTTTTTTTTTTTTTCTTACTCTTTCTTTTCTTTACCATTACTGCTCTTCTTTGTCAGACTTATTACGGTACTATTTTTCAGAGAAAAAATGGTTACGCAAGCATATTCCATAGTGTAAGCTTAAATTAATGTCTATGTATATAAATATGTTTATATTGATATAAATTTGTACTTCGAAAAAAATAAATAAAAATGATAATATGTCCCGATAGTAGTAGCCAAAGTACAGACTCATTCACGTAATGACTAAAGCAACGTGTCAATTTTCTGAATTTCCATCTTTCTCATTCTTCTTGGCATTTGGCATTGGAGTCGGCCATTTTTAGATTGCTCCAACAACAAATGGACTCATATATAGTCTAGACGTAAAAGTAGCCAGAGCCATTATACACATTATCAAGAAGTACTCCAGACTAGTTTTTATATGGACGAAAGCTGGTTCATTTATAAAAAAAAAAGAGCTTCATTCCTGCAAATAGACATATGTAGATCTGCACGTTTTCCATTTACATCCTACAGGTGTGTTTTTGCAGATATAAAATTTGAGCTACACAGTAATTGCGAAATGACTTGGTGACGTGTTATTTTCTATGGCAGCGCAAGCGAAAAGGGAGGTATTGGCAAATCACCAATAGAGATGGTGCTGCACGCAAACGCAGCTCCTGTTTACCAAACAACCTGTCAAAGCTTTGCCCACCCAATTTTCCATGAGCAGTTAAGCCAACAATGTAGCGGTACTGGGCAATGCTACAGCAAGAGCGTCAGGGGCAATGCTTGTTCTTCAATTCACTTCCGTATAGCTAGTGACGCATTAGTTATTGTCTTTACTGATTAAGTATAGTGAAAATGCTGAGATGAGATAAGAAATTGGCAGCAGGAAAAGAAAAAGACTTCTTAAAAATTGCAAATGCGAATAATTTGAACCGGACCATTGTTAGCGAATTCACAAGAGAGTCATGTGTAAACGAGAAAAACTTGAGCAAGTTAGAAATTTTAATTAAACCTCAAACCATCGACATTCCTCTTTAACCTCTTTGTACACGTGCCATGTAACCACCCTTGTCGAGTTTTCACTACGGATATGAGACTATGTATATGTAAAACGGGAGAAGGGAAAAGGGGTAGTTTTACTTGAAAATTGAAACCCTTAAAGCTTGCAACATCTGAGGTATCCACGTGACTATCGGATTCTCGTCGCATATTTTTTTCTCCTTTTTTTTTCATCCCTTCTCTTCGAGCCGCCAATCATTTTCGTCACTTTTTTCATGAGCTATTTTGCTATCTATACTGCCAACGAGCACCCTCGTCGTAATCCTCTCATCTACCCCATCAACGCCACGACTGTCATTAATTTTGGTTTCTAACTATTTTGCTCGCGCTTTAACAGTTCGTTACCTCATCCAGTATCTCGCTATACGTAAAAAATATAATTCGCAAGAATCCGCAGATAAAGTTTGCAAAACATTTTTCGAAGGAGAAAATTAATTTTCTGGTATGCTTAGATCTCTTTTTTTTTACGAATCGATTATCGTCAAGATTCAAGTCAAAGTGGACGTAGAATCTGGTAGAAAAAAAAAGGATAAAAAATTGAATTGGAAAAGAAGGCGAAGAAATAGATTTTTAATCGAAACACGCGTCAAGATTACTGAAGCTATTTCATTGGAGTGGAACGTCAAGGTGAGTCTATATAGTTAGAAAATGTCGCGTATTGGATACCCCAGGCGCTTTCTGCCTTACTTTCAGCAATTTTTTTTCATTTTCCATACAGTCTCAATTCAGGTTAATGCGAGATTGATGTCCTGCAATATTAAAAATGTATCACGTAGGTCGAGGACCCGAGGAGAGAGCTTTAGAATCACAATTAAGTATATAATTTATTCGCAGCGTTATCTCGCCCCAATTTAATTTTTATTTCGTGCGAGAAAAACTGGCAAAGGCGAAATTAATGTCGTCTACCGTAAAATCGGATGTCGTTCTATAATTATAAAGTGTATCTTAAAAATATACGTACGTTATATAGCGTCAGTGTACCATTAGTCGTGTGGTGCTTAAACCTTCTTATTAATCGACGAGAGACTTACCTGAAAGTAAAAAAATATAATTATTATTAAAATACAATGACGTTATAGAAACTAACTGTATAGGTACAATCTATATGAAATAAATGATATATCTCGCGTGTAAAAAATTAATTTCACAGATTAAACTTTAATACATTTTTTTCCAATTCAGAGAATTACTAAAAGACTTTCCTCGATCTGACATACAAAATTCCATGGATATAAGAGAATGAAGGAAAGACGTTTAACGTAAGACACGGCCACGTAAAGATTTTCGCGAATCGCTTCTTTCGCAAATTAAATTTCTCAAACTATACACGCCTATCCTCGTTTGCTCACAAATTTCTCGCATTCCTTCTTCTTCTTTTTTCTTCTCATCGCGAGACGCTGTCTCTCTGGACAAATACGAATTCATTCCGACATCCAAGCGGTACGTTTGCCGAAAGCGAACGAAAAGAAAAGAATCTCCCGCACGTAGAAAACGCCAGAAAATCAAATAGAAATTACACGATTCTCTACCAGCCTTAATTCCCGTAACCTTTTATTATTCAAGTACTTTTCGCATAATTTTTTTCAAATTTTCATATTCTCTCATTGGCTCGCACTTTCGACTTTCAATATACGTAATACTACAAGACTACACACAATAACAAGGAAAAAACGAAAAAAAAAAAACATTTCAGCCAACTTGGCAGTGTAAAACATTTTTGTCAAGAGTCTAGAGACAAGTGATACCAGCAAGTATACCTAGATGTAGATCGGTAAAAACTAATACCAATTAATCAAGAAAATACAGCTAAAAACAAATGACTCTAGCATCGTTCCTACATCAAGGAGTATCGAGTGGGATCAGATATAGCCAACTCTCAAGCAAACCATTAGAAAAGCTCGGAGGCCTAATTTCTTGGTAACTTGAATTTCTTTTCCACTTTCCGTGATCGATGGCAGGTCGTTAATGTCCCCGAGTCACGGCTCTCGCGCTGTTATACGGCGAATTGGTTGCTCGGTACAATAAATAACGAACGAAGTCGGTTGCCTGTATTCTAATACGAACATTCGTATTCATTTGGTACCTCTCGCGGCGAGTGGTAGCTATACCTACTCCATTCAACTCACCCTGAGATATCCGTAACTATATCCCCAACCAAGAGCATCGAGGGTTGCTCAGGGATGTCGTTTCGACGAGGAACTCTATGTTGTATAATATATCGTAAGCGCTGCGATGGAAAAGTGTTCTGAAATTGGTGGGAATGCGAGCACGGATTTCAACAGATAGAACTTTTCTTCGATAACTGGAAAGTATCAGGGAGCCAGAACGATATCCACGTTCTGGTATACGTATCGGTATATGATAAGTATATCTATACACACTGTACACAAGCATTACGGATACTTTTCTTGGGTAACGATTAAGAATTTTTATGATTTATTGCTTGCCTTTAATCTTGAGTTTTTGAGCTAATTTTACTTTGGTGAGTTTTACCGTTATATGGGTTTAATTGCAGTCGTTTTAATTATGATCTATTTATAATTGAGAGCAATAGTAGTAAATAGGACAGTTCGTATAATCTGTGCGTCGGAAATTAATTGTTTATTCTTGATGGACAATTATTGTACACTCTTGTGTTTCATTTGCAAGGGGAAAATATTACTGTCAAAATAAATATTTTCCTTTTAACGAATCCAGTTCGTATTGGATTCTGTGCTTATTGGAGTAGCGTTGCCTAGGAACGCTCAAAAGCTGTAAAATCTAGATACAAACGATGGGAATGGATCACGGGAAATGAAATATTTCAGTGCAAAATCCATTTTTTTTTACATGGTATAGCATAACGAGACAGTTAAATCCACTTCAACCACTCCTGTTCCTCCATCAGTCCCTCTGTTGGCATTTATATATCCGACAGATTGTATTTTTAAGGGATGAGTATCAACGTCTGGTTAATAATTTTGGTAAAAAAGCGAACCAAGACGCGAGGCTGATATAAACAATGAAATAAAAAAATCTATATAAAACTATTTCGTGATTACTTTTAGCGTGGATTATTTATTCCGTTGCGCAAGGCTCCTTGAAGGTGTTAAGGTACTCAAAGGATCGTCCGCTCGACCCTATTTTAAATATCAGATAAAACGTTGATTAAAAATCGGGCTGGACTCGTACGTCATCTAAAATTCAATGAAGCCGCTTTGCCTCGTAGGCCATTTCGTAAACGCGCGACATACTGTATTAAAATTATCCTTAGAAATTAAAATGGGAGTCAAGTCCCACAAAATACATAGACCTTGTCCTTATTTTTAATACCAGACTAGAAAATCTATTAATATTAAGATTATCTATATAGGTATATAGCAGAATTATAAAGTTCAGTTCTAGCCACAAGGAGACTTTTCCGATTCGTGATAAACATAAGAGGTACACCCGTGCCACGAGCTTAGGCAAACCTCATTATTATATCCAAGCATGGATCTTGAATTAGATAAATTATCCACATAACACGAAACAACGTATGCGCGACTAGTAATTTCATTTCCTTTTGTTCGTGCGACAGCGGCATTAGACGCAGGAAGTGCGTGCATTGCGCGTGGTGATTCCACTTATAGTTTATAACGAACCAACTAGTTCGCCAGTCTAAATATCACCAAAGAATCAAGGAACACAAGCTAAAAAAGATAGAGAACAAATAACACAGTAGATACCCACTATACACAAGCTTTACAAGCTATATATATGCCAGGCTAGTAAAACAGTTGTAGTCAACAACACCCGAACAAAACCATCCCTTAACCACTATCAACTCGCTAAGAACTTTTTCCTCCCCTAAGACATGAGTCGTTCTTCCCCTCCTCAGCCCCTGTGCATCCTAGCCCAACTCACGATACGTCAGTTTACTTGCTTCCAATTTCCTTCACGTAAACGCAAGACAGCCTTATCATTTCGTCTTAATGCTTGTCGCAGCCTTTTGCCGAGGACTATTTGGCCCGCGCGTTCCGAGCCAAACTCAAAGCGATTCCCTTATCTCGACCGGGAATCGTGTCATTTAAACTATATCGATTCGTACGGGGACGATCTAGTCCCGATAGGGTCGCAAGTGGCGCACTCCAGCGGGAAGTGCAGCCACCTATACGATTCTCGATGGAATAACGCTGATGGCTGTTAGGCCGCGCCATGCCTACAAACTGCCTTCGGTCGGCGCCAGAGCTCTTGGCTTGTTTTAACAAGGATTTCTCCTCTTTCCTTCTTTCCTTCTTTCCTTCTTTCCTTCCACTCTATACCCGTAGCAAAGGCAAAGTGATCCTGCAAACCCTCCATCGACTTTGCTCTCCTTTCCATTTTTACATTAGCCCTTCCTTCCTTCCTGAATTCTATTCCATTCGCCCTCTTCACTCCCTTAGATTCTTTTCCTATTGCTGCCTACGCGACGGCCATACCACCATCTTCAAACCCAGCGACGTCAACTCTCAGCAGGCCACCGCAATTATATTGCTTCCCTGCGATCTTTTATACTTCCCTATTCGCCATAAAGAAAACGCTCGAAGGCTCTTTATTGCCATGAAACACATATAATTAAAGTGTCTAGCGTGTTCCTCTATCGGTGTATACGTATCTTTCTTTCACGTATTTCCTTTCCTATCTTCGTTCCAAGACCACCCCCTCCGACGTCGCGACGCCTCCCTCAATAAAATGGGGAAATATGACGGGACATGATCTCCTCCCGTGTTTCAATACGTTGGAAATCGTAAAAGTGTTAAGGAGCTTCGCCGCAGGGCGGATCGGTCCGTCCAATATGGCCACTGAAAGGAAGTTCCGCAAGCCGCCATATATGGTGAATGTATAACTATATACATTCACCAGAGGATACTTATGATTCACTGTATCTTTCTTCTTGATTAGATTCCCGATCGCTTTTTTTTTTTTTTTTAAAGAATACCAGATGGACTTATTATTCAGTATGGATGAAAGAGATTTTAATATTTACACTAAACAGCATTTATGTTTTGCAAACGTTTTTTCTGAGGACTCACCTTTCTTTCTCATATTCGTGCTAAAGTATTTTTAGAATGCTTATCGTCGAGAGGATAACCAAGCTCACGTATTCAAACGTACATATATTATAGTATATGCTCGTACGTATTTAAATGCATAAATTCACTGAAGAGAAAAAAAAAGTGATAGCCCGACGAATAATTTTTCGGTGAAAATTTTCATTGCGTATTATGACGCGACCGTATGTCTCTCAGTAAAAAATGCATAAAAGACCCCCATATATAAGCGGACTTCAACGCCGAATAAAAATGATTCCCTTGTTAGCGAGATATGAATAACTCAGCATAGAGCGCGTTTCATGTCATTTTATTACAATTATTCTCACAATGAAACCGATGCTGTTCATTTAAACACGACTATGCCATATAGTTGTACATATAGAAACCACGTTAACTTCTTGCGCTTTGATTATTACATATAATGTTACTACTCTTGTTGGGGTCTGGTTGAAGGTAATTAACAAAAAAAAATAAAACACGAACGCAGAACATGAAACAGCATATAGAATTACAATGTACACATTTTCGAAATAGCCAGCGGCTAATATTACGTATAAAATAACACGATTCCGCGCATAATTGTTATATAACTCTGATGCTATTGTATCCTACCACGTGAAAGACTAATTCGCTTACCTTACTCCTATGTAGCGTCATTGTTTTTGTTATACATACCAATTCTCTCTCTCTCTCTCTCTCTCTCTCTCTCTCTCTCTCACTCTTCCACCCCCCCCCCCCCCCTCTCTCCAATATCTCTCTTGCTCCTTTTCCTATGCATAGAAATACCCACCACACTCTTCATACTCGCGCTAACCAACCCTCAAAGTATCTCGCACTGGAAAATTTACTAAAAACAAGTATTTATTAATATAAGAGGATAGTTTGACTTTATACTATTGTGGTGTCTGTTGCATTCATTTGGACTGGTAGAACTTTCCATAAAGCTACGTAAAGCATGAGAAATAAATCAAATATTTTTACTAGAGAAAATCTCGAAGGTTTCGTCTGAGGTTGGCTACAGATTTATCTGCGTGTACGGCGCTTATAGGTGTCTGACGTAATACTTTACATACTCGGTTTGAAAATGAAGCGATTACTTGTAGTTGGAAGGATCGTGTTTCACCGCGGTTCTACCTTGTAACGTTGTAAAGTAACGTTAGCGTGTGAGGCTAATGGTTTGTAACGCAACTTATCGACGTCCTGATACCTTAGGAGACTGCAGAGGACTATGGAAAATCAGTATCGAAAGTTTAAACTATGTTACGACTATGGTATACCGGGTACAGCGACTTTCCTACAATTTACCTTATAGCGTCTATATATTCTAAGCTTGTACGTAGAATGTTAACACGATATCAAACGAATTACAGGAGGTGTATACAGTTGATACTGTATTAATAATTTATATGTTAATAATATATTAAACAAATATTATTTCATAATGCAATGTATTCGAGTTTTGATCACTTGGACAAAGTATAGCTAAAAATATTGCCAATAAGGATATACCATACTACGGGCATACTTCCAAAATACATCAGCAAAATCTAGCACAAGCGTAGCTTAAATCTATGCTATACTTTTCCTATATGCACCGAGTATAACAAAAGTATAAGACAGACTTTGACAAATAACAAGAATTATGTTACAGGATCAGACTCAGAATACGGGACAAGGAGCTGGGATATGGGAAATTACAATCACCCCTAGTCGAGTCGACCGCTACAAAAGACCGCGGGTGTAGTGACCCATCGAAGTGGAGAGATTCTCAAGAGATCATAAATTACGCTTACAACCTCCATCGCCCCTGCAACAGGCCAAAACTCGAAGTAGGTTAGACCTAAGGAACCAAGTTCGTTACCGACAGTAAAAACCGTTGGCCGTCGATCCCTACGCAAAGTATTCCCAAAAGAAGATTAGAAGTAATGGATAAGCGAGTGAAAAGATACTTTGAAAGATAGATAAGATATAGAAGCGATTAATGAATCAAAACAGAGAGGGAGAGACACGGTGAATAATATGCAGATAGAGGGTCCGGAAGGACGTGAGGTTCAAGAGCTCGATATAGGCGAACGGCTCTCGAAAGACTAAAGTACGCGTCAATAGATCCTTTCGCATAGCAGTTATTACCCCCTCTCACTCGAGTACTAATCGGCAAGCACTGCCGCCCTCTTGCGACAAATTTTTCAATTACAACTTGTACAGTGAGCGACAGCGATACCATGGAATGGAAATGTACACAGTTCAATGTTCGTTCTCGGTATAAAACATCGTTGACGTTCTTTGTACTATTTAAATAGGGAGAAGCAAAAAAAAATGATTGATCGCAAGTAAGGGCTACTTATAAATTAATAATATGTATCTAATAGATATATATCTATTTGGATAGAAACTATCGCACTATATGAATCCTCAATGTATTCCACGTTGTACGAATACACGATTCATGACTAAAGAGCAATTTTGACCGATGAGCTGCCATGTAAATAAAAAATGGCCTGTTACGTGAAAGTGGATTGACTTGCTATATACGTTGACTAAATTACATTCCATACGTATAGTGGCTTTGCTTAAAGGAAGAGGGTGGAGCATATAAAGGAGGAAAAAAAAACATCCCTTACAGAGTTATATCCTTGGAAGCGTATCGGTATTTCTGAAGTCAATATAGAGGAGACCCTTTCCAAGGAGTTCTTTCCGCATTTGGTCCTGAGGGATAGCTAGTAAGGATTCAAGACACTTTATTGCCAAGTTGTATCTTTCCTAAACTCAAAAAAAGAAACAGAATTATATTACATCAGTATATTGGTAAACACGTCCAGATCTGCGTCAATAGATATAGCTCGTACCGAGATCTAGAACTTTTTATACCACCTGTATAAAAACAGCATAAAATACCTTTTCATTCATCTTGAAATGCAAAAATCTTTATGTCATATGAAATAAAAATCACGTAGCATTTTTTTTTTTTGTTTACTCCAAAACAAGATGACTGCTTGGATTATGATATCTTTTTGGTTTTAGGTACTCGCAGACTCCTCTTATACCTTCCACTTCACTCTGCTGATCTTCTTAATTCACTTCTCTTGATATCCCAGTGATTCCCATCAATCAGAAGGGTCTTCTATGTATATCTTTTTCTCTCCTCTTACTGTCGATATCTTCATAACGCGGGATAGAAGGACTGGTAATCTGCCTGATAAAAAAATCCGGGAGCTAATAAAATCCCAGGAGGGGGAAGGGAAAGGTCCCCCACTGGCAGTATTCAGTGAGGTAAAAACTCTAATGAAATTTACATAATAGCTTGGGAATCTCTGAGGAGCCATTCGTCACTTGTTGTCATCCTAACTGTTCCATCTTGTTCATTGCTGGCAAACCATTGCCGCTTTATTGAAATAGAAACGTGCAGTATATTTCCATGAGCCGTGCATTTCGGCTGCAGATAATTCAATTTCTGTTTGTTCGATCTATATGATATAGATATGTCTATCAAATAGTAAATTCAAATCGTATCCTGACGCACGAGTAATCCGAGTATAGTAATCACAGAAGCATAATTACCAGATGGTACCAAAGCGTAAAATAGCTTTCGTAGAATTATTAAATACTTTAAAAAAAAAAAATTAGCTGACACAATTTCATCTAAAAATCGTAGATACCGCAATTGGATTCGCTTCGGAGCAAATGCACAGTCGCGTATGTATGTACCAATTTGCGCGCGCGATTTAAACGGAATCGCAAATCGTTCGATGCAAATAAAAATGCAGATTCGTTTTTCGCCTCTTGCCACAAAGGAGTCGACGAGCTTTCACTTGTCGGTATATCTGAAAAGCTTTCCGTGCCGCGGATACCACGGCGTATAGGTATAGATATACAAAGCATATTTGGAAAATTTGCTTAACAAATTTTCCAAAATTCTATAGTCGATACGTCAGACGTAGAAAATCGCAATAGGACGAGCGTAACCACCGTATACGCGATACCCCCGTCGCGCATGGCTAATAGCACTTCATTCATTAAAATCGGCTTTAGAGATTAGTATTGTGTAACCGGAATCAGTTACGCAGCTTGATAGTCGCGATCGTATTTGTCGCTGCTAACTATTTTGCATACGTGTTTATATGATATTTCTAACAATTGTGCAAGTCCATATGCAAAATAATATATTGATAACGATTGATGATATTAAGTAGCATATTGTTTATTGATAGCTATCTACAGCATACTATAGAACTATAACAAAGATAATCAATAATAATTTTAATGATACTCACAGTCCTGTATGGGTATTTCTGTATTAATACAAAATAATAATAATATTTAAAAAAAATAAAGACTACATTTCCATTTTGCCCGTCAATCACTATCTGTTCAAGATGGAGTTGGAGTTGGAGTTGGATGTCTATGAATAAGCATGGATCGAATCAATTTAGTATATTGACCAATGTGAGCGGTAAAGAGGCCTTCAAACAGCTAATTCGCATTGCCAGTGAATAAGGAAATTGGCAAGCAATAAAAGTTTTCCAACAGCCAGCTGTGACGAGTGCCTGGAAGCGCGACTCTTTGCACGGGCTCATTTAAAGTAGAAGCTTTGAACGATTCTCGATGTGGAAACGAGAGGGCTTGTTACAGAAGAGAAGAAATGCAAAAAAAATTCAGTCAATCGTGATGGCTCCCGATGTACCAACCTACGTTCAATCGATATAGATAGTCTACGTATAAAATATACAGCTTCAGAAACATAGGTAGACTATGAAATTTCACAAGAAAGTCTTGGCCAACCCTCTTGCACCATTGGAGACGAAGGAGCTAATAAATTCATAATTCAATATTGACTTGGGGATTGTCTACGTTCTTACTTCCGTAATTCCTGCCGTGGGTTTGCCTAGCTTTTAAACAATTAGCTGTGAAAACAATTATTATGTCGTGCAGGGAAAACCTCTTCGCCTTTATCACCCAACGGGTTTTCTTACTACCCGACGCCCCTTACGATCCCTTAGAATCTACTACCTTACCCCGTAAGAGAAGGATGCGTTTCTAGTTTCCCCCTTAAACCTAACATCAATATTTAACCCTGAAGATTATAGGAATGCCAGGAATTTCAGTGAAAAGCCTTTCGATAAGCGCATCGCGCAAACCATAGGGACTATCTATCCCATCGATTTTATTGGACGAGCTCATTCAACTCTCGTGGCCAATTGCGCGAGAGACAAATTTTTTCGACCTCTCGCAAAGGATTTACTGGGATTAAATTGAAAAACGCGTTAAAAATTTTCATTACATACAGTATCATATCTCCTCGCATACTGAAAGATCAACGCTTTATTCTGTGCGTTGACAATAAGGGATTTTATAAAAAAAAAAAAAAAAGGATTAACGCCAACATGCTATACGAGATTGCTGCGTATTCTCGATATGCGAATAAATGCTGGATACTTTACTGCAAAATATATTGCAGGTTAATCCTCTCCAAAGTGGAAGCATGAATAAAAATCTCTATTGCATGTATAAACTTCATAGCTTATATATGATTAAAATTGCAAATTTCAATATATATTACATATATATATTTTTTTTTACTATATTATATATATATATATATGTATATACAAAATATATAAAAAGATATTGAAAACCTTATATTTACAGAAGAAAGTACTACACTTGACTGTCTTTTCTCAAAGTTTTCCAAGAGTACCCCCATAGAACAGTCAACGTTTGACTTACGTCGATCGAGCAAACAGTCGCGCCGTTTCTTACAGTTAAAGAAAATTCAAAGTTGCGCAATCTCACCTCTTTCGCACATAGACACGTAAGATCCATAATGCATAAGGGCACCAAGAATATGTAATTATATAACATAACTACCTACGTGGCACGATTTGTACGTCGTCAAGACGATAAATTATACAATGCGTTTTAATATCCAGGAAATGCTTGGAACGTTTAAAAATAACGTATTTCCGGTACTGATTTGGTTTTCCAGCTCCGATTAGCGCGCAACGCTCTGGCACGGAGAATATATTATTTTCATGGCGTGCGTGTTTGATTTAAAATTATTGCCCGAGTTTGTGCGGGATTACGTGAACACGACATATTACTCTGCCGCGGAGCCACGCAGCCTGAACGCGTATACTGTGTTAAGCCAGGTAATTGTTTAACTTTAATACGTAACATCAATATACTGAGTAACTCCATTCTATTTCGCTTTAGCCCGCCTGGGGGAAAGCACACAAAAATATTCCTGAAAGCAACCTCTTCGCTGCTCCCATCGCCTCTTCTTACGGGTAGATTCCCATCCATTCCGTATAAGTAGGTAAAGCGTCCTGTTTCAACATCTCTCCCCCAATCCAGGCTCTAGTACTCCTGTTGTTAGATACATACTATGGAGCCCTTGGCACAATGCTGGGCCAACGCAATAGATAGTCCATTAACGAGGGCAGCAAACAAACTAATAATTAATAAACATCTACGAATTTAACTGTATAATCGAACTACCCGATTATACCAACGAAATTATCATCAGCCAAATAATCATGTATGAATATGGTTACAATAATGTCACGACTGTATTATAGTAATGCCTTGCTATGATTTAGAGCTACATACGTAATAACGTTGTTTGAGATTCAAATACTTTTAATTGTGTATATATTATTTGTGTAATTACTTTTTTTTTTTGTTTGCAGTAATCAAAATACTCCGTATCTGTTTTTCGAACAATTGAATCTCCTGACGCATCCGATTACGTTGACGATCAATCATTGGATCATGAGACCTGTTTAGATCGGTATACCTATAGAGGCATCTCTACTAAAGCGCGACTCATTGTTGGGCCTTTTTCCTCGTGCTATAATAACCGCGTCGCCATTTCATCCCTCGTAAAAGCACACCCATAGTCCTCCTCACCCTCGTGGAGAAGGGATAACGTCGGGAAGGTCGAATTCAGAGGGTGGTTCTACCGTCTTCTCATTAATCACACCTGAGTAATGAATTTTATCTGCAAATAATTAGTATCGACGTTCCGCAACGATACATCAACCCTTAACCAAGGGGTTGGTACTCCTCTGCACATCGTTATGGCAAGCTCACCTCTCGGCGTGGATATCACAAAACTGAAGGAGTTTGGATTAACTCGTGACTGGAATGTCAATTCGGTCTACACATGCTCTTGAATGTAATGCGTATATATCTATATTATATTGTGAAAAAAAAAAAGAAAGATATTTTTCAAGTTCAAACTATTCGTTGTATAGACACAGTACGTAGTAGTACATGAGCGTGATTCTTTTATCAAGAAAGGTCTTACATTTAATACGATAAGAAAAGCCACTATTCTTTAAACCGTGCCAGGGATACTAATTTTCATGCGTACCAACTCAGCACACGATCCACTAATTACGCGCTTCAGGTATCCACTAAGAAGTTGAAACATTAAGATCCTTAAGGACAGCCGTTTCACGAGCGTCTTGTGTGTTCTCCACCAATGTGCTATGAATGATGTATGAGCGGTAGGTCTTTGAACATCGTGGTGTGTATCCTGGGCATGAATCGTTCCCGAGTTCCTGGCCTAAATAACCAGTTGATATCGTCAAGTATCAGTAAAAGGAATCGATGCATGGAAAGATTCCCGATGAAACTATTCTAAAAATAAACTAGACATTTATTCAGAAAATCCGCGAGACAGTGACACGTGCAATTTTATAGGAAGAGGCATATTCGCATTCACCTGCGAAAAGTACGTGAAGAAAAATAGGCTTGACATTTCTGAAAATTAGCCAAAAAAAGGGATTTTTTTGAATGGCTTTAAAACAGAGACAATTGCTGCCAAATCAAATGTTTTATGGTACCTAGTCGAAACGGCGGACAAGATCAGAGATAATGTTTCCGGTTGGTGAAGTCGAATGTGCGCATGCAATACCTTACCTCATGAAATATCCCACTATACCTTCTATACCAGCCTGAGACTCTGCACCCCTGTCTCACCCCTAACAACCGCCGCCTGCATCCCAGAGTGCAGTAGGCAAAGTTGTAAGTAGCGCTTTCGCCCGTTTGATTGCATTAGCTTATTCAACCAAGTTTGGACGCAGCCTCTATCCAACGTTCAGCTCAATGCAAGAGTTCCACGATACTGCTATACTTAATACGCACTAAATGCAACCCCAGCGTACTGTATCTATATATATATTTACTTACGTATATCTAGAGTAACATACTATATATATTTCTATAGTAGAAACGGATTTACGTACCTACTTACTTAAGAGGAATCTCACGCATCTCGGAACACTATTCAAGTCTGTGAAATGAAGTCCGTCTGCGTAGTAAACATATCTATCCATACATAGTATATACATTCATATAGAAAGTGAGCGGAGAGACTTCAGTTCTGGTGCAATTATGCGAATGAACGATCATCAAAAGCCGCATCGACATTAGACGGAGTTTCCTAACTGATTTCTGGTAAGGCACGCTTGGATTCTCGAAGAAGTTTGTGAACTGTCTGGTAGTGTACTGAAATCGGTAACGGCTGTCAATAGTATGGATTATACAATTTGGATGAAAACAAAGTGTGCGCTTGTCCATTTTCAGTAGGTATCTACGTTATCTACGATACTAAGATGCGAAATGGAGAAAAAGAAAGTCTATGGTTGGGGTACGATCAAAAGGCTCTTTTGTGGGGTTGAAATGAGAAGTCGAGCGTAGAAGTGCGATTCCCAGGGGTGAATTGCGTGGCTGCTCGTGGATGGGTACGTAACGTCGCCATAGACTCTAGCTCTGAGTGTATTACAAAGTGGAGAGAAGCCACAGAGAGAGGTGAAATGGTTTACTGGAGGACGACGGAAAAGAAGTAAAAATGCTTTGAGATTCTTTCTGTTAGGTAGAAGAGTCACTGTCACTATCTATATATACCTACATTCTACAGATAATGCCGTAAAGAGGATTACAGATGGCGTCATTGGGACTTTTTTTATTCCTCTGTTCGCGACACGTTCTCCTTTCGTTTTATGGCCTTTTCTTCTTGCTACCTTGAGACAGACATGCTTTGAGTTTCCTCTGCTTACTTGCCATACATATAGGTACTTGCTTTTCACTCAATTGCCTGTTCGATATGCTTTTACCAATTTACGATCCCTTGATCAATGTAAAGACTTACAAGATGCTGAAGTCTCCGAGGACAGAGTATCAGGGCTACATTAAACTTTCATATAAGAGACTATTTCAATATTACTTGAAACTTGACGTTCTTCAGATTCGAAACTAAATTTTTTTTATTAATTTAATGATTTTCAAGATTTAGGTATATACAGGAGTAGAGTACCACCTGAAGGTGATGGTTCTGGCATATAAATCAAATGGATGACCTAACATTCCTTGGTGCAATACTCCTGGATAACCCTGTGTATGTATGTGTATGTATATATATATCAGGAATCTGAGGGATTGACGGTTGCTATGAGAGAAAGAGAGAAAGAAAATTCTGTCTATGTAGCAAGGGATCTTTGATAGCCAAGGATTAGGAAAGGGAGACATCCAAGTTAATTAAATCATCCCCTTAGCCTGGTCCCGTCCCTTAGGTATCTTTGTCTCCTAGCTCCGGTTCGCTGGTTTTATTTCGCTAAATACCGAGGGCTCACGTCCAAGGAGAGTGCAAAAAAAGACGTCGGCAAGTAATGGCGCTCTCTCAAAGGAGCCAGAACCTCGACAGTGCCTCTGATCTTTGCCACTGTAAGAGAGTGGGAAGCGACAGTAATTGAGATTATCTAATATAAAACTCAATCCTTTTTGATTGGTTACATTCCACTCCCTTACCGTTAAAACATCGACTTTACGTTCGGCATTACTTGCACTCTACTTCGGGCAAATACCGAAAGATATATATTATATCTAATACTAACATTTAAAATGGTA
This sequence comes from Hartigia nigra, assembly GCA_031001745.1. NCBI lineage: Eukaryota > Metazoa > Arthropoda > Insecta > Hymenoptera > Cephidae > Hartigia > Hartigia nigra. The sequence goes on from JARPRG010000254.1 coordinate 1,112,596, forward strand.
GCGCTCAAGATTCCGTACATCAAATTGCTAGTCCAATTGGAACTTTGATCCATTTAAAATAGAACCTATAGTCAATAGGAAGGCATGCTTTTTCTACCTGGGCAAAAAGGCATCTACAGATGCCTTTATAATTTCAAAGGAGATAATAATAAAGAAATTTTCCCCAAGAAACAGTATAGCTATAATGATTATACGTACTAGGTCAAATATGAAGTATGGCGAATCGACATGTTAGAAAAAAGCAGTAGCTTCCATCCCCTTGGAAAAATTGCATAGTTGCCCAGACTTGTATCTCGAGCCACATTACTGGCTAGCCATCCGTTATGATAAAACTCTGTAAGTAGGTAAGTTTTTTTCCCCGGCAAAAGCTCAGGCTTCTACGGCATCGGGTAGTCGTACTGCTCTAGCTCGGAGTAAGGCAGTCCAATAGCAACCCCCTTTTTCACTGGTTGGCAATAATATTGGCCTGTGTAATAAAGCCAAATATTGCAGATAGGGTATAACAGTGACGGGAATGCGTATAACCTTGACAGAGAAGTTTGCATAGTAATTTCAGAATGATACTATATTGCTAGAGAGAATTTTATTTCGATAACCCCACGTCTACGTAAACGTAGTATCTCGTTCGAGTTTGGCATAAGAAATCTATACCCATAATATAAAAGACATAGGATGTCTAGATGGAAAATTCAATTGGACTATTAAAATAAAAAAAATTCGAAATTTCTACTAGAACTTCTACACAGCCGATACTACAGTTAGTTAAGTAACGTATGTGCTGGACTGTGCGAATAAATGGTTTTCTTACGCGTGGCAAACGAGAGACTAGTTTCTTATCATTTGCCATGTTGTATACTCATCAATTGTAAGTATAACGTGGGCAAAAGATGACGCCATAAGATGTAAGAAATGTGAGAATCTCAAGCAGGCACCCTCTGGATTTTATAAGACACATCGGATGACTAGGCTGTCGTAATGAGAAAGGCCTACAGCTTGATAAACTCATACAAGATATTTTATATTATCGAAGAATTCTTGCTTTTCAGATTTTTATGAATTTCGACGAAATTTATGACAACTTCAAAAACTGACAAACGTAAGAAATTCGGCTGTTTTTATTACAGTCTTGTGATGAAGATATTGTCTGTTTTTAATACATATATTTTTTTTCTATTAGAAATCTTTTTCATAGCCCCACGGCATACAGATACCTTCTTATATTTATGCGCCATAACGATGCTGATTCATAGTCTCAAAAGAAAAATACATTTTTTCGTAATACAGATTCGCTGGAGTTTCTTTTGTTGTTAAAGAAATTACTGAAGCTTGAAAGTAGAAGGGATGCTTTCACAGAAAAAGCACAAAGTCGTGTCACACTGAGTATTTCTGGTATCTTTATGCCGGCAACTTCATTCCGATGGAAGTCGTCTTAATCGAATGAGAATCAATTGTAATGGCGGAATCAATAGAAACCTTTTGTGAAAAGAAACAAAATGTAAGAGAGTGCGTATATTCCTGAAAAGGCAAATATTTACTTGGCTCTAAAACAGGATAATCGTCCTGTCTATATAAACTACGAGACTCCTTCTTGGCATTTATTCGAATGCCCAAGAAGACTTTCTGAAATAAAATACGCTATATATTATTTGTTCTATATATATCTCTGCAGCTTATCTTCGCTTTTACTTGTTCCCTCCTTGTCGCAAGAACAACTTATACGCGAGTGCAATTTTCCTTCCGTCACCTACTGCTCTTACCTCTTTTAACAGAAATCGAATGCTACTTCGTATATCCATACGATACTATAGATACAAACAAATTCATCGGATAACATGGTCCTAATAGAGCGATAAAACCAACGACCAGCCTCATAAAACGCAACACTATATTTGTTTACTGGGCATCCCGTATCGTTTACGAGACATTTTAGGCGTTGGAGGTGCTAGAATTGTCAGCGGGAAGCGAACAGCGGGAAGCTGTTCTGTCCGTATTTCGTACAAAGTTACTGGAGAGAAATTTCGTAGGACAGTCACGGGGTTTGTTAATTTGAAAAAAAAAAAAAAAAAAAAAAAAACGAGAGAGAAAATAGAAATAACGATATACCCATAGTGGAAATATGTAAAATAACAAATGCATCTGTACACTCGTTTGTCAGGACCAATCAGCGTCATCGAGTGGAATCATCGAATGAATCGTTGAAAAGTATGTCACGTACCCGGTAGGTATAGGCACTTGGTTAAGCAAACCACGCAGTTCAATTATCCACTGTTCTAATTTCCTAAATTCAATGGTACAGGCTGATTTACGTAATTTTCGAAAATTGACGAATCACTATTGAGAATATTTGAAATAAATCATTTATCAAATAGAAAGTTAATAGAAATAAATAATACGACATTATATGTCAAAAGTCGAATTTTTCTCTCTCGTAAATACATTTCAAGATTTTTTTTACAGCATTTAAGTGCATCTCTTATGTATCACTACACGATTTCCATATCCGTTTAATTAGGAGTACCGAATGAGGAATGCGGTTGGTCACGACTTTTAAAAGAATTCATGGATCCTCGTTTTCTCAACACTCATCCTCCCTGCCTATTACTTTTACTGCCCAGCATCCATATGGACCAATACCAGATGAGAAACAATCTCCGTGAAAAGCAATCACCGGTACACTTTAACCTCTCAAATCAGTATTTCCGAATAAGTGCAAAATACTATAAAAAGTATATACAAAATCTACTTGTCAAATTGCATGTACTGCCGTTTAAAAATTATAAAATCAATATTTTATATTATTTAAATATAATATCCCCTAGGTATGCCATAAACAGAAATTAATTAATTAATCCTACAGATAGGTTAATAAGCCCAAGAGAATTCCAGCTCGCTGAATCCACTGAATACTCGAGATGAGGATTGGACGATGAAGAGCAAGTCGTGCAGCGCGTTAGGATAATCAATCCACTTCCTATACCCAATACTGTTTATCCGTTGGTTATGCAACAGCCTCTTCCCTCGATTTCGCTAGCTCGCAGGAGAGAACTTCTCCTGCGGATAATCAACATTATTATATCTATCGATTCCCATATCAATCCCTGGCCATCGGAACGTGAACGCGGGTACATAGATGGTTTGGTACAGGTACATATATATATATATATATATATATATATATAGGTTTCACATGGACCCCACGTGCGTGCAAAACAGGCAGCATCGTTCTAATATATTCTCATTAGCCGGTGTTTTAATTAGAGCGCTCATTAATGCCTGCCACGGTGCACCCTATCTCTTCTCTTCGCTCTCTCTTTGCTCTCCTCTCCTCTCTTTCTCATCCACTTCCCTTTCTACCCCCTTCTCATGACTACCTGCGCCTGGCAATCAGAATTAATATCTACATAGTCCACGTATCTATCTATCTATCTATCTATCTATATATATATATTGTGACGTATTTTCTGACCACGCGAGATCGATATCGGTAAAACGTCACCTTCGACCGTCCACCCCCGGTCATGCATCCGCAAGCCACGGCTAGGCACCAGCCAGCTTTTGTTTCACCGATGCCGACGAACCGGTATGTCCTGGGAGACGAGGGGGGTCGCCCTCATCACCACCATAGCGGCACAAGGCCAAGAAACGAGACCCATTGATTTTTGGAGACGCGTAAAATCGACAAACGCAACCGAAAACGTCAATTTTTGGGGGCGCGTAAAACTGACAAACGCAACT
>JARPRG010000254.1:1116430-1163464 GCA_031001745.1 Hartigia nigra
GCCTATGGCTATCGGACTATTCGAAATCCCAGCACCAAGTAATAAAATCGGTACGACTCACCGGAGCAGGTACAGCTAATCCGCGGGAACAGGAAGCTCTATCCTAGGGTCCACCCTCAGGTGACGAGTCACCACGGCACCAGGATACACTTCGGAGACACGCGAAAACCACTTTCGATATCTTTCACTTCACGAGAACAGAACGCGGGAGCACGACATGATAACGCGAACTATATACACGGGCGAGAGCCTAACGTACCGCCTAGGCAAACACGGATAGAAAAAATCTAAACACGGTAGCGCGAGCGGGCCCAAGATACCTCGTCGGTGTCCCGAGTCAGACTGATTTGACAACATTGACAACAGCCAATTTCGGAAGCAAATCAATCTGATTGGTCGAGATCCTTTATCCGATGAGTACAGCGCACTTACCTGAGTCGTCCCCTCAACTATAAAAAGAGCATCTTTTCCCAAATCGGTAACGCAACAATCTCGGAGGTCCTCCGTGATCGCTTCCCCTGAACACAAGGCGAAAACAGGGCACTGCAAAACTTAACCCGGGCCTAGGGGTCCTTCCCCTGCCCGTAACCACGACCCTTTCCCTCCGCCCGTTCTCCAGCCCTGTGCCCTTACTCTTTTGGGCGTCGGTATTGCACCCGGGCTTCTGTCGATCCGTGAAGACGCCTTGTCGGGTGTTCTCCTTTGCCGGGCTACCCAGTCCCTCGGGTCTTTCTCCTCACGGCAGATTCGAACACGCAGACTCTCCTCTATCTTAACCTGGAACTAGCCGAGAGCGTAACCTCTGCACCGGGTGACGACTCGGTATCGGTTAGCCAATCGCGAATGTTATCTAATCGGTAACCACGACCCTTTTGTGACGGTGAATTGAAAAATCACGTCACAATATATATATACCTACATACATTTATATACATGTACCCATATGTTACTCAACCATGAGTTTTCACTGTGTGGTTCTTTATTTTTCACTGGGCCTTGCAGACGAGACGGTAATTAACTTCGTTTCTATTCATTAGAATCGTTACGCGTTCTCTCCAGTCACTGTACACCACTCTAATATATTCTCATAAGTGATGCCCTTTTAGGAAATTTAAGGATAATATATTTTCGTCTAAAAATAAAAAACTGTCTTGTGCTTCATATACTGAATTTAAAATGTAGTTTTGCTGACCAGCCAGCCGCGAGCTTCAACCAAACACACAGAGTACAGAGTGTACATATAGCTAAGGGTTCATTGAGCCTTGCACAAGGCAAAGGACGCCCGGCGGGTATAAGAAATACAAGGTATTACGGGAGACCTGCGGAAGGCTCCCTTGATTCTTCATTTCGTCGGAGTCGGAAAGATTCACCAAGAGAATAAAGCACGGGTTAGTAGATAGAGTAGGTATAGGGTTTTAGTGATTTTATCCAAAAAGTAAGAAAGGTCAGTCGAAAGAACGCAGAAGGGATGAAAGCGTCAAAGGGAAAACATACATGTATAATGCCCATATACGGGTACGTGTGTTTACGTGCATATAAAGTTATACCGTATAGAAAGAAGAGCGACGTGACACTAGAACTCTCCGGCATACATTACGTCGTTCGCCCAAGCGAATCACAGTCTTCGTTCATTCAAGATCCCGGACGCGCTTTCTTCGAATCTTTTTTTCAAGGAATATTTTATGCAAACTCGATTCCCGAGCCCCAGTTCCAGATTCTTTAGTCTCACCCTCCTGATACCCTACAGGAAACGATTCTTAGAGATAGGTCAGAGCGTGCCAGGAAATAATCGACAGTTCTCCTTCCTCGGCGGGGGGGGGGGGGGAGATATAGGATCTATATACAGTATATAGATACTATAGATATACTTAGGAAAGGATGAGTCTTGTGACCTAGAAAAGAGATTGACGAAGGACCTTCGATACCATGCAAAAGCCCTTTCCTTAGGAAGTAGACTCCCTCGTCTCAACTAGACGAACCTAGTAGAACCTCCAAAAGGCCTTTCAGCCCAGGAGGATGTAATCCCCTTAATGATAGAGGAATTGAAGCAGTCTATCGTGAACGACATTCTCTCGAGGATTGCTCGCTACCCTTCTTGGGTGCTAAATCAGGCAGGGTTGACAGTGGCAGGACAGTCCTAGAACTTGTGGGGGGGGGGGTCACCTGTCCTCGTAGGGTATCGTGAGAGTTAAATCACGGGTCCCACCTCTCATCCTCTTGCCATGGTGCACCCTGCACATACTCACCCCCTAGGTACCCATACAGTCAGCCATCAAGTGAGGAATAGTGCGGGGGCTGCTTTTGATTTAGCGGAATATGTTCCTGGCACTGACGACTCGCTCCCATTACCCAATAGGTCCTCCTCTTCCTGTAGCTGGTACCGTCTCGCTTTACTCCCTTTGCCACCGTTAGCCTCTATACCCCTTATAGATATATACACGTGGACAGTCGCTTAAGCGCATGGCGCCATCTCCGACACTTCTGCTACGGACCGAAACCTCTAATTAATGGTCGCGCCTCTTTCAGTACCGTGAATGGCACGAAAAATATCGTTAATTTGAATATAAATTAACTATTATTCTTAAGGTGGTTTTATATTAGCATTTCTTTTTTTTTTTTTTGTAATATTTATTCGTCTCTTGTCGCAATGTCGTCCTGTTCATCCAACCTCGACAGATTATTGTACCGCGATGCTCGGATGTACGTGTGGATTGAGTTCTCTACTGCGAGGGTAACAGTTTAAGGGTGCGATGGGATCGTGTTGGAATTTCAAGAAGGGTTTGGTCTTGACGACGGGCGGGTCTAAAGTTCGTAGCCGGCATGAGCCGCAGATAACAGGGAGAATCGTGAGAAATAAGGAGAGTTTCTTGGGATAACAAACAGCGAGAAGTGATGAGAATCAGGGGTGGGTAAGGCCGGTTGAGGGTTGCAAAAGGCGTGGCGTGGTGAAGAGGAGGGTTACGGGCACAGCAATTCCCATTCAAATTAATGCAAACGGCCTCCGCTTCTGGCCAAAAGGAGATTCTGCCCGCATTTTTTCGCTGGCAATGATGAAAATTTGCGTACCCAGTGTCTCTCTCCTTTCTCAAGACATTGGTCCGTGTTTGCGCAGAGGCGAAACAACCCCAAAATACTCATTTCTACCAGCTTCCACGTTGATGCTGTCAGATTTTTGCATAACGCCCGAGGCATATATCTACGCATCACTCTCCCTTCGATAAATCTACTATACATATACCAATCTCAAAAACACCCCTAAAACATTTCAGAGACACCTCACTGTATTATAATGTGGTACATACATTATTATAAAACACCATACATTTTCGAATAGAATAATCGCGTAATTCACAATAAAGCACTTGACTTTCATTTTATTCAAAATTTTACTTTGCTATACTGGATATTTTAAATCCTCCCTTACTGTTATATATATATATATATATATATACACACACACATATGTATTTGGCTTTGATATATAGATGTATATTATTCCAGCCAGTCTTACCATTATGATTTTTCCCATTACTATGTTGCTTGTATCGAAATAACATGATACTCCGAATAAAGCTATCCATATACGCTTACCCATATATAATAACACAGAGGGTGGCGGGTCTGTTTGCCATTGACTGAAGAGTTGGTACAATAGAACGAGCCTCGTGTACAATTTTTTCACTCTCTCATTTTCTTCCTCTTTTTTCATTTTAGCTGTATACCACCTCTGTTTGTCCATCATACCACCGTTCCCTGTATGCATTCCAAAAGGTCCCAAAAACCAATCACTGACCAAATAGATGACGATAGAGTGCCTAAAATTTACTGATCCAGGGTATTGAGTTTTTGACTCTGAGCACTTTTAACGAAGGTCTGTAAATATATAGTACGTATGTACATAAAAATGATCACACTATGAAGAGTCCCTAATAACAATCAGCGCGTATTTAGCTCTATTAGAAAATTTATATATTCAATATAAATATCCAAAAAAAAAACTTAATTCCTTAAGAAATTGACTACGAGACTATATCTTGTACTTGGCAAGTTGAAAGCCTGATGTTTTGCGCAGACCGAAATATTGAACCCCTATGCTGTTTTATTTCTTGAAGCTCATCAAGCATTTACTCACTTTCGTTATACAGCCAATTTGCGAATGGATTTAGTTAATAAAACAAACAGTCGTACATGGATTCGCAGCTTCCCCTTGTCAGTCTAGTCAGTCCTTCTGTCTGCTGGAGCGTCTGTATACCCGTATCGCTTTCCGCTTCGCATTTCATTGTCACGTTACCAGCTTACTCATTTATTTAACCATTTGAAAATATATATAGCTACGTCGATATCGACATACCGTACCATATACCATAACAGACATCGAGAAACTGGACAATAATTTGGCAACGTTCCTATGGATCATTCATATCGATTGCACATATCGAGCAATGCAGCAGCTGACGCGTGGGAGACGCAGTGTAAAAAAAAATAAGCACAATGGAGGAATGAATAATTTTGTCAACGTAGATCAGTTTCCACAGTTTCTGATTTTACGTGACAACTGCGCTACACGAATAAACGCGTATGAAAATATTTAACTGATTTGCAGTAGCAATGATTTTGCCAGATTTCCCAACTTCATTTTTCGTATCCTTTTTATTTTCTATTTCCATCGTCATTCGACTGATATCAAATAAAATTGCTCCCAGGAAACTGTCCTCTTTTTTTTCTTTCTCCCTTTCACTTCTCCCTTCTACCAGAACGTCCTCTCAACCTTTTCCGTAACAGCAAGGCGAAAACGAAAATGCTCCACCACAAGCTGAGTAAGCTACCACCCACTCCGGTACTTGTGGAACGTGCAGAAGGTGGTACCCTGGCGAAGGAAAGTGGAATCCTATGGCAAAAAAATAAGGAATAAAAGTATTCGAGACAGGGAGCGTGTATATAACGAAAGAAATAAAAATAAGATATACCAAATATATCATCCCTAACCATCACCTGTTTCTTATCAAACAAAAAAAGCTTTTATAGTATCATAAACGCTCTTGGTCATTCTCATACCCATCACATATCATTTGATAATAATTACAGCACGAGAATTCGTGATATTCATTACACAAAGTGAAACTATCGTATGAAAGGTCTTTATGTTGCAATCCAATCAAATTTAACAATTATGCAAAAGTTGGGTCAATTGGGTAAAGTTGTTACTACAAAGAAGAGATGGAATTTCAATTGCATTAATTTTCGAAATGTTTTAACGATGCTTGTTAGACGGTAAGCGCACAGGTTGGCCCGATCTGTTCATCCGGATGAAATACTTATTTTAATTTGCTTCGTAACGCGACGATTCCAAAACGAATCTGGGAAAAGTTAAAAATAAAAAGTTTTCTCGTGAAAGGGGTAAAAAGGATGGAGGTCGATAATACAGAGTTTGCAGGCTGGTGAAAGTATAATAGCATAGTAGTGGTTAACTAGAGACGGGTGGTAGCTATGGGATACTGCATTAATATAATGACAAAGCCACAGCGACTGCCTCAGCAAGCGGCTAACTTCTGTCGCTTGTGAATTAAAGGGGAAATTTTTAATCGGACTAATTGTAAAACAATGTATGCACACCGTATGGACGTCTCCACGTATACCATACTTACACTGTAAATAGATAACCAGTACAGAGATATTAATTGTACGGGATAAATATTTATTGAGACTTTTATTGATCCTTTCTCAAAATTATGATTAATCAAGAATATACTAGTACAGAGCATACACATGTCTTAATAATATAACGAGTGAATTCAATGAGTCGATAAGTAATTACGTGCTCAATTAGTTCAATAACTGCAATTGTTTCATTTTTCAAATATTTCAGCCACGAAATTATATAAAAGGATTTTCTAATCGGATAACAAAACTAGGATTCAAGTAAGAACACATGAATTGTTAGTATCGATTGGAGGCGTGGAAAACACGTTATTCTCGAAAATTCTTTTGGAAACTTTGAAAGAGTTCACGTTCTCTGTTATTCACAAGCCAATATACGAAAGATGCGCGAAATGTCGGTAAATACATATATCCAGGTTTTCCACCATGGAAAGAGACTTTCAACGTTAACGTAGAATTATTCAGTTTTACCAAACGATGCGCTATCGCTTATATGCTATTACTATATATGCGCACTGAGTAAATTCGCATAGAGACGAATGAGACGAAACTCCGTGCTACAATTGAGAGTAGCGTTTGTTCGCTGAGACAAACACGCAACTATGCAAGCCGATACTAAATGCATTCGAACACGGACGTTTTTCATTTCCGTATTGCGCCGATTTGATTTATCGGTACGCGTTTCCTCTTGCGAATTTTACCAGGCAACGTGGAATTGGATTTATTTGTCTTCTGCTCGTTAGCACGGTCGAGCATATTTTTTCGACTAGAAATCATACGATTTACAAGCCAGAAATTCCATATCAATGATTTCGATTCGTCGAGAGATAACTATTTCAATCTGGTAACTAGAAGGATAAAATAAACAGTAAGAGTCGCCAGAGGATAAATAATAAACGGTACAGAAAAAAAAAAAAAGAAAAATCAAGCATGGGTTGAATACCAACCGCATTCACGATGGCCCCTCGCTAATTTCCCTAATTTCTCTAATAAATTTCCTGGCAGGGGAAAAATTTCCAGGCGGATTATAAAGGAATTAACTTTGTACAGCGGCTTGGGCCGGGTCTCGCGTGTACACGCGTGGCATTTCACACGTATGCAAAGTTACCATAAAAGACTATAGTAGGATCTTGCGGTTACATTTCGGTAGTTATGCTAGTAGTAGACGTGACACTGTTGTTCCTTTGCATGGGATTACGCGAATAAAATAACGTGGGATATAAAAAAGGCAACAATAGTTTTTCGCTACTTTCCAACGTAGGACTTTTTTATGAATTACATTTGTAATTATGCATTCCTACTCCCATTTCAAATGCCACTCCCTTCACCACCCCTTGACCATCTAGTTACTCACTCCAACCAAACTTCACGGTGTGTACATATTTCAGCGGCTAAGCTACAGTGTCAAAATTCCGACGTAGGCAATTTTTTCTCGTTTCCGCTTTCCCTCGACTATTTTCGCAACATTTCGCGCGTATAATGGCCGTCCGCTTCTTTGGCCAGTGGCACGTACGTAGGTACGTGTCCCAGCACGTATAACGGATTGCGCGTTAAATGCTCTCATGTACCAAGAGAATACACCAAGATTCCTTTTGGGCGACAGAAGACTAAGGATGCCGAGATTGTTTTCGTTGTTTTCTAGGTTCCCGAGGAACCAGGACTACGGAGTACTCCCAGAGGAGCTTGCGGAAAGGCAAACGAGAGTAGAAAAGCTAGCTGACCTAGTTTGTTTCCATAGAACAAGAAGAAGAGCACAGAAAGGTAAAAGTACATATAGAGAGATAAAGGATATACCAAAGATAATTTGGTATACTAAAGTTGGTACACGGTTGGCGGGAAAAAAAAAAAGAGTTTGAATTTCTTAAGAATACCCATTGATATAGTAATAGCAATACAAGCCCATCGAGACGATAAAGGAAAACAGCCAGAGAGCAGCGCGCGTCTAGAAGAGAAAAGGGATTAACCGCAGTCTAATTAACGAAGGCTTTCACTTGACTTTCCTCAAGAAGCTTCTCGGAATTAATTTCCTTTCGACTAGCTACAAGTTTCCCGGTAGCTACCCATCCGCTTCCTGACACCCTAGCACCAAACGAACTTTCGCCATTGGATTTAGCTATGTGACCGCTGTAACGTTACCGATAAGAAACGTCATTTCACCCGAACAATAAGCATGTCATTACGTTGCACACGAAGCAGACCGACCGCAAATACTGACAAGCAAACTGCTTTCTACCTTCCTTCATTCCTGTCTGCCTGCAAGCCTCCTTAACAGTTTGGTTGTTTGTTGCATGCTTTCCGGAGATGCCGACGTCTCGTTTCACGTCGGAATCCCTGGAAATTCCCGACCCGATAATACTCTATTGAAAATAGTGTTCTGCTAAGGGGCGCTTCGCGAAATTCTCTCCTGCCGTAGAATCGACTGCATATACTGCTGCAGCCAGTATATATATATATAAGGACTAAGAATTCGAATCACGTTGGTTTAATCGCGCCTTTACCAAGCTGCTATTATAAACGAGTATCGGTACGTACTATTATAGTATGCACAAGATATGGACGTATACCTATATTGGCTATAGTCAGAGCACAGGTAGATAGTTACGTCGATTTCTTTCCGTTACGGGAGATGCCATCAATTCTCTACCAGCGTACCAATTAATCCAATCTTTCTTAAAAATAGAATGAGATATTATCCAGTAACCCGTGAAGGATGCTCGTAAATAGTATCTTGACTAAGATTTCGTACCGCGATCATGCGCGTTATAAAGGCAGAAGAATCGAGAAGAGATCATCGGCAAAGTGCCTTGGGTAGACACCCGTGGTTTTATTTATGAGATCGTAGAAAATTTCGAGACAAAAAAAATTTAAACGTCCCATAATTTTCCTTGATTTAAAAGTACCCGAGAGTTACGTACGCAAAAATTGCTAAAATATCTTCGGTCGGGATGGCAAACGGTATGAAAAATCACTAACGGAGATGAAAAAGTTTTTTTTCTTTATTTACAAGGAATAAAAGCACAAAGAATAGAACAAAATATATTAAGCAAACAAATCTTTTTTTCAATATTAATTTGTCACGTAACAAGCACATCAAGGAGCTTTTACTAGTTACACTGCAAAGTTATGAACAGAAAAATGGGTTTTCTTCTTTAAGCCAAAGGCTAGTACAAATTTTTCGACTCGTTTCACTCTATTTCCGGCACAGTTCGTAGGGGATGTGACGGCAAGAGTGTTAAAGAGTGTCTGGCACTATAAGGGTGAGTCAGCGTATACAGGACATGGTCAAAGGTGATGCTACTCCAGTTCCTGGATACAAAGCGATGTACAACGGAACCCAGGATGGAAACTTAAGTAGCAGGTAGTAATAGGACGTGTACGTGTAGTAGTGGTAGCTATGACGCAAGCTATACACTGATCGGAGGGTGGTATCCAACCGTTAGCACGACACAGGGGTTGTGTATAGTGGTCAAAGGCTGTCATTGCTAGCAAGTGTTACCACCTGTCATAGCCAGGTACCCTCTATACCTACTACTGCATAATCTGTACGCAACCCCCCCCGTTCAAATATCAGGCCCAATTTCATCCTGTTACCAATTAACTCTCCATGCAAGACCCGTTAAACGGATAAACGTGTTGCGCATACGATTTCCTTAGCTATATACTCGTAGATTCGACAAGCATGCAAATAAAAAAAAAATCAGTAGCACAGACTATAGGAAACTACTTCCTGTACTCGTTACATATGACCACCAGAGAGTAGTTACCGTAATAAAATTTCCATGAAAGTTTATAGTTAAAATCTACCCTGATATACTTGTCGTATCCATAACTCCTCCACCCACCCCCCTCTCTACCACCCTTGGCCGTTTATTGTGTTTGTCGGCTGATACGGTTATAACTGTAATTAAGTTCTCATCCGTTCAGCAATTGCATATTCGTGCGGGAATATCATGCACGAGGGTTAATAGCGTTTACCGTTTTACTACCCGCGTACCCACTCTCTTCGTCGTTCTCCTAACCATTCTACCCCGTGTCACATCGACATACCCCAACCGAATGTTCGCCCCATATAAACCTGTAGGTAATACCTACTAGCCCTCCCAACCCCATCCAGCTCTATACCCTTCACCGTCAATGCAACACGCACGTATTTAACTGTTTATGACTTACCGTAGCACTCGCGTTTATACTTGGCTACGTGTTGGTACCCCGCAACTACCCCATAGGCTAGCCGCGCGTATAACACAAACCCTGTACTCGACATAACTCCGGGCCTCATGCGAATGGCACAGCGGAGTTGAGATAGTATAGGGGTGGTTTGTGCGTCCAAAGGCTCTCAAGGTATTTTCAATATCCGGCAACGGCTCCGGCGTTTCCGTTTACCTCCCGTCCATACCCTCCTACTACGTTCAAGTCTTGGTCCTTATGGTAGCTGACGTCACCCTATTGTGTCTCTTGTGTATATATGTATCTCTTCTCGAGGTAGAAATTAGGAAGGTGTATCTTGGAAACTGGGATAGAAAAATTCCTAATTAATGATTGTCGTATGTATATAGTAGAGCTATTTACGTTAATTAATTTATTTAAAAGTGATGCCAATTATATCACTTGAATTGGTAATGTTCCATTAAACTACATAGAGCGAATATTCAATGCTATTAATTAATAAAAATATTAGCACAACGTAATTTTTTTTTTTGCTGGGATTTCTTTTACTTAACCCTTTGACGTTTGATGGATTTTGGCAAGGAGATTATAAAGTCGTTAGATGTACTTAGTACCAAGTGATTTTAACACAGAAGGCACTGAAGTACGCTTCATTAGAGTACTAGCCAATTTCACAAAGGGCTTATAGCATGGGGTGTACCTAACTAGCAAGGGTTGGATTTCCGCGTTCAACTGTTTAGCTCATAATGCCACCCCCTTGCGAGTACAAATGCTCGGATAGCTTATGGGATCGATTTTAGTGGAAAGCATATAACTCTCAGGCGTATTACGACATCGCCAAACCCATCAAACGATGGACGCTTCAAAGCGCCATTAAGCTGAAACTTGCCAATGGGAAAGCGCGACAGAGCCGGACAAAGGCGGCTTCTATCGCTGACGGTATTGGGATATTAAAATGACTGGATAGTATCTAAAATCGAGAGAAAATTGCTGCAATTAACTATATACTTGAATTGAGAGACATTCATGCTTTCCAATCAACTTTTTAGCAAAGAATTAACTAAAAGTCATTTTTTGCACCGTTTCCCAATGTGTGATGTGCCATAACGAACCTGTTTGGAGAGTTTAATGAATAATAAATAATGTCCCTTTTGAGTACACTTCTTTGAATTATATTTTACTGCATAGAAGGGCAAAAATAGTCTGTGATCATTTTACCACCAAAATCCACCTTTTTTGTTGCTACTGTTGGTATTTCAACGAATTGGTTCCGAGTCGCTTTCAGGCCTCTATGTAGACGTACATAGGGATATTGCAGATATACAGTGCGCTGGCATGATTGTACCAACAGGATGGACACGTCCATGGCAATTTTACGTATCTGAAATTTCTGCACGCGAATTCGAACAGCAACAGGAACAATAGTGGGAGTAACGTTCCGAAGTAAAATGCACGGATCACCCGTAACGTTTCCAGAGGATAAATTCTAGTTAGTGAGCACTACGAGCCCTGCGTAATTAGTAATTGTAATAGGTGATTTCCCGAGCAGAGTACGGTGCGGCTGATTACTTACCATTAATATTGCATTTGCGAATTAATTAACGACAAAGCCTACTGTCGCCCAGCATTGTAATGCGACTACAACCGACAACCCGTCCAATCTCGACGGACTCTCTCTCTCTCTCTCTCTCCCTCTCATTACCATTGACCTTTCCAGAATCAATTGTGCAATGGCAGCAGCAATTGGCTGAATACACAACTGCCGTTTCATCTATTCGCCTGTATAATTTTATGAAATATCTTTTCGAACTACTCTGTATCTTTGAGTTAAGCAAGATACTTGCGCTTACTAATTGCCAATGGAACGGGTCTAAATTGACGATTGGTTTAAAAGGATAATCTGATCACATCTCAACACTTACTGTTTATCCGGCGACATTATCAATAAGGCAACGGAATCCCGACCCCTGACCGATGAAACTAAATTCAATCATGAGTCGATCCACGACCCTTCCTACTTCGATTGTACAGTTTCCCTCTATACAAGGTATTTCGATAAGTTTGTAAATCGTAACGTAAAATCCAATAGCACTGAAATCGAATTCGGTATGTTTTTTCCTGCCTTGGGTATATCCTCTCCCTGGCTTTCTCATATGTGCGTGACGCGTTCCATGAGATATCAAGAAACATTCGAAAATGTTCTGTTCATTCAGGAAATTGACTTTCTGCGAATAAAAGACACGCATTGAGGTTATTTCAAATAAGTATTTACCCGCAGTATATGGTGAAACGTGACGTTTCCATGTTTTACTTTGAAAGATATCATTGTGGCGTTCCACAGCAATACAATTAGATTAGAGATCGAGTTTTCGATGCGGCTGATTGGCCTCATCATTTACGGATAAATTAAAAGGGCCATAGCCGCAAGTCCTAATTGCACGCGTGGGTCGAGTGAACTCACTTTGTCACTCTGTCCCGACAAAAATAATTGCGTAGCTCCGCTCGCGGCACGCGGTACAGTTTTGTATGCAAAATAACGCCCGTGCACCGCGGTGCATTTTCGTGACGTCAAGCCGCGCGAAATTTTTCAGTGACGAAGTATTCGCTTCAAAAACAGTCTCGCGTTCAGTTTTAGCGCGTCTGTTATAGCCATGCTGGACAGACGGGTTAGGTTAGGACAGCGGATAGTACGGTTGGTTCCAATTTTCCATTTTTCTTTATTTTTCTCTTTTTTTTTCGTTTCATTTTTTACTAAAACCTACACCAATCACCTCACAGAATTTATCACTCGACGATTAGGCATCGTTAAGGACACTCGGCGGAAGATGGCGTGGGAATTAACAATTTTTCTTCTTTTTATATTTTTCTGCGCTTACTTTCCAGCGAATTTATATCCTACGGGATTACTTATTATTACAAGGACCTGATTAACGTCCGCTGATAAGGAATGGTTAAGAACAAGCTTAAATCAGAGGACCAAGCGCGTAATATTAACACTTGGAAACGAGTGCCCGTTAAGATAACCCGAAACCAAGTCTGGACGTTCAAATATACCTAAAAGCATCCCACGCGGTATCTTTATTCCTCATGCAATTCGTACACACCCCACTGGCTATATGGTGTCCGAAAAATTTCTAAAAATGAATAAGAAAGTCGAACTTCTCATGCCATAGAATATTTACAAAATCTATTAGTACCAGAGAAGGGTACAATCCCAAAGCTTCGGTTATCTTATGCATTTTAAATTTCCCGTCACTATTTTACAACAGGTTCTATGGGAATAATCATTAATTTATAAACTCCATCTGACCACCCGATGGATACCAACGTGCCCACGATCCAATATTCCCCGAACCAAGAAAAAACATTACCAAGCGGAGACACGACTCCGCAATTACAAGATGTTGTCCTCTTATCGAGTATTTACGTATTGATTCCGTTATCGACTGGCTTTCCTTCGAACTCGACGAGTCCTGTCTTTAACCGAGTAACGACCTGTGCCAGCCACTCTCTTGCTTCAGAGGCCCAGTCTCCAAAGAAAGAGAGGCAAGAAAATATATTTGCCGGTCCACATCTACCGGTTGTGTGACAAAAAGATAGAGTGCAAAAATATATAAAGTATTAATTAGTAAATAAGTGTAGTTTAATTATACGATCGATCGATAGCCTTAATTATTATTTCCTAATATAATCAGCGTGATCTCGTTAAGTCTTGTTTATCTCATTAGGAAAACAAGTTTGCTCCAGAAACAGATAACTGAAAAAGTAGTTTGTGTTTATTTATGATAATATTTATGAGCATTTAGTCACGGGTTAAAAAGGATATAAAAATGTTAAAGTTGGAAAACTGGGGCAGACGATAAAAAGGAAATGAATAAAAGAGAAATAAATGTTCAACGACAATGCTGACGCACTTGACGTTCGCCTCCGACACACCATGTAAATTGTCGCGTATACTATAGGTATACACCGACATTTTTGACTATTTTTATCTAGCAACGTGAACGCCTCGAGAGCTCCTGAATAAATGAACCTATGTCGCTTTCACGCCAAACACCATCAAGCACTGAATTAACGAGGCAGGTACGTACATTGCATCAACTAGCTAGAAGCATCTCCATTACGAATAGTATCCACGTGGAGGCTATTCTACTACGATACTGCGCCATGTGTCTTATATACACAGATTTATTCTATGGTGTGAATATGACCTCCTCTAGCTGCTATTTACCTAAGGTTAAATGCTTAACGGCAATCTGGGACAGTTCGTCCACCACCAATATCGTATATAAAGAAGTTATTCGTCTCAGGTAATTACTTACAGTAAAAAACATTTCACCGGGATCTTGTACCAAGAGAAACAGCTACTCACCTGGAATCATATAAGATATATGGTATAAATATGGTTGGTAAAAATATATTTCAGAATAAAATGTTGTCATAAGAATTTTTTACGCGTAACTAGAATATTTCAACATTGAACATTCAATTTTTAACATATATTATACAAACAAGATATTCGATCAAAGTTCGTATGGATATCGAAGGATAATAACCGTGGTCACTTTTATCAGATATATTGAGATATCAAGGATTCCCGATTGACGAGGGACATAAAAGGAACCTGGGGATTTTCTTGTTGTTATTGGTTTTACGTCTTGGAGGAATCGAAACACAATAACACCGTGGTATACAGTAGAAAACAGGGATACGCAGTCTCCCTTCATAAATCTTCAAAAGACTGATCGATTCAACTGTTTGTCTATGACTAAGTCTTTGCCCATTTCCTTGTTTTTCTCTTTTCCTCGAGATCTTTTTTTTATCCAATTCTCATACTCGCTTTCATAGGGACGCCCACTAAGGCAAACCATGACAGAGAGCCATCGTCAACGAGAGATACACAGTTTCCTCGCGGAAGACGTCTCGCATCCGCGAGAAGAAACTTGCCAGGAGTAGGGAGATGAAAAAGATAGTGAAATATACCGGAAAGACGAAAAAAAGAAAGTAGGTACGTATATACGAGGGGCACATAAGAAAAGTATGAGAAAGGGAAGGTCGTACGGTGGTCGTTTTATTTTTCCCGCGTCGAAATCACTTATTTTTCCGTCCTAACGTGACAGTAAAATCGGCGAAGATGAGGGAAATAAAGAGGGAGATGATTGCTTTTCGTTTCCGCCGGGACAAACCGGCACCGTCAGATAAAGAAGCTTTCTATTTCATAACAGTTTGAAGAAGCTCTCCCCCCAACGGGGCTGTTAGAGAAACTTAGCCCTTTTACCTACGACTCGTTGAAGGGGTTGGGGGTGGGAGCTCTCCCGTTTTCATTGTCCTCAATTCCAGCATCCCATCTATTTCGCAGCTTGCCATAATGTACATTCGCAATAAGCGACCACAGGAATAATAACATTCACCCTTCCCTTATAATCCCACGCTGCGTTTCGATGATTTAAAAGAACCACCCCAAAGAATAAATATCGTTTAATGCCATATTACAATGATACCACCCATCATATATATATAGTGCATGTCTAAAAATAAAGTTATCAAGAGTAGAACGATGTCTGTGTATATCAATCTGACAAGCATGAATATTAAAGAAAAATGGTAACCGGCACTTGTTAAGCCGTATTTTTTCACCATTTTGTTTCCATTCCGCACACCCGCATCGTACAATATTACTATGAATAATGGATGCACGCAGAGAAATTCGACTACGCATTCAGGATCATACGATATAGTATATTTGCGTTGGTACACCAGAGACACTTTAACGTTATCTACTGGATAGTTACATAGCATGTAGCACTGCCTTCACAGATTGGCTCCGCCAATCAAAAGCATTCCGATTCGTGCTTCGCACCCGAGGCTTGATTGCAAATAATCTCTCTAATGCGTAGAGAACACTGATCCACGATACGTGAGCATTTACATGAGAGGTCAAGTATAGGTAGGTCCCCATGTCCATATACGTACGTACAGAAACCGTGTCAGTATGTCCAGTCGATACGTAACAAAGATATAGTGCAATTATCGAAAAACGATAATCTACTTCAACTGTTTGAGAACTACTTGAATAATCAGAGCGTACTGAGATTCCGTATTATATATTCTTTTTCATAGAAATTTTCCCGAATTTCTATAGTACCTACAAGGCGGCCCAGTCGTTTTCTTATGGAATACTTCAGAAGGAGGTTATACGATTGAAATTGTCGAAGGGTCAAGAAAATATCGGTAGACGGGGTAAAGGGAGTCAAGTGGAGAAAAGATCAGAGTGATTGCGAAAAAGAGGAATATCGTTGATCGTAGAACGCTGCGAGATACGAAAGCGTACCTGCCTATTTTAAGCGAAAGCTGCACGCGACTGTTCGTGGTGGAAACTAAAATGTTCTGTGGTAATTTGGGGTCAGGGATGTGTCACGAGGTCGAGGTACGGCTAGAATCGAAAAAGAGACTGACGGGGTGAAAAAAAAAAATGTTGGGAACACACAAAAAAATCACATGGGTTACGTACGTGGATCGACGAAGTTTGGATGGTGTGTGGATACAAACATGGGTGGATCACAGAAAAACCAGTATTAAAAGCAGCGGTTTGTGTCATGTGGATGGATAGACCTCGTGGTATACGCATTGTAGTAGATGAGGTACCCAGGTAGGGGAGTCTGAGTATGCTTGTTGGGACCAGTTAACACTATTTTAATAAACCCCCCTTTGATCGAGGTATTGAGCTCCAATAATCAAGCATGATTGGCACGCTAGGTGCAAACCGCATGGCTCACCAATAAATGGTCCTATCGGTACACTGTTATCGCGTGGTTTGGCACGACCTGTCGCAGCGACAGAACTGTCCACGCTCATGATTGAATCGCAAATTTCTAACCCGCCTTGAGCCCTTTGATACCAGTCCGCAACCAACACTCTCGACAATGGGCATTAAGCTTGATAGAGGATTTAGAGAAAAATGGGCATGACGTCAAAGACGTAGCGGCGACATCTACGATTTATCTAAAAGTTTACAATTCGTATAATACTTTTATATTCGTCTGTTTTACGGTATACGGGACTTGACGTGAAAAAGGCGGCACATAAAACTGCGATATACGATCCGTGTGATAAGTTCAGAAGGTCGTACCAATTTAGCTTATCTTATGTTCCAAGGGGGATTTTGTAGAGGGTGAGGTAAGAGGATGGTAAAATCGGAAAGGCTATATATGTGAGGAGGAAGAACACTGCCTCGGGGGTAACAGGAACATTTTCGTCTTGGGCTAAAGGAATATACAGAGACACGTCGGGGATAGCATATCGCATATCGATCACGTAGCTAAGGGCTACCAGAAGGGACGACTAGCTTTCTAGGGGTAGGACAGTGGTTCGAGTGGTAGCCTAACCTTACCTAACACAGGGTAACCCTTAGCATTTTCTCGTGATTCGACTACGTGCCCGGAAACACAGAAAACATTGGGAAATAATTTTTTTTCTTATCTTTGACTTTTGGACGACACTCAAAGAAGCGAGGAGCTTTGAGACGTCTTCGTATTACTTAATACACGTCTAAAGTATTAATACACTCTTGCTATTGCTATTCGACTCGATGCGCTTGAACAATTGTTGCTCTGTTTTTCTCTGGTTATTTTTATCTGAATGGCCCACCCTTTATACCTTCCTTGGTACGATACTAACACTGATAAATACAATGACTGTCAGAAAGTACCCAGGAGAAATGAGAGCCACGGTAAATTTAACCCAGTTGCAGAACTGTTACTTTTGTGGGAATTGCTGGATTGTCCACCCAACCTCATCTTCGGGATCTCAACCCTCTTATCGGCGTGGAAAACATATTTTTCACTTTTTTCATCTTCACCCTCGCTCCTACGTATAACCAACGACTGAACCAACATCTCCTTTCGGTTTTCTCATTGTCAACGAAGTTTCTATTGTGAACTCTACACCTCTTGCTTCCCAGTTGACAATCCCCAGGATACGTCCTGGTTGTCCGTTGTTCCTCTGTATTCGACTTTGCCATAAGACACCCTTTCAAACGACATCGTCGACGACCACGACGATGATGAGTTGAGCGTTCTTTTACCAATGGCGGATTTTCCTCTCCGATCGCTGAACTTTTCCTCTCGCTAATATTATTGCTTTTGCCGATGGGAAGATAATGCGGATAAGGAAAATTCAAAAACAACAGAGAAAACAGAGAAGAACTGGATCTAAAGTAAAGAGAAAAAAAATTTAATATCTATAGGAACCTTTTACGTAGTTCTCTTTCTGCCAAAGTAAGTTATCAAAGCAACAAGAAGTCGTGATACTCGAGAACGGGCGACGCTGATCCATATAAATCCAACCTCGCAAGCGAGCGACCCTTACAATTTCCGCGACGCACATGTAAATCCACCTGGCATTTATCGACTTCGCGGCTGCATTAATTTGACATCGACGCGTCCTATTCCAGTCGGGATTACACACGTAGGAGAACATTTAAATTTCATAGTCTAGATATCTGACTATTTATTTGCTTAATCAATATACGTATTGAATGCGATCCTGTTGGCTTGTTACTTGACGCAATTTAATGTTCCAGAAATTGCAAATCCCGTCGAGACACGATTGACAAGCGCAACTAGTAATTCCCCGTTTCCGTCACCCGTCGCTCCCTTGGAAATCCGCGAATGGCAACCGTGTGCATTTGATGCGTAAACTTTGGGCAAATGGAGTTAGCACGGTGGGGCTTCATTGCGTTTGATCCGGCGCTGCGTAGCGACACGAAGGTCGTTTAAGGCAACCCCTAAAATTTAAACCCCCCACTCTCTAACGGAACCACGTGTTTCCGAGCGAGACTACCCCTGTCGAGTACCACACCTCCAACCACGTCACACACTAAGCGGTGAAACCATTGACGCACCAAATTGGCAAAGTTCGTACCTTGTCAAAAGCAGAATAGAAAATGAAAATTCTTTGATGATTTCTGCGAATTAACACATATCGTACGAGATATATCTATATCTCCGTCTTTATACCTTCTTTGAAATTTTATTCCTTCCCTATTTATCCACGCATAATACAGGCGCATGAAATTCTAGAATATATACATTTTTCAATTTTATCTCAACGCCTGTAAAATATATCGCTGCCATCAGGCAACCCATCCTGGATGTTTATAAGATTCGAATGAAATGCCGCTGCTGAAGGGTTCGCAAACTTCCAGGAGTGTAGGGGCTATTTTGAGTGTAGATGAACTTGGACTCATATGTGCCTTTGCCCTTGACTCAAGCTTTTCCTTCTTGACCCTCTTGAAATTATGGTAACACTTATTCGTTCGTAGGACGTACGAGCGTCATCTTTGACCCGGAGGGACTGATCCCTCTTGGATCCTCAGGGAACAACCCGCGACTCTCAAATGGATTCTCAGCACTGGCCCTCCTATACGCAAAGGATCAACGTTTTATCTCTCATTCCTATCCACACTCTCGACCCTCTCCCTCACTCACTCATTCGTCATTCCTCATAACTTTTCTTTTTATTTCACTGGACGTATTTCCGAGTAAGACTGCCACGGCTGTTCTAGGCTCACAGGGGGGTGGAGGATCGTTTCGCAATTTATTTGCTTGAAATTCTATTCCCGACCTCGGTCCTACTTACTATAAGGACGCTTTTCGTACCTTTTGCGAATCTGTCATCGAATCCCTATATTCCATAATACGTATTACAACCAGAGAAACCTCAGTGCAGATCCCAGCATTTTCGTGTGCGCCTTTTTTTTATGATTTTTACAATAAATTTTGTTACTGCTCCCACGGTTATTCCGATTACCTTTACTATAAGTACATCATAATTTTCATGATATACGTATGTACATGCCCACGTATGTAGTATATGCAGATAAATGGAGTCTCCGTCGCTACGAGAATTTTTTTTATGTCCTTCGACGTCATAAGAGCAAATTGACTTTTTTCCAGGTCGTAGAAATAAAGCAGAAAAATTCCAAAGTGGCTTATAGCCATCATAGTCGGAGATTATACTCACGCCATTCCTCTTGCCACTATCGAATTTCTAGGTCGCTCTAAGACGTTCTCGTTATCTTCACGCATCATTTAGCTTCCACCGCGTTAACACCAGAGCCATTTGATGACCCGATAAGATGACATCGGCGAAAGTGTTACCTAGGAAAGTCAGATACTACTTGGGACGACCCTTTCAACCACCTGTACCTTCTTAACAAGGGTAGACATAAATTAAGGAGATACGCTTACCCAAAATACACTGTCGAAATGTACGTTCATTTGGAGCTAAATATCCTTAACACTAGAACTACGAACCGGTCAAAATGACCGGTTGCATCATTTATTTATACCATTTCCTCTAATATTCCTATTTAATATTTTACGATAATGTAATGATTTTTATTAAATTTGTGTATAGAATAATATTATAGATTATTTTGTTCTTACGCTTCTAATTTTCAGAGATAACTATGTGTTGGTTGAAATAGGTATATAGTAAATCTTCGTAGTTCTAGTGTTAATAAATATTAAAAAATTAATAAGATTAAAATTAATTGCTAATTTAGCACAATAAGGGTAGTACACAGTTTTCGATATTATTTTTATCAAACATAATTCTAATTCCATGACACCATATATCCAATCCTAATGGTTCTTATGCAATTGTGAAATATACACATATACACATTACATAAATACCTCAAATTCTCTTTCATTCACAGCAAAGATTTCAACGTCCTTCGCAAGCTCAGAATGGCGATAAGAATCGGGGGAAACGTTATTACCAGCAGGGGAGCGTTATCCCCACCGTTTTTCGAATGGTTACTCTAAAAACAAATTACATTGGAGTTCTTGGTATGGGGTACCTCCTTCACTCTTTTTTTTCTTTATTTTATTTCTTTTTACACGTAAGGTAGGGAATACTAAGCGAAGAGTTGGACTCTAAAGTCATCGCGGTTGCCGTGCTTATCTTTTTACGTTTGGCCGGCATCTTCCTCGGAAAGACAATCAGTGCCGGGCTAACTGAAAAGTGCGAGGCCGATGATTTACTCGTAATTTTCTGATTACACGTTTCCGCATGTTGGTAAAATTACACTGAAGCTTCGCTACTAGCGAGAGGTAATGCGCGAGTTATCAATAAACCATCTTTCAATGCAGCGAATTCGCTGGTTGTAATACAGTATAAGTTAGCTTATACTGTACGAAATAGACGCGTGTACTATTATATACTATTAAGAAACAGAAGTCTCAGATGTAATTTCACTGCAATTTCTTAAGCTATGATAGTAGGGTATGCACGTGGATTTTCGCGTGAGAATAAGCCGATGGATTCAATTATAATATAATTTTCAATAAATTACACACGCGATAACATCGAATTATATTTATTTAAATAGAGCCTACATTTTAACGTAATTCAAAAAAAATTATTTATTTCCCATCGATCTATTAAGAAAATATTTTCTATTAATTGAGAGAAAAGAGCAAAGCGGACATTGATCGTAAAAAATAACTTCGCTCTAGTAAGAACAAGCCGCGTTATCGTTAATACGTAATCGGCGACCATTTCCACCTTGGAAAAGGTTGGAGTTTCTATTTTACTAGAGTAAAGCCGCTTATATAATCGTTTGAATAATTAGTCGACTTTCTAGCTGAACGTGACCCAATTTACTGACCTCCATCTTTCTTCTCTTCCCTCTGTATTCATATCTTCCTACTTCTACCACTACACAATCTCCAAGTGCATCTCAGAGGATTATTATTATTAATACTAGATGGAATTTCCAACACATATATATATATATATATATATATATACACATACATATATATACCTCATAGCTTATAACTACTCGATATCCAGGATAAGTGCACCACGAACCAGTGTAATTACAAGCTTCAGCTCCGTGCAACTGACATGTTCAATGTGTAGACTAAAGGCGATTACTAGACGAGTGCCAGTGACCGAGTAATTGTTAGTTCTCAAGCATGTGCTGCTTCGAGGCATCATGCGAGTGCGTGCTAATATGCTGGCAAAACACTTGCATGAAGTGAGTCAGAAACAAAGAAGATAAAGGACATACGTAATTCCACTACTAGACTTATGTATTGAGAAATAAAAAAATTATTCTCAGATATGTTGGATATGGTCCTAGTGTATACAGATATAGTGTATAACGTGAGATACGAAGCACCAATTGGCTGGGACAGAAGAATTTTCGATTTGGAAATTAGATTTACCTCACGAAGGTGAAGTCGATCGTGCATGCGTGGCGCGATGGTTGCTTTTAATTGACGTCTGATGTTTAGCGATTTAATGCTGAGTTTTGCATGAAAAAAGACGTTCGTGTTAAAAAATTCGGAATGCGTCCTTTTCGGTGCTAAATAAGAAAATGGTGAATGTATATGGGATGGGCTTATGTCTACACTTAGAAAAGAAGAGGTTGAGTAATAAGATGCGAGATATATATATATATGTATATACATGTGTCTGTATATATATATATTGGGAATAGGAGGAGAACGTGAATCGCGTTTGATATCAGTATGCACGACCAGCCACCACCCGATCATAATTAGCATTTAATTAATTCGACTAATGTGCGAAACACGTTTATATTTACGACGAGGTAGACGGCCCGGGCTTGTCTTCTTGCTGCCTGACTGCCTGTCCAGCTGCCCGTCTTACCGCTCGATACGTCCCGAACCACACCGACTATTGCCGATTCCTTCTTTGATGGATTTACGATGCTTTACCGAAAAACCGACAATATCCAGACGTCGCATCGTGAAACCTTCTCTTCGCTTTAAACGACAAACGCGACGATATCAACGTTCTTAACCGAAGAAGGTCTTCTTGAATTTTCTTCTTTCTGCGAATATCGCCTTATGCACGAAATCATAGAAAAACTAAACAAACGTCTTGCACTGATTTTAGAATTACAAACAAACATTAACAATTTCATCCATTCTGTATCAGGCTATTTCGCCAATCAATCGTTGGCAAAATATTTATAAGGTATATTGAGCCGTTGTGCAATATTCTCTAAAGTAATTGTCGATCTTCAGAAACGACGATAAAAAAGTTGTTTTGTAAAAAAAAAAAAGACTGGAAAACTTGACGGATAGACGAGGCCGGTTAACAGAATTCGTGCGAGCGGCGCGTGTGAATGAACTAGGCAGGTAAGCCGTGGCAGGGAATGGTTCTTGGCAAGAGTAGCGCGTGTAGTTTCTTTTGCAAAGAAGAAGCAAGGAGGAGATAGATAGAGAGAGAAAGAGGCAGATATAGATAACAAGAGAAAAAGCAAGGAATAGAGAGAGCAAGAGAGTACCCCATGGTATATAGGTATATGGGGTGTATCTCGGTGCGTGTTGAGTGGTCTCGCCTTGCCTCGCCCTGGCGTCCCTTCCTCACTCTCTATAAGGACGCAGGAAACCTGTTTATCCTTACGTCTCGCGATGGGATGCTGCGATCTGCCGACCGACGCAGCCTCCGAAGTACCTTTCCGACATACTGGCTCTCAACCTAAGTCTCACACTCTGCAGAATTTTGCATCCACTATGCGGATACTTCATGCTGTAACCGAGAAACTTTGCCGCTTAATGTTTCCGTGCCGAATATTCAGCCAGTAAAAGAGTTCATCTCGTGGATTGCGTGGGTATTAGAAACTGTAGAAAATTACCTGAGCTCGAGGAGTGAGATAAAGAAGAAAGATGAAGAGAAATAAGTAGAAAAAAAAATTTCTTTAATACTGATTTCTTGGGGAATTTCAGTATCTTCATACATAGGCAATAACTTACAATGACCAAACCGTAAGCATGGTTGCAAAAGAAATTTGAATTCTTTTGAAATTGCAATTAAATAATTTGATCTTCCTAATAACCTCACCTATGGACGCGTGAATCTCTCGAGAAGATATGGCATTTACAACACTGTCCGTCCTAAGGCACGAGCCTCAAGGAATGATCTGGGTAACTAAAACGAAGTCGGGTTTCTTATACGGTAGAATAAGTAAGATCTGATCCTGGTACCTCAGGCGTGACTCCATCATCCACAAGAGGAATATCGAAAAGCATTGCGAATTTATTCAGCTAGATGATCGCGGCTGACGCTCTCGCCAAGTAGAAGAAGTTAAAAGGACGACGAAGTCGAGGATGAAGAGACAGAGGGAGAAAGAAGAAGAATAAAGGATAAAGAAGCCGCGTCGCCGTAGTTGTTGGGAACGGATTCCAGCGCGTCCGCGATCGGGTTGTTTAGAAGCCGGTTGTTCTCCCAGGCTATCGAAGATGGGAAGATACCATATAGAAACAGTAAACGGTAAAACATAAAATGGTAAGACCTTTCATGGCCGCCATGACTATGGCACGTCGCTATGGTACCTCTATGGGCAACAACCTGTTCCACCTGACCATCCTTGTGGCATATGGCGATCCTACTATATGCTAGGGCTCTGTACTTAAAGTCTCTGGAAATTCTCTTAGGCTAAACTATACACGAGTCTGATGATACATCAGTCACCATTATACTGCAATGGAAGAAACAGAAATGAGAAATGGAGCAGAAAGAAAAAGACCGTATATACCTGTTGGACCCTACGCAGACTGTGGAGTCCTATTAAGGAACACGATCGTTCTGTATTTATTCAGTATTGTGGGAATGGCTTAAGGATTTCTATATTCTCAGGAAATACGTCATGATACTTAAAATAAATATACTAGTTGTCCTAATAGGTGTTTCCCTAACACAAGCTGCAATCAATAAGTACTGAGAATTTTCAACGTTTTCTTTTTTTTTTTACTTTCATATTGCGTGGCTCACGTAAGTACTGCGATTATCGGCAACTCCGTCTCGATCGGAGCAACGATCATTGCTGACCGAGCACAGGGATTCCACGTACGTTGATCCGGTTCGCCAAATGGCTTTATGATATGACCGGAATCTTGCTGCACTTCGGGCTATGGAAACTGTACGCGTAATAGATACGCAGTATCTAGTATGTTAGTGTATAGGTAGAGTGGAACAAGTTCGAAAAGAGTTCACGTTTACCGATTCGCTTGGACTGTTCATGGAAGTGGGCCACTGTGAGCTTTATTTTCTCTCTTATCTTCTTTTCGTTCTTGATTATCTTTATCGCTTTACGGAACGGAACTTCTGTTAAATTAATTTTCCACAATTTACATATGTCGAGCGCTATCGTTAAGGCAACAATGGATTCGACCACTTGGCTAGGAATGCTTTCTTGTTTTATCAGGATGGCAATCCCGTGGATCATTTTGTATAGAACTTTAAAGAATCAGAGAAGAGTGTTACAAAAATGCGATTTAAAATTGATTAACGGTGTTTATTTTTCTTTAAACTGTTGATTTTTCCTTGGTTATCAAAATTTGTTTATTTACTCATCTAGCTACTTATTTTTTTGTAATATATATTCTCAATGCATTCTTCACACAACTTTAGACTAAGAGTTCCAGTGCATCGTGAGAATTCCCCTTGTTTGAATGCAGGTTGCACAGTCGAATCGCACGTTGCAGGGGGCCACTTTATTATAAGCGACATCGCGTGCACTTTTGCATCCAGTCCACTAAGTAATTCATTCGCCAAGAAACGAAAAAAAGTAGAGCTCCGCTCCGATTGGAAAAGAATTCAACAGTATCTCAGACAAGTGACAACTGCCTCGGAAGTAAAAAAAAAAAGAGAATTCTAAAAAATAAATTTTTATAAAAAACATTGCATATCCTCATTTCCACAGGAATTTACTAAAATTACAAAAGCACTCTCTAAATAAAAAAAGCGACTATCGCTCTTTCAATTTTTCATTTTGCAGTACCGGGTCTCTGAAATTAGTTTGAATCGAGCGATTGCCAATTGGTCCAGATCTATCTATAGAATTGACAGAGCTGCAGTTGAATGGAAAGAACGGAGTATATATATCGAGGGTCCGAATAACAATAGGTAGCTGCTTGAAAAAATAAACGAACTGGTTTTCCCATTCTCTTCTCTTACACCTTGAACTTCTCCTTCTATGCCATCTCCCTTGAAATATTTCTCACTCTCTCCCTCGCGCACACTTCGTGTCACTGCGTCCTCTCCCTTTTTTACTCTCCGAGGTGTTTCATTCGTTTCGAAGTGCAACGAGCGTTGTCCCTACTTAGCCCGCAATACGTCCGTCCAGTAAGGCAACGCAATACGAAGACACCCTATAACATAATCAGTCCAGGATGTATTTATCGGAGCATCCAAGCACAATGCCCATTGTCCACTCTCGTGTTTTACACACCTAAGTCTCGCGAGCGTTAATACCCTTGCAAATCAGAGCCCACAGAAAGTAGCCAATAAGAGAGACAAATAAATCGATTTATGCAGAAAGTAAGTACAGTTCATAAATAAGAAACCTTACGGTAAGTATACACTGCATACTGCTGGAATTTACAGTAGAAATGACCGTGAGATATAATTTTGAAAATGACCTCAGGGTATTTCCAGGAATTCGCCAAGTATGGAAAATATATTCTATTGGTTCCTGGAATTCGTAGATATCGGAATTTCCATGCCTATCGCGAATCGCGCGATATGAACTCCGGCCTTAAGGGGTCACTGGCTCTCGATAGAAAAATAAAATCGCTGAGATTATCTTTTCTATGTGGATATTCCAACAAGCTGAGTGCTGCGACTGACCTCTCGCCATATATTAGAGTCGTAGGAGGTCAGGAGACTCTTTGAGAAGTGGGTACACATTTTACATCGTTCTTGTCTTTCGTCACCGGAAAAGAGTCCATTTCGAATCGATAGTATACACCAACTGCATTACGAGCAAGTAAACAGAACGTTCTAACTCTGAACTTAAATTTCTTCCTTCCTACAAAGTAGAATGAATTTTAAGTCCATCGAAAAGTACCCGGTGTAATCGATTGTGTGATAATAAAAAAAAAAAGAGACACGAGAGAGAACAACCTCTAGACAAATCTTGAGCATTTCATGAATTCGTACGAATTCAATGCACTGGCTATCGCACTCATTATCCGGTTAAAGTAAACCGAAGAAATTCCTGAATAAACATGGCAAACAAATTGAACATGATCATCAATTAAATTCTACATGTATATGCGTACATATTGAGAAGTCAAAATCGATCGAGTGTGCACTATTATTAGTATCTTTACTATTATTAATTCCAATAAGATTATCACTCTTCCAAACCTAGGGATATAATAACCAAACCATAGAATAATCCTGATAGTGATTTACATTTGTAATTGAAAAAATAATGGCGATCGTCTACGGTCTTGTAAAACCTGCATTTTTGGTATATTTGTAAACGTGGAACTAACAAAAGTTCTATACAGTATAGCATGTCAAAAGTATCTATCACCTTTTTTCCATAGAAAATCAAGGTGGTCCATATCCGTTCGTTTCATATCCGGCCGACATTTTCATCGAGTCATGCGAAACGCTCGTGTAATACCAACAGAAGAATCGTTCCACTTCCCTTGGATTCTTCAATTCCGCCTTCGCTCCCATCTCTACGACTGAACTGAACGGTCCATTCAGGATCTCCGAGAAACATTCAAGGCTGCAGGCTGCATCGTGGACCACGGTGCAATGAGAATTTTCGATTTCTATCGTCGACCCCAATGCATCGAATACTCGTATAAGAGGAGCCGTATCGACATAAGTATAATGTATGGATATATTTTTCTTTTTGAGAAGCTAACAAGCACCCAAGTAAAAATATAAAGCCACGTTCCGCATCGAAATTGTCAAAAAATATACTGGTGGGTTGCTGCTGTTTATCCTACGGAGAAAAGTCTTTTTTCTTGGAGAACAAGAAATGCTTCTGTTAACCCAAAACTTTACTTGCGAATTATAGACCACCATGTATATAAAGATCTGGACAAGAGTTTTTCAACGAACGGTGTTGCGTATCTACCGTAATATGTCGCTGTGGTATACGTATATATTCTTAAGATATATACAGATATAGAAATACTTATGTAGCATGTAGCGAGGCGTGCGAGCAGGCTGCTGCTGCTGCTGTTGCTGTTGCGAGGAAGAGCAGGCATGTTTGCCGACAACAAATAAACGAAAATAAAGTGGCCGAGTAGCTACTCCAGAGCCCAGCAGAGGGATCGGCTTCAATTTATACAACTCAGGGTTTGGACTTAATCTGGGAGACAGATTTACACCCACGGACGGGGCTAGGAGAAAAAGATACAACACTGTTTACCCAGGACCCAACCGAGCCTTACTTTTTCTCAAGTTTACTAAACGAATCGAATAAGATACCAAATGAAAAGTAATTACTTTCTCTTGGTCTTAACATTGAGAAGACCGGAACTTCCTTGAAAGTCCGGTTTTACGGGATGTCGATTAGCAGTCCCGATCCCGGTACTTTATATACCTGGAAATCGATGAATGAAGGGACACGCGTGGAAACGAGTCCCGAAGGTACCCGTTAGTCGGGACCCTATAGATCGAAATCGGCATTGCGATTGCCCATTACGCCAGACTCATGCCCATTTAAGTCATCGAGGTTCTTTTGTCAAGAATACCGGTACTCGATCTTCGCAGATACCAGTTGGGCCGTACGTGAATTACTTATGCTCAAGGAAGTCAAGTCCCTTTTTGATTTCGTTCTCTTGGCTTTCCTTCTCGTTGTTCCTCTTGGGATGTTTCTTACTCGTTTTATATACCGTACATTATACTCTACATATCCTGACGCTCAGCTGACTTCTATGGCGTATGGGAAGCGGGCAGATGGCTATCTCCACGTTTGTTTATCCGAGAGCCACGGAGAAGTTGCATATTAATAAAAGTTTTAGCAAATTAGTTTAGTTCGCTTGAGTTTAGTTTCTCGCTCGCTTCGTAGTGTAACTTGGCGTTGCTGGGCACGCAGACTGCAATTTCGCTTTGTTGCACCAGAGTGTCAGTCCTGCAGGTTCGACCTGGGATTAAGAGTTGAAATTGCGGTGGCCTTCTACAAAAACTCTTAGAAATCTTATTCATTGGCTCTGCGACAAACTTCATGCTTATTATAAGGTCTTGCAAAATATTTCATTCTACTCTGTACTCAGCAATATATTTTTATATTAAAAAAAAATGCATATAAACAATGCATAAAATTTGCAATACTCATCTTCCAAATTGTATATTCCTAAAAACTTTAACTATAGGTATCAACCTGATACGGACAATTATTTCATTCTCGAACGTATTTCCAGAGGAAAGAGAGTTATCCAAACCTTTGGATGCCAAATTGAGCGGAGAAGTTTCTTATATATAGAATACGTACTATATATAAAAAGACACCAAAGAGCCATTCCGTCATCGTATCTTCATCGCACCTTCACGCGTCTTTGTGATGTTTCATCCAAGGTGTGATGGATGCGCTACAAATGTGTTCATACGTCTTAACTCGCGTCCAAGGTTTCTCAGGATCTTACGAGCTGACCGAAGGGAAAGAGAATAGCGCCTGGATTGTGTTCCCACTTCCTCGCTTGGAGAACTTGTAGCCATATATCAAACCGAGTTCTGTCTTCTGTGCTCCCGCTACTGACTCTGCCGACACAAACTCCCTAACTTACGTACTTTCGTACTCGCCAAGCCCGGTATAATCTTGCATATGAATACGAATGCAGGGCATCAACCAAGAATACTTAACATTTTCTACCTGGTAACCTCTCTATGCAAATTTCTTAAAAGAGCCAGATTTCTCTTACGAGTACCTACTTCAATTATTTAGAAACCAGTTGGATTATTCACAGAATCATCCTGCATGGGAATAACGACATGGTATTAAGATACGTTAAAATAAATTTTCAATAGTACCCAGTAGAGAATTCCTTGCCAAATTTGCTAACGGATACAGATTCGTGACGTCAAAATCGATGGCCCGGACAAGTTTTACCAAAATGGTGCTGTTGTTGAAAGCAAACTGGGACACCTTACATAAAGTCGGCAATAAGCTCGAGTCATTTGTACCACAGGATGACAGGGTACACATGCTGGCTTTGGCTGCATCCGACCTCAAGCAAGAAGCAAAGTACATTTTCCCAAACTGCGGTCCACAGCGAAAACCACTCAACTCCCCAGACCCACCCACCCAAGTGGAACTCCTTTAACCTCATGACCCCTTAAAACGATTCCACAAGCCTTTCGCGAGTTAAACTCGCGAACGGCAAAACCCACTGCAGGGTTAATGTGATTAATGGCGCTAAATGTTCTTACCTTTCTACGTGAATTCATGAGAGGAAGAAATGCCTCTGTCTCTGCCGCTATTGAGCTTGAGGCCGTCGTCATTTTGGCGATAGTACTGAACGACGTGATTTCTCGAATCAGACAAGCCAATTCGACGCAAAAGTTCTGAACTAGATCGACGTCCCTGTCCAGGATGTCTAATATAAGGAGCACGCGATAAGGTTAGGTATACCTTGACGACCTAACATAAAATAGCATTTATGGATATACCTTACAGAGTACGCAGTAAAACTAGCTGTAGCAGCGTCCTAAGGGTTAAAGCTAAGAAATCCACTGGTGACAGAAAGAAACGGAAGTGGCTGTAGAGTCAAGGAAGGATAGTAGAAAGTAGCAGCTCGGAAACGGTGGATAATGCTAATGCCCAGAGATTGCTCCCTCGAGAGCCAGCAAACGTTGCTCTGCTTACCTTTACTCGCTTCCTTGATTTTGCTATGCCCGCTTTTCATATTTCACTACGTAAACTAGACAGTGCCGGTACTAACGAGGGTTCTACTTACTCGTAGCTACCGCCGCGTATCTCGTTGAGCCGTGTAATTTCAATGCGCGTAAACTGAAGAATCCAGAACTACCTAACGAACATATGTATACAGTATGTAGAAAGAACGCAAGATGTATCGTGAGTTCGGTCTGTTTATAGTTGACCTCGTTATCCAAGACGTACAGCCTAGTCAAAATATCGTTATATATAAAATCAGGAAAATTTTTAAAATCAAGACCGGTAACTATTTCTTATTAAATTCTAACATAATCTACTGATATTTATTATACGTACCTTCAATACGTTCAGATAACAATACACCGTGTGAGTTATCTATTGTAAAGCATATATACACACAATACGCCATTCAAGCACCATCCGTCCCCTGTTTTGGCAAATAGAATATTTTTTCTTCTCTGCCATAAGTTTCAGGAATGGCAGGAACGGGAGACTGGTACCATTCTGGGATGAGGAGCAAGAGTAAATACGTGTATGCGGACGTAGCAAGATGGGAAACTCGACGGGGGTTGTTATACGTCCTTCCTTCTTGCAAGGAAGTATCTACCTTACGTATCCCACCTATATAGTGGTCGTGTAAAATAATAACACAAAGTATTACACCATTCTGCAAACAGGCTCGCCCGGCAGATGTAGTCGCCACATTAATTCTTCCTTCCTGCAAGCGCGCTTGCACTGCGGGACAGAATTATTCGTCGCTGGGAAGATACTGAGGGCGAGAGTATCACAGAGAGGAATGACTGGTACATTTACATTGGTACCGTTTGCAAATGTAGTCATTTATTCTTGGATCGAAGGTAAGTGGATAATATACGTGGGACTGTAAAGCAAGTTAAAAATCTTATACACATATATATATATGTGTATATAGTTATAGATGAGATGGAAATGACATTTTTTTCTCAAAATCTATCGAATATGATGTCACCGCTTGAAACTTCTACGAGTGAAAAATCGAAGGAGATATCAAAGCGGAAAGTGTTCGTAAGAAAGCCATCCGTCATAACTGCCAAGCACTCGCGACTTCCGTTTTTCCTCGGTTACGGAGGAATAACGCTTCTCCGTAGAGTCCCAAAAGGTCCTGGATATGTACGAGATTCTCTCCGTGCAGAATCCTCGCAACTCCTGCAGCTGCTCCTCTCGAGGAAAGGCAAGGCAAAGTTCGCGCAAGATGCTTCCGCAATAAGAATATCCTCCACCATCTTCTCCAAACCCCATATCCCACCATCCCCTGTAGCTACGAATCTTACCCACCTCCTTCTCTACCCCCTGTCCGCGCAGAACACAGAGAAGAATAGTTTTGAAACATTGTCGCCGGCTTCGTGCTGCCGCACCCTCGTACACTTTCCTTTTGTCTCCGGCGC
This sequence comes from Hartigia nigra, assembly GCA_031001745.1. Classification (NCBI taxonomy): domain Eukaryota; kingdom Metazoa; phylum Arthropoda; class Insecta; order Hymenoptera; family Cephidae; genus Hartigia; species Hartigia nigra. Next base: position 1,148,372 of record JARPRG010000254.1, read on the forward strand.
CACTTCTCAAGTGAATATGCCGGGATTAACTTTTTCTCTCGAACAACTGAAAATATCTCGAGCTTACGTTAGAAACGCTGTGGAATTGCCTCCTGGAGACGGTACACACGCCGAGAACAAACTTGACGCTGCTTTATTATAGCGATGGGAGATTTCGCATTGTTCGAATAAAATCTCAACAGTTTCAAGCACTCTCAGCAAGATGATAGCGTAAGATTTGGATAGATCCATATATCATCCCTAACGACAATATAAAGATTGCTCGAGAAAAAAAAAAAAACATTGTACAGTTATAACTATCTCATAGAGTAATCTAACTCAACACTACGTGAAATCTCTAAAATAAAGTGTATTTTACCAATAGAATATATGCGAGAGCATTTGTCATATTATCGAGCTAGTCTTATTGTCGCGGACCTAAAGCCATTATAAGGGTGCACGTCGTTGGTTTTGCCGAGAATGACGAAGTGTTAGAAATAGAAAATAGAAACTAAGATAGTAAGTGGTATGTAAGAGTAATAGAAGAAAGTACGGCTGGTAGTAGATGGCTATAGAATTGAAGGGAATGAAGAAGAGCCACACGAGTCCAGGAGGGTGGAACGCGAACGAGATAAGGGCGGGTTCAGTATAACTATAGTATATAGGGGGTCGCCCGTACTGGAGGTGCGCTAGTGATTGCAACGAAAACCGGAAGAGGAGATGGAGGTGACTAATAGCCAGAGGTCCACCTCGCCCACTGACCACCGCTATGTTCTCAGTTTCTTTCCACATTTCTTACTTTACCTTTTACCTTTATTCCACCCTGTTTTCGCCCCCTAGGCAACGTGTACACCACCTCTCCCTTCCTACAAGGTGCTTTTCTTCTTACCCGCTTTCCACATCGAGAGCCGGAAATTGCAGAACAGTGTCTTTCCCGGACGCGTCTATTACAATTTCACCGTCTTCCCAGTCTTTTTCACGTATATATTTACAAAAAGTTACGACATCTTTACTGCACCAGATTTATCTCGTACCGACTATAGAAATATCGTGATTCGTTGAATGAAGTTTAATTCGACACGTTCGCGTAATAAGTCAATCGTTAAAGGCGTGTGTTTGGTCGTGATATTTCACGTAGGCAGGAACCATCTTCCTTCTTGCCGAGATTAAGATTAATAGTCGAGATTAAAAGGAGATAAAAATTTTCGGGATTAATTTGACGGAGAATAAATATCGGGAAGTCGAAGGGCGTAGGAATATGTACTTGCTCAAGCAACTGATTCTTTGCTCCTCCATTTTATTTATTTATTTTATTTTTTTTCTGTCAACGTAACAATATACGACGTCAGGTGTACCTACCTAACAACCTATACCAACTTGGCCATCCATGGTTCTGTATCCTACATGCAACTTCAATCCAAGAAGGATATATACCTATATGTACACGAGTGTACCTCGACACTGACTACCTCCTGGTGCAACATTCACAGCGACTCACGTACGTAACGTATACAGCAAATGCAACTAAGTGAATTAAGAGTGACATGGGGACCAGGTCGTACTGTTCTCGGGCCCAGGCTCTTGTAAATGCTTTAATGAATTAGTAAGAGGAGGACTCAAAGCTGGAAATAAGCGAGCCGAATCGTGTGTTCCATTGAGGAAACAATGTCTACAGTTGAGTAAGATACATTTATACAGCTGAGGACAATACATAATCATCTTAATCATTCATGAACCTGGACTGCTCATTGTGAATGTTCTAAATGCATTTATCGTACCTTAGGGATATTAAAGAATATGAAGAGTTCAAAGAAATGAAAAGTTATACGTCTGCGTACAATGTTTCTCCCTTAGGTGTTTAGGAGTTAGGCATTTTTTTCTGAATTTCCCTCTTTTTCTCTGTATTTCGCCTTCTTGGTATCCTTATATCTCATTTTCTCTCCGCTTAAGTCTGTTAGAGTCTCTTACCGAGCAGCCCAAATGGGGATGGATGTTAGTAATTATACGAGGAACGCTCGCCTTTAATTAAGGGCGCGAATTCAAGGTCGGCGTTCCGCGATGATCAGCCTTAAAAATACAGACACTCCCGTGCGGAATAAACGCCAAGGAGATGAAGCGACGATACGAAAGAACACAGGAGATTCTCCATTTTTTTTCTCTTTTCCCTTATTCTTTTATTTTTTTCTTATTATCCTGACGACCGACTCGACCCGTCCATTCTGGCAAATTAAATCCGTCGGGTTTCTTTCGTGGCTTTCTTTCGCGCCCGAGGATTTCCCCCTGCGTCTTTTATTAAACGGGCCGCGAGATCTCTGATAATTGTGCAAGGGTTAGACCACTTTATTTTCTTTGTTAATCCTGTCATCGTTACCCATTGGCGTCGCTACTATAGCGTCTTATGATACAACTACAGATATACTGAAAACGCTACTAGTAGTATAAAAACACTATGCACAATATCATACCGTACAAGTACTACAGCCTTATGAATTTTTCACGTCTTCAGCGTATACTCGACTGCACGTATCTACAAGATGCAAAGGATCGATTTACGATGGCATCAACTGTCTACCCACCATTGTCAAAATTGTATTGTGTAATTCAGAAAATGGAGGCAGGAGCAATCTCTCGGAGTGTACGCAACCCCTGGGTACCAAACCAACTGCGTGCTCGTGAGCGAGTATATTTTTCAAACTAACGGAATTTTCGAGGCATAGTTCCGCAAAATCCTTTGAGATTGAAGTAACGAAATATTTTCATACATATACTATATATATATATATATATATAATATATATAGTGTATATATATATATAGGCTCACATTTATAGAATTTATGTATACCATATATAATAAAAAACGTTGTTCCTCTGTCTCGTTAAAAAGAATTAACGAGACACCCGCAGACGACACGCGACACTCAGTAGACGGAAAGTCCGAAATGTTATATGTTTTATGATACGCCCGGTAATCAGACGATGTGACGTGACCAGGACATATCCTAAGGGGCCTCATGGTGTAACCATCTTATCTGTAAATGTCCTGCAGAAATCTCCGATAATACTCCGGCAAAAATGCATAATGGAGGACAGGCCGTACGGCAAGGTTGCCCTCGGCGTTCCTTAACCTTACGAGACTCGGACACGCCACGCGGCCAAGAAGAAAAGGGCTCGGCTTGCTAACTCGACTGGATCACGATACGGAGCAGTGCTGCCAATAAGGCACATACTGAAAGTTCTAGGCACGACGCGGTACAGAACGACGAACCACGTCGGGAGCCTGACGCACCAATTTCTTCGCGTGTGCGCGAAACCACTTGAACACTTGTACCACGACAGGACACCGTCACAGGATACCAACACGAAATTCAGCCCGTTTGAATTTACGGGATTCCCTCGACAGGACGAAGCGTATTTACGGGACGCATGGGAGAAACCTTATCCCTTGACGTAAGACGGCGGCGTCAGCGGTCATAGTGGTCTTTTCATGACGGCATTGAGGTAGAAGGTTCGAAAATAAGTAAGAATTTGTGGAATAATAAAAAAAGAAATTAATCTTGGAATCAGTGAAGAAAAATTTTAGTTCAAATCAAAATAATGACTAATCAAGAATATTAATTAAATCACTTAAAATTTGCGAAACTACGAATTTTAGAAAGCTTTTCTATACCTGTTTATACTTGTATCAATAGTACCTACTACCTTGATTGGATTTTACCTCAGTCACCGAGACATTTTGCAAGTAAACTTAACGTCCTGGCGGTGCATTCCTTTAGATCCTCAATAATTCTTCAAGAAAGGTGTCCTAATGTTCCTTTTAAACAAGGAGGGAGATGCTCGCCTGCTTGGTAACCTCCTGGCTGGCGGTCTTCCTGTATGCCTACCTACCTATACTTATCTATACCTATATCTATACCTACAACCACCACGTCTCGACTCCTCTCTCGCAGGCGACCTCTCCTTAGTCCTTCTTACTCCTCCTTAATCCTCCTTTCCTTGAATCTTTATGGTTGCCGATACGCGATATACTGGCCGCTACTTATCTTTTACGTAGGCAGCGCGCATGGCGTATCTACTCCTACAGGGAACCGCTTTAGTTTGTTTGTTGTAATCCGTATAGGTTATACCGAGAGATACAAATACAAAGTGAAAAAAAAAAAAATGCTTAACGAATCAGCTCTTTGTCGACTTTAATAGAAAAATTCGTGCGAACAAACCAAGCTGTTCCACCTTTTTATTAAAAAACAAAAGGTATCAGTGGGTAAAGAATATCGGCGTTATCCCATGGGATTCCGCAATTTCGACATTTTTATATAAAGACAAACGAGTATCGAGCCACGTAGAAAAGATGTATGCCAGTGGTACGCGCGGACTGCAGGAGCGTGCTAAAAGCTCGTAGATCACTTAACCTGTGGTACATCTAATGCCAAAGAGATACAAGGTGCTACGTTGTAACGTACGGGGTGTCCTATGTGTTCTAAATCTCAATTGCTACACGTTTGCAAGAGCACTGGAGACATTCCTCCGGTTTAATCCACAGTGTGAATATTTGTTATGCCGGATAAACGTTTGTTTTACACGATGCCACGTGTGTTAATTAACATGTGGTCGTATTAGTTCAATTAATAGGTCAACTGACTGACTTACTGATAAATCTTGATAAGAACACAGGACACTTCGGCTTTACTAAAAATAGATATATGAGAAAAAAGAAAGTTTTTTTTTTTATGGAGAATCGATATAGTTGGTAGCTTAGAAGAATTAATTGTAATACAAATTATACGTGGTGATTTATATCCTAAGCTTTAATGATATTGTCCATAATATTCTTTACCGTCGTCTTCTCGATTCATAAATTTTTTATACTACGTACTGTAACGTTAACGTTAACGTTAAATATACCACGAGTCCAGCCAATAACGTGCTGGTATGCCGACGTAAAAGTTCATCTCAATGAACTTGTTACATATAAGCTACTCGTTGAGGTGGCAAAGTAATTTCCCTACTTGAGCGTAAAACCAGAACAGCGTGCAAATAAGGATTAACCAATTTGTTTCCCATGATGCGTTATAAAGGATGCAGTTATAATGCCTTCGGTTTATTAACTCAACGACCTTATGGAGAAACCGGAATCCTTTAGTTTCGGATTGATAATGGTATAGCATAGAATTATTCTCACGTAACGAATCTGAATTTTCTACGAATACTGTATACTGACGTAGGTTATCATTATTGAATGAATTTAAAAATAAGGTAAAAAGTGCGTATACGCATTATACGCGCAATCAAGTACAACACAATAGCTTGAATATATATTGCAATGCAATGAGAAATAAAATCACGTTTAAAAAAATGAGAGCCGAGGTTTAGAAATATTATCTTTCGTATACGGAATAACATACGGTTATCGCATAGATTCATTAATAGGCTTGAATCAATTATGATTAATGTGATACTAATCTAATATAAACTTTAGAGCGAACGATGTTTAGGATTCGTTTGATCATTTTTTAAATCATGTCCATCGACCATTACTTCAGTGAAGTATATAAAAATATACTTATCTAGACCTGCCAGGTGTATTTTGGTAACTCTAGTAAGAAGAAAAGAAACGAAATCAACGAGAGGATCTAATTCGTAATAACTATAAAGAAATACAATGGTAGGTTTATCGTAACGATGAGATCGTCAGACTTCCTTCATTAAAAAATATTCTCCGTAAGGAACAGCAAATTGTTTTTCCAATGGTCTGATAGCGAAAGCGGCAACGGAGTCTTAGGGTGCCGAAAGTGGGGCAAAAGTGGACATTTTGGAGAATTTACAAGGAACTTCATAGCTGCTTCGAAGGCGCTGCGTCCTTGTATGGCAAAGTCCAAGGGGTTTTGATATCCCCATAACACGCTACATCGAGCTACTAACCGCCCTCACTTATAATAAATTCTAAGTCTCGGTTAAAGCGTACAGCCGCCCTTTCGAGCCCTTGGACTGAACTACTCTCACCACGTCGTAACAATTTCGTAAGACGGGGATGGGGTAATTTGGAGGGAGGAGTGATGGTAAGGTTATACCTTTAATTAGCGGCTTGCCTGAACTTTTTGGCGGATAGATAAGAATATATTTACTGCATTCGCTCGCCCGTTCACTCGCAAGTAACTAAGCGAGGCTAACCACCGCTCTTCGCTTCGCTCTCGGTCGTATCTTATCCCAATGCCACAAGTCCCTACGCTGCAAAGAAGATACGGTCAGACTCCTTATGTCTACGGATGGATTTGAGTAACTTGTGAGAACAAGAAATTTTGTGTCAAAACAAAATCAAGAACCGGGACTTGAAACTAGAGTAAATATTTGTTTCGCTCAAAGAAAAAATTCATTAATTCAAACTAGTAACTCTTCGACCGAAAATAATTAACGAATTGAGGTAAATAATTATAGGAATAATTAGTATAAGACTATATTGAGAGAATTTTCATATAAAATGTAAAACTTTGTATCCATCGATCGAGGGTACTGTAGCTCGAAGTAAAAAGAATATGCTAAATGCCCGCCAGGCATCTAGCTGTTATCTATAATGTTCCTAATTGATAACACGTCGAGGATTAGCTTTACTCAAGCCAATTTGGCTAGTGGAGATACGCAGATTAACCGCGAGGCGCAAGAAAATTGCCGTGTGCTCTCCCGGCTAAAAATTTACGACTGGCAAACATGAAAGCCATTTTTTTTTCCTTTTCCATCGCCGCTCGAGCTTCGCATGTAAGAAGAGGGCGCGCGCACGCTCTGGAATTAATTTGAAATACGAGGACCGATTTTTCTCAATTGAAACAAAAGACCGTACCGCATCGATCTATAACGATACTACTACCGGCGCGGAATCGACAGCTTGCATGTCTGCCGCTTTCAATAATCTCCGCGTGACTCGATAACAAGGATAAATGGAAGGAGATTGGTATACCAGAACGTTATTAGCGTCTGCATGGAGTGCCACTCGTATCCACTCGGAGCAGGGTTCGGAGAAAGAAAGAAAAAAATGGCAAATGACGATGCGACGTGCAAGGAGGAGCAAGGTTCGAAGAAAGATAAAAAAAAATGGCAAAAAATACAAAAAGTAACAAGAGACCAAAAAGATAAATAAAGAAAGTAGATATGCAAGGATCCAAGAAGCCGCGTCTTCGGCATATCCTCACACTGATATTCGTCCAAGCATCAGTCCCAATTTCTGTAACTTTAGCCGGATCATCCGCTTCCGAAAGCCGTAGCAAACGCTTGAATTCGAAACGATAATTGCCGTCTTTATAAGCCGCGAGCGGAGCCAAGCCGCGAGCGGCAATAAATTCTTTCGCTCCTGGTAACACTTACCCGCTACTATATATACATATATACTATTCTATATATATAGATATATACGAATAAAATATCCTGATATCCACTTCATGGGTTCGCGATGCTTATTGCCGCTACCACTACTATCACCGCTACCCGTCGGATTTCATCACCGCTTCATCCACGATTCCCTCAAGTGTGCATCACGTATGGATACCGGAGGAGACAAGACTTCTTGTATCATCTTCTATACGACCACGTTGAGTCCTCTTAACCAGGCGCTCGGGGAGCAGGTTAAGTAGCCGCTGCAAAAACTTATCGATTTTATGTCTCAATACGTGAGAGCCAAGTGAGGAGAGGCTGTCTCTTGGCGCGGAAAGAGCAAATGCAGGCGTATCTGAATCAGGTAAGAGAAAAGGTACGCGACTATAAGAGAGAAAAAGAGACAGAGAGAGAGAGAAGGTGGACCTTACAGGAAGGAGCGTAACGACGTTGAGAATAAAACGTCTTGCGAGAATTCACACTTTTTTATACTGATAAACAGCGTGCAACAGAACTAATTGATAATTAGATTGCAGATTGCTACCGAGAACAGTAATATAGTTGTCCAAGGATTCATGGAGATTTTAACACTGATTAACAATTTTTAACGAACAGTTTCTTGGATATTGAAAAGTTAATATTTTTTTTGTTTTCTTCTCTTATTTTACCATCGGACAGTTAAGAAAGAGTCTTTCAAGTTGTAACGTCCTAACCGGTATGCTGGGTAACTAACTCTTGTTCCGGACGATACAGTCTCCGACATAATGTTCGAGTAATAACCATTAATTTGTATGATCGGTTTACAAGCCACCGCACACCGTCCATGCCTTGGCGATCAACTCAGGCAACCGAACGACCGATCGAGTAAGGGGTGCGCATCTTGCCGATTTCTTAAATCTCCCTTGGCACATGAAGAAAGCTACAGAAACCCATAGGCAGGTATCTGAAGACGGCTGTTACCAAATGATTGGTTTTAAGTCTGAGCAGTAAAGCATACAAAATGAATACGTGCTTCGTTAGGATTGGATTTAATGGGTTAATTAGAGGATTCAATTGAAAGTGGATTATGATAGTACGAGGGGGGAACGGGGGGAGGTGAGAGGAGAGGGGAGAATTAAGTTTTTCGAACTTAGATAAATTTAAATGAAATTTAAGATTGACATTTTGAATATACAGAGAAGTCCGTTTATAAGGCCATTCGAGGTACAAGGTAATGACGTCACACTAAACCGACGACGTAATAAGCAAAATGAAAATATGTAGAGATGTATTTGTACGAGAAGCAAAATTAAGGGGGCAAGTACGGTGCAATATACGATCGATCGTTATAAGTGTACCGTAGTTTCAATTTTGTACAATTCATGGAATTTTTTATGAACAAAATTGAAATAACTGGACTGTGTAGTTAGTTGATGGTAAATTAACTAGAAAACGAAAATCGAAAAAAAAAAAACAAAGCGAAGCAACAATCGAGTATACAGAAAGTGATCCTCTGTCTCTCCTCGCTCTCTCTCTCTCTTACTCTCCAACTGTGTGGAACCAGAAATTTCCTCGTAAATCGACACGAGGCACAAAATGGTGCTCTCGTATATACCAATCTACGAGTGGACCACAATCCACGAGTTCTGGAACATTTGCGAGATTGGCTGCTGGAATGGATTAACGATTTTCATGGTGCTGTACAAGGAGAGGTGGTTATAGATTTTTTTTTGTCTGTGAAATCGTAGGAAAAAGAGAACCTCTGCAATTTGAAATACCTCCGATACCTTTAGCACAGAAAATTGAACCTGTTGCACATTTTATATTCCTAACCAGTATCGTAGATATTTGATTTAGATAAATCGATACCTCTACTTAGAAAGATGAATTCTTAAGGAGCAAGAAAAATAATAAAAATTTTTATCTAACGCGGTAGATCATTAAAAAAAACGTGTAAAAAAAGTTTATTTCGAAATCTTATTAGAGTTGCTATCCTCCTCTATTTAATTCACTCTGCTAGTCCTGTGTTTAGGTATCTCGTAATGTCCTTTGGTAAAGTGTCAAGTAGTAAGGTATATCCCTGGTACACTGGTTCATTCCCATAACAAGGTCATTGCTGGGTCTTGTCTGGGTCCGACGCTTCATCACAGTGTCCCTTGAGTATATTACGTAAAGCCGCTGGCATCGCGACGTGTAGCGTTTACCGGGACGACTAGCCGTTACTTCGCGTCCTGCTAAGGGAACACTGTGCTGCTCCAAGGTATCTGTAGAACCAGGTTATACAGGAGACTGGGATAAGTCGCATCGGAGTGATAAACGACGCGGGCGTTATTAATTGCAGCCTCCATTAACTGATGAGTCCTTCCTTGTTTTGTTCCTAGAGGTGTTCTCCTCCCGGTTCACGAGCATAATTCCTCGTAGGAACGACCCCTACTATCCGACCGCCAGGTCGGATACCCTGTTGTGAGATTGAACCAGAAATTCAAGAATATTTACTATTGGACACTAAGGATCTTACAAACGATCTTCAGGGTCTCGTTCGACCATTGGCTTTGCAAATGACGCTACAAGTTTTATATCCTTGTAAATAAATCAACGAGACATTTGAGGACTCGTCAAGTTACCATAAGTACGCGATCACCGGAGTACTCATATGGAATCATTGTTTCTTCTTTACTCCTGGGGGAATTCGCAGTATCTGCTTTCACGGTTGGCAATACTCTTCTTGGGTATTGTCTAAGGTTTCCGCTCAGAGATGAGAAAGTTTTTATTTCCCCTGAACCTTTTCCTGCGAGTTTGAAACTTTTCCAGTGTTGAGGAAAGAAGCTGAGGGTCGAAGGTAGAAGGTGCTACCGCGGTAGTATCAAAAACGGAAGAGATAAAACAGCAGGAAATGAATTGGAGGAATACAGAAAACTCGCTATTGATATTAATTGAAGTGGAAGTAAAATCTTTTAGATTGGAATAACGTCATCTTGTTATATTCTGAAAATTTACTATATATATATACGGATGATGATTGCGTGCTACGAGAAAGATAAATTATCAAATGGATTTAAAGAGACATTTGATATGGATGGTCTTTTGATTTTTGAACAAAAGGAACTGCGGCAGGAGATCGTCCAAGGAGTAGGGAAACAAAGAGCAATCATAACAATAGTAATCTCTGCGGCTGACGTACAATTACCTTCGTCAAAACATCTAGGAAAATAACCAATTTGTGGAAACGTTTATTGAAGCGCGTCCTGCGTCCTGGCACCTCATTGTTCGCACCGTTAATGAAAAAGCTATATTGCTTTTTTACTTTTAATTGGTTAGCCCATATACACGTGCATTTTCCAATAATGTTTAATGTCAGTACCATTAATTGGCTATTTTGCAGTTTCCGGAATATAGTATTCATATAACATCCATATGGACCATTACTAAGAGATTTATCTTAATTGAAAATACATGTACAACTTCATTATATTGATAGATCATTCAAGATATTATAACTTCGAATGACATTATCGAGGCAAGTATATCTTTAAAAATACTTTCTACGTTTCTACTGAAGAAGACATTTTCCTTAGATACTCCTATCGTATTCAAGAGATCTACAAAACTTTAGCATCTTCATCCAAACGATATAGTTAATCTCTAGAAGTACAGTGACTCCTATTCAAAACTCTGTCATGCGATATCACACTTTAATTCGAGTTTCGATATCACAATAATTTCACTAGTTCGATAACAAAAATTATTACTAGATACTTTTTCCATTTTATGGATCGATTGGAGTCGTATCCTTAGCTTAGACATAACCTTTGTGGCTTTTTAATAGAACCAATTATTACTTCAACATTAGATACTTGTCTTGAAGGATCTTCAGTGATGAAGTATACATTATTTTACCAGGAAATGATTTCCTTGGATGAGAAATAGCAGCATTAGGTAATAAGCATGGACAGGTAGGTAGGCAAGTAAAAACATAGAAAAGATATCCCAGCGGATTACTGGATAATGAAAGTGAATAGATATAAAAGAAAATGAAATAAAGAAGAGCATGGGAGTACCGTGAAGGCAACACTGATGTCAGCCACCAGAGGCAAGGAAAGTCTATTCAAGGGTAGCAGGAGATGGAGTGTGAAACATCGACCCATCCTTCCTACCTTCTTCTGAAATCTACGAGTCGGAACCTATTGTTTCAGGATAAGGTAGATTACGTAGCGGTTGTCTCTCCTCGCTATTGGTAAGAGTTTAGTGACACGTAGAAAAGTATGGATAGAGATAGCAGGAACTTATATCTAAGTGCTACTGCGGACCCTACTGCATAGAAAGATTATTAAACGGCGGGAAAAAGTTGGAAAAAATCTATAATGGATAAGACAATTTTTTTTTGCGTTAGGACATAATTGTCAAAGGTACGGAGAAAAAAAAATGATGCAGATAAAACGACCATTCGTGTGAATTCGATAATGGACCAATCCCCTAGTAATGAATCTTTCTTTATGGTCGCCGATCTTACAAGATTTCATACATAATCTGAATGTTATTATATCTACTATGTGACTCCCATTAACTATCGGGTAGGTAGTATCCACAATAGTCAGATAAGTACATACGAGCACATATACATACGTAAGGTATATGTATATCTATATGCCCATAGATCTTCAGCAGATACTTTTGGATCGAAGGAAAACGATACCTGGCGTCTGAAAAAATGTCTAACTCGTCAGTACATGACTTCCTCGCGGATTACACGTTTGTTCAAGATTAAACGTACGATCTAGGATGGTGGCTAATTGATATACAAGACGTGCGACAAGCTATTCCTATGGGAATAGAAACACTCAGGGGTCCAGGATCGTCCAAGGGATGGACAAGGCGAAACCTGATTGAATACTGATTGATTTCCCGCCATTAGCTCCAGGGCACTCTTGTAACACTCCTAATTCGTAGCCGTCTTCCCATCATATAAATCAGGTCAATCACCTTTCCCAACATTTCTTCCAATCACATGTTTCTCTTCCACCCGTCACGCTCCATAGTTCCAAACAGTTATCAATAATTTAAATCAATGCGCAGTACAAGAATGGGATTCTAAGAAATCGCAGGGAACCCAAAGAAGGAGAGACGAACTGGGCAGTGTATCGGGAATCGACGATAATTCAATAATGAGTTATTTATTGGTAATTCGGTGGTTGTTCCAATATCGCCAGGTGAGTGGACAAGGGGTTGTGCCAAACGTAAGAAACGGAGAAATGGTCCGAGGCCGCCATTAATTTGGCAGCCGTTGTTCGACTCGCCCACTGCTGGACTTTCGTCTCTCCCTGGGTCTTAGCCTACGTCCAAATTCTTCGAGTAACAGTGGAACTGCGCCCAACGTAATATAAGTCTCCTACCAACCTACCGAACCAACCGAACCTACCGCCACCAGCTCCCCTCCACTTCGACTGGAACCTTCCACCTTCTTTTTCTCGTCCCTCGCGCCACCCACCTCGGCCACTCTTTCTCTTTGCCATTCCCATTCCCGACTCTTTATTGCTTCTATCAACGTACCCCTGCTTGATTTATACATCTATATGTTCTGTTCTGTTCTGTTCTGTTCTGTTCGGATATCCAGACGGCAGTATATGTCTACGGCGGCGATGTAGCATAGCGTTGCATATAGCCAGAGTATCCCACCTTGCTAAAACGGGGTGGATATAATATCGTTATATCCTAGTCGAGCCAGGATCGTGATTCCTGTTCATCTAACTAGGACATTTCCGAGTAGTATCGCTTTGGAAATGACCGATAGTCCTGCTGGGTTACCGATCGAACTTGCCATAAACGCGTTCCGCTAAATCTCAGTTTATGGAAAATCCTTCGCATAACTGACCCCTCTTGAAATTCTTTCGATATATGCATATCTATATATACGTATGTGTATATACAGAAATAGTCCGTGGCAAAATCTTAAATAAATAGCGCAAATTCGCGCGTTACTTTCCTGGATTTATCGCTACTTCGCATGCTAATTCGTGGCCTCGTAATTCGCACGTGAACTGCTCGTGTCTTGGAAGCGGCACGCTGAGTGCAAATATGACCGCTTAAATACATGCTGAAGAGCGATAAGTGCAATTTAGCTACCACATTTGACATATACTAGTAGTACCTCTCGAATGCCTTGCTATATCGTATGTACGTCACTAGTGTAACGTGCAAGTGTACCAACCTACATAACCAGCTGCTATGCCAAGTCAGGCAACACGCAAGAACTTGCTTTAACGGCTGTTCAGAAGTTCACGAGTAGACGAATTAAAAGTACAGAGCTTTTCAAGATATTTTAAACTTATCCTACTTAGTTTCCTTTCAACTTATTTATGTAGCGAAATACTTCTCTTTGTTTTTTCTTGAAGTTTATCGTAGATGGGAAGCCTAAATTGATCTCTTTATCGATTACAATTGAAACTACCTGTATATCATAGTCATATCTATAACTATATACATACAGTACTTTAATCGTACCATGTATATAACTCTCTGCCTTTGAAAATGCTGTATGATATGTTTAATAGCAGGATCACTGGTCCAGTCCCAGCTTCTCGGTTATTAATGGCACCATCTTCGAACGGTCAACACCCAACGCAAGAAACAGCGATGGGACTGATACTATTTCATGCTTTATTTATTTACACGCAGGCCCCAATGCACCGATCGCACGATAGAACGTCTCCTGCGATTTATGAAGTGTTGCGCAAAAAAATTCTGCGAGCGCGTATTTCGCTTATAACGTACCGCGGGAATCTCCTTGTATAATGTTCCTTGGATCTATCGACACTCGCGAACGGGAACCCAGGAATTCTGTACAGTCGGGATAGAATCTGTTAGTTGTACCAAATGCTACTATAAGACACGCGGAACTTGTCGACCTTAATTTTCGGAGTTAAGGCAAACAGAAAGCGACCCGAAATCCTCAGTGCGGTTAACCACGATAAACAAGTTTTCTGCGGGTTTAACAAACTTTTGTATACGTACTTCTGATGGGAGAACAAAGATTCACGTACTTACCTGAAACAGAAAAAAAAAAGTAGAGCGTTAGATGTGCTATAACTTGTATATGATATGCGCATATCACTTGTCACATTTGGATTATTTTGGGAGGACGATATTTGACAAATAAAAAAATCTATGACGCAAATGCATAGTTACAGTCAGGGACAAAATTGATGGTACGATACGTAATTAATATTTTACTTAATGAGATCTACACGAACATCAGAGAAGAATCAGAATCCCTTATTTACTATAACTTGGGGGTAGTATTAACAACTTATCGGTATTAAATAAAACTTAAAATAATAGAACTACTTTCTGTACCGCCGCGACTAAAATAAAACAATGTAACCAGGAGCGGACAAAATTGGGGGTACGATGACAGAATTACAGCAAAAGCGAAATAAATAAACAAAAATAAGTATTATTAATATTTGATATGACCTCCTTGGGCTTTTATTACTGCTGCTAGTCGTCGTGGTACACTTTCTATTAAAGTATGGATAAGATTAGTTGGAATACTCTCCCATGCTGTACGCAGTTTGTTAAAAAAACACGTTGCATTATTGACATCCGCACGTGATACTTTTTCATCCAAATAAGACCAAAGATTTTCGATAGGATTGAGGTCAGGACTCTGCGATGGCCACTCTAACACTCGGATTTTATTTTCCTCAAAATATTGTCTCGCTGTTCTTGACGTATGCTTTGGGTCGTTATCATTTTGAAACACAAAATCTTCTCCTAAATT
>JARPRG010000254.1:1163564-1241408 GCA_031001745.1 Hartigia nigra
CTGTGTCTCCGTACAGTGAGTATGGCCGTAGTTAAACCCCAGGGGGCCCCAGGATTTTCGAAATTTTCGATTACTTACAATGAACTAGATTTTTTAATAAATGTATTTATTTATTATGTGGCGTACCCTCAATTTTGTCCCTGACTGTATATTATGACGCGTAGAATTACAGTAGTCACTGGAAATGTTCCTATGGTCGTTTATCTTGATCCACTTCTCGCTACACAAAAACAGAAAGGACTCGGTGCAGGAGCGTGACCTACCTCACTATGTTACGAACCATGGCAGAACGAGGTGAATGTTATCTCGAGTTGAATATAGTGGAGGATCTCAGGGCTCTCCGCAGGAATTCTGAAACTTGGGAGGAGCTTGCGGTTTTGGCGAGAGGTTTCTGCTCAAAATTATATAGATTTTGGGATGCTGTAAATAACGGTACATTAAAGAAAAGATTATAGGATAGACGAAAAATTTTGAATGGAAAACCTTGCGTGTAAATACATACTTTTACAATATTTCCCTGATACCTGAACTTTTTTTTTTAAATATTTTATCTGATCTGTTATCTGAATATGTTCAATGAAGCACAATGCGTATGAGTCTGTCATATCGTATTACTCATAAAACGTACAAAAACCGTGGCTATAGCGATGGCCATTTAACTTTCTTATCTGTCGATTTTTACATCCAGTCATTTGGTATGGAAGCATAAACTACGAAATCGATGGTCAATAAAAATAACAAATATTAAAATAGAATTTAAAGAATATACTGTAATGCACGAGCAAATTAAAGGATTCGAGTAAAAAGACAGGATTGAAAAAGAGAGATAAAGAAAGAGGCCGAATAAAATGTTTTATATGTGAAAAAAAGAGGTACAGCACGAGCAAAGTAATTTGCACGTTGAAAATAATACGAATATGTATTTTTTTTTTTTGTTGCAAAAGTAAAATTTCGCATCGTCAGCGTAACCTATCGGTTTTCAAATAAATTCGGTTGGTCGGCCGCGAGTTTACTGGTACAGCAGGCAATCCAGGGAATATAACTTGCGATCGACGAGATCCGATTTCGAATTATTGATTATCGGCAAAAAGTCGTATAGTACCTATAGCTACCATGACACGGAGCAACCTTACTTTTCTTTCACTCGCGTTAGATGAAAGATAAGGAGAATGAAAGAAAAACGTGAAAGAAAAATTCGTGTCTATACGAAAGCCCCAGGAAAGATCGGGTAGTCGACTAATAGCTCACTACGAGGAGAGAGAATGCTGAGACGGTAGATTTTTTTAGAGCTACTTTCCTCAACGTTTTAAACTGAGAATCAAAGTCGTGATGGCTCCATCACGTTGAGTCTTTCCGGTCGAAGCTAGCGTTAAGAAATGGCCGATTCTTTTCCAATAAAAATCGATGCCTACGTCACCGTTTTATATCACCGGAACATTGAAGCTTCGCTCATACTCCTACAGAAATTGGTCCATAAGATACTATTCCAAGAAAAAGACAAATCTCAAGAATTTTCTTTACTGATTTCACACCAGCAGGAAATTAGAGATTCTCGCGCCTTAACAATGTCGACAGCAACCCAGTCGAATCCATTTCTGGTTCAAAGAACAAACCTGGTTTCAGGATAGAGTTTAACGAACCTGCAAGTTTCGAAATTCCAAGAAGTCGACGTTCTCGATTGTAAAATGTCTGAGTGTGCAAGTAGTTCCTTTATTTTGAGATAATTTCACAAAATACAGTAGTCCTGTGTCATGTAAAAAAAAAAATGCAGACCACCCGTTTCGTTTCTTCGATCAGATTAAATTTTATGCTGGTAGTATCAGACGGGCAAATGAAAAAAATTCTTCATAATATAAATAAAACAATCGATACCTTATCAGCCAGCAAAAAATATCGATCAATCATTTCTTGGGTGAGCTCGAATCGCTACCTTGGCGTACCTTGGGTCGAATACTGGTTGCAATCTCTTAACAGATCAGCGACCTGGCAGTGCAGTATATATGTATATATATGTATGGTTACACCTTATGTCACCAGAGACTTATATATAGATATACATAGCAACATAAAATGATACGAACCTCTTAAAGGAGAAGCATAGAGAAAGAAGGAAAAGACTCGTAGGTACGACCCTGCTGTACGGAATGCCAATAATATCTTTATGGCGGGATGCGCCGGCAGGATTCTGCCCGAAGGCATGGCAACCTGTGAGTGCACTACGTCCGATAACTAGAGAAGACGATCGATCGTATAGATGAGAACGAGCCAAAGGATATACATGGAGACCGTGAGGTAGCCAAGGTGTTCTTTAACGAGCATTGAAAACACGACGTCTTTATGATGTTCCATTATATGGAACTGGAAGATCAAAATAGATGAAGATTAATAGATACATGTTTGCATATCAATTGGCTATAACGAGAAGGGGGATAGAATAAAAAGGGGGTCAAAAGATGAAAAAAAATATTTCTTTACGAATAAAAAGAACTGACGTCAGTCTATGGCACTGGAGATTTTTAATGCTGGAAGTTGGTAAGAGTATTTTTTTTTTTGAATGAGACATACTGCATTCATAGGATCAGCTGTAAAGGGTATAGATGCATTAAAGTCATAGGGATAGCAAGGGTCTTTTAAATGCCTTGTATACAGGATAGGTATCACGGTACAGTGCGCGAATCGAGGGTATAAAAAGGAGCGGTAACAATGTAACAACGTAACGCAACGAGTTCCATGGGTGCCCCGAGTGCCCCATAAAAATAAGCACCAACCCATATAGGAGCATTTCAGCCGGTAATATAATTCCTTGTGAAACTTAGAGACGTCCTTCGCTATCTCACCAATCCAGATCTTGTCCAGCAGGCTGACTAAGATCTAAGTTCAGTGAAATATTTCACTGGACAGAAAAAAATGTTAAGAGAAATCCTCTTTCTGGTTAATATCAATAATAGGTATTCCTATGTGAAACAAAATATGTATAAGGCAGGTATCAAAGGACAGAATAAAATTGATCCTTTATCAGTCTTAACGACCGAGAGTCACCGTAATGACCTGACCTGACCATCGTAGTTACCGGACACGGGTTGTAAAACCCATAAGCATGGACATTGGGGGTAAGTGGTGTAAAGCAAATTCGAGAAGGGAAACCAAGAGCTGAAATCTCAATGTAGAGAGTGAAAACGAGGAGGGTAGAAGAGGGTGGGAGTATCCCTTGCACCCCTGCTACGTAGTCGTGTAATTATGTCGTGATTTATAATAATGGCGCCCGGTCACCGCTGCACAGTTCATCTAGTAAATTAAACGCTCGATCCTTGTTCCACGGAGTCCGTCATAGGACCGAAGCCTTGGCTTTTGTCCGCGCTTATACACAAGGGTAAAATCATCAGAGACAAAGAGAATGTTTGGCAATGACTATTAAATAAAATGCAAACGAGAACGTGGCCTGATTCCTTTGGATTTTATTTGGAAAACCCGTATAGGTAAAAACCTAGGAAATTCTCGTTTCGTTGGCTAGTCGTTATGATACTGCAAGGAGAATATCCTGCTGTATAGGTACGTTCTAAAAATATTATGAAAGGGATACCAGTAGAAATAAAAACTACAGGATTTTAGATCCACCCAGCATCCCTACCATCTTCCACCCTTGAGACTAGACTAGAGGGGTTGATTTTGCTTGGAAACCGAACCCAGGATGACTGATAATGGAGGACTAAAGATGACGCTTTTCTCATTCCTTTTTAGCTAGGCTGGTAGGGAAGCTAGAGGGTGTCTAACAGAAGAGTTGGTAGATATCTTCATGGGATAGTTCAAATAAAAACGAGGTCCTTTATCAAGAGTCACGCGCCCCGCACGTAATAGCCGCTAACCGTTGATTAAGGATTGGCTTGATCTATGAGCATCCAAGGGACCACCAGGGTATATTGTTCTCTTATATTCTCTTATGTTGGTCCTTGATATCCCTCGCGTTCAGAAAAGCACCCTTCAAGTATGCAAGGTCAAATTTTTCGGAGTTCTGCGCGGATTCATGGGCTATGATATTGGCAATAACCGTCGCGGTATGTCAGCCAGTGAATGTATATTGCTATTGGGTTAGTACTGCGTCGCGCGAGGCAACACATGGGGAGAAGATGCTGAATGAAATCATTAAATCCTTTGACTTATCGCAGAGAGGCTACCTACGTCTTTCTTAGGATCAATGTGAATTTTTGTTTTCAACTGTATCGTCCAAAAATTTTGACCTGACTGCGAAACGAATGCTGCTCCAGTATCTTAATCGCTTTGAAGCATATTTTCTCCGATAGTTAAACACCACAGTACTACAGTTGCTAATCAGAAAGTGGATTTGCTACTTTGATTTTTGGACCAGACACGTCTGAGTCGCAAGACTGGCTGAACTAGACTGAACTAGTCTCTACGATAGAGATGCATTAGAGAGTTTCATCCAACAGCACTCACAGTATAAGCAGACTGCTGTTCAGCCGACTGCGTTGATTACGCCCAGGGAGACCAAGAGTGATACCTACTATCGCCTACTAACATTGCTATCCTTTCTATATACTCATCATCACCTGCTATTGCGAATCTTTAACGCTGATTATCATTGTACTACCTCCTCAGCAGTTTCATTATCTACATTTGAATTTTATTAAATGTTTTTTTTTTCTCAGCCTTATACAGTATAAACCCAATAGCCTGAATTACTAGAATGAATCTGATATATCGGCTGTTATTCCTTGAAATCCAGAATTGCAGGTCGTTAATAAAATTATTATAGGTCACCAAGCACCATTCTCCAGATAGTCTTAACCTCCGTAAAAGAAAACAGATCTTACAACCCCGTTTCAACCGTTGAAAGGCAAAGTCCATTGTGCCCTTTGGAATGGACACTGTACTACGGGGCAGCGCGGTATATCGTACATTAAGATTGGTTTCAGCCTCTTTTCGATCTATACTCTGATCCTAATTCGAACAGTTACCACACAAATGGCTTGGAATGAGCAAAACATCGGATCGAACCAGGCTCGTCCCTAACTCCCATTTTTTCTAAGATAAGACAACAGCGAACGCTATCGCCTTATAGAATTCGCTATTCGCCATTAGGCCAGCCAACCCATTCGCCGGTTAACTGCTCGTGAAGACGCCAGGCTTGCTACGCAATGGCATTAACAGGGACTTGCGATTTATTATCCTCTTAATTTTCTCTCTCGATCGAAACAGAAAAGGAGATACTTACTAAGGGGTGATTCCCTCACCAGGGGCTGTCGTACAAGGTGTTTTCAGAATGAAGGAAATCCTGCTATACGAAATTATTTTCACTAAATTCAAGTAAACAAAACATTATATTTTTAATGCATTATTGATGTATACTGTAGTATAGGAAAATAGTAACTTTTATAGGTTTTAGTTATTTGAATTCCTACGTCTCACAATACCGATTTAGACAAGCGTAATAGAGCGACGGTAGCGAACAATTAAATTCCAATTTAATAAAGGCTCCGGAATTTCCGGAGTTTCATTTCACAGTTGCAGAATGCCGACAGCGGGTATGGAGCGTTTTACCCCGCAGACAAATCAATCCCTGCTGCAAAGGGATACCTATCAGGAATGAATAGTTTCCAGGATTTCACATATAGAAAATGCTTTGAACTCGGTTCAACCTAAACGTCCAGAGGTCTACCTGCTGGAGAACTCAACCTACTTCACATGGACCAATGTAATTTGACAAGTACTCCTCCTCTACTGCCACGTAAATCTCTTTGTTATCACCTACTTCAGAAAATACTTGCATTATTGCCACTCGACGTCAATGACAATGTACCTTTATCAATTATCAGTAATCAAGGAAAATTAAATAATTCAAAAATCGCGCCACTGGGCTGATCCAATTTCCCGGATAAATAAAAACTTGTATCTCTCCAGATAGAAGACGCGAGCCTAGCACAACCAGCATCTGCCACTTATTTGTGAGTCGAATGTTTCTCGGAGCTATCTGAAATTCTCTACTACCGTTGGATGAACCTCGGAGAACCAATGCGGTTTTTCATCCATTTGTACATCACGGAAGTACAGCTGCACTGGACGGCTTCTGGTCTCTGCCAGCTTTAAGACCGACTACAATATAATCTGACATTTCTAAAATTCAAAACCAACGCTTGGCATTAATTTCTGTTACGCTTCACCGCGGTAGAAAATTTCATCCTGATATAATTCACTCGCCTCTTTACAGCGCCATCATCTTTTTATTCTTTTATTCACCTCGTTTTTAACATTCAGGAAATAACTTCCGTGCTAATATCCTCGATGTAATAATCCATACAAAATTAATGAAGTATCCAACATGCTATAAAATAATTGTAAAAATATATATTTTATTCATTTACTGTTCTATTTCTAGTAGCATAAAGTATTTTAGTGTTATGATAAAACTGCATCTGCATAACACACCGTAAGATGAGGTCAGGAGGTCGCTTTAATCTGTAGGTCCAGCCTTGTGGGTAACAACGAACATAAAGGAACGATTCGGAAGCAATTCGGTAAGTACACGTCGATTTATGTTCCGGGAATCGCCGATATCTCACATCCATTTTCTCCGTTGGTTCCTGTTATGAGAATCCTCCTGTGCAGGCGTCGAGGTGCTGGCCAGGATCCTTGCGCATTATTCTACGAGATCCTAACATGCTCCTCTCCTCATATATTACACCATCTACTGTAGGTGTCTCCTCGATGCTCTATCTTATGACGTAATTTGGGTTAGTGCATCGAACGAGAATAGCAGAAGACGAGAATGTGGAGAAGAACATTTGCTGGGGCTTAACGCTAGTCCGCTAGAGCGAAGCACCGCTGGGGAAACATTAAGAAAACTTCCTTTTTTACTTTTCTTTATAAAAACCATTAAAAAAAAAAAAGAACCCAAGAAGAGCCCAGTAATCGGGTTAAATCCTGTTACGGCTAACTCTGCCAGCATAAGTCAGCCAAGCTATACCCGGAAGACCTGAAGACTCTGACTAAAGGGTGAAAACGTGATCCTATCCAACCTTCTACCAGGATCGCGAAGATAACTGGAAGAGAGATGCACTCTGGCCCGGATAGGAAGATTAGTAGTAACAAGATGAGCAACCCTAAAATTTTTGTCTTCTGTTGTCTTTAATGTACGTAAAATAATCGTTATGGGATAGGCCAATCGATAAAAGAATATCTTGTCCCTAATGACTGAACACTTCAGTACTCGATAGGTTCGATCAGGTCAATTTCAATGATTCGAAAATGACAACTGCAGTTGCAGTCAGCTCTTGTTGACAGTTCCCATGTTTTTCAGAGGACGATTCCTCATTTGGCTTATCTCTGATTCTGACTAAGACTAATGCCTCCGATTGGCTCGATCGTTTGTTATACCCATTCCTCCTTCTCTTAGGCTTCTATCACATCCCCTTTGCTACCTTTTCCGTTAGCTCTCTCTCTGTTTTACAGGACTGAACCCTACACTACATCGTGATGCTTTCTCTTTCTTTCATTCTATCTCTCCCTGCATCCCTACCTCACCTACCCTTAGACCAGCCATCGAGTCTTTTATCGGCAACTACGCGCTCATTTATCCCGCTGGAACCTATGTCTCTGTGATAGGACACATGAGGGTGAGAGAAGACCCTAACTTTGGTAGCGATGGGAACGCGCCGTTATCCCAATAGAAGTATAAGCTGGTCCTTGATGCGCAATCCTTAGACATTGTCCTCACGAGGACGACGCTTTCAAAATTAACGCATCCTTCCGAACAAGTTTTTCGCGCTTCTGTTCCCTGAATCAGCGCTTTTTTTTTGGTCCTAGGGGGATGAAATAGCTTTACTTACATGTAGGTTGATGGAATTCAATGATTAAATACAATGGGGTTTTCGAATCGGGAAAATTCTTGTACTGAATTTTATCTTTGATTTTATTTCATCCCTTGATATGTAGTTTTGTAAGGTGTTTCTTGGTGGTAGATTACGAGGGACGAAGAATTTGTAACAATATCCTGAACATTCTCTTCCGGTTTGCCGCTCGGAATGGTCTAGAAAACCACATTTTAAGCGGTCGTTTATGTATAATTTTGGGGATATAACTTTGCGGGAACATTCCATGTGTGAAACCGTCTCATCTTAATTTAAGTTTTATTGCGGTCAACGAAACTCTTCTTGTACTCGATATGTTTATGTAAAATTTTACGATTCTCCAAGGGTTAATCCACAAGTACCTCCTCTATCCCTCTGTGGAGACTTAATATCAGGGATTTGAAACAAAGCCAAAATTGAAAAGGGTTATTTCCCAAATGGTCAATATTCTCTCTACAGTGAAAAAGGCCGCTGGCGTTTTCGAACAGTCGTTCCAAAACTAGCACGAGTTTCAAGTGTATTGCAACGAGGAAAAAAAAAAGAAGGAAGTAAAATACAGGAAGGAGTACAAACGTGCAAAAAAACAGCCATATACATTTTTATAGGCGCTGAAAGGGCCCCATTCTCTAAAAGCACTGGACTATATACGAAGATAAATTTATTTAATTCTTTACTCCCTGGACCGTTTACCCTTAACTGTTACTCGTCCACTACCTTTCGAAAAAACATAACCAACCATTTGGCCCATACGAAATTTCGTACAGTGCTCAATGAAAATATTAGTGTTCCTCCTCTGAAAAAAGAAAACTTCAAAGAATTACGCATTTTCAACAAATTTTTCTATTGAAAACATTCGAGGTATGTACTAGATAAGAGCCAGTAGTGCAATAGCGATATTCTTTATCAGAAGAACAAAAATCCTTCGACATTCGTAGTAAAAAAAAAAAAAGATTTCCGATACACTCAGACTTCAGAATGAGCGAGGTCGAGCACCCTATCCCAAGTCCAAGATAAACGAGAGACGGTCATTGGCTGCCCTTGGAATTTCTTTCCTCGATCACATCGCTCTTCGCTGCGGCGTCGACGTCGGCGTCTGCATCCGTGCTATATGACTCGTGTAACTGCAAACGCTCCAGGCGCTTCTATGCTCGACTAACGTTGCACTTACCGAGGTTTACGTTCAATCGCTTCTCGCAAGATATCAACATTTAACGATCGTACTGAGGAAATAAGGAACATTTACGTAGCTGGTGGAATTGAAGATGCTTGAAAACCATTGCTGGGAATCTTTCCCTATTCCATAGTCATAGTCAGCAATATGCAGTGTATACAGGCTAGGCGCATAAGTGCATCTCGCCCTATGTATATATACCACCTATGACGCAAGTGGAATATTTATCATAGAACTATCGACATTCTCTCATCATATATACTACAGCGAGTATAGTATATAACGCCGGGGAGGAGGGGGTTATAAAATTGCGTGATCATTCGCAATAATTGGAGGACTTTCATTTGAAGAAAAAAAAAAAAAGAAAATTAAAAGAAAGAAACAGGAGCGATCCCGCCTATTAGCCTAATCACTTTTTTCAGCCGCCCAACGAATCCCCAATGCGCGTGCGAAACGACGAGAGCGTTTCTCGCGTGAATGGCGAATCGAACGTAAGTATATAAAAGGCCCGGACTGGTTTTCAGCGTGAGTTTTTGGTTTTCTCTTTTTGAAGAAAGAAACGGCCGCGTTTCTATATCGCCTTCTCGAGATCCTACATCAGTCTCACGCGATTTACTAAGAAATTCATTGGCTAATGTAATTAAATTCCGGCGCGTATACGCAGCCACGCGATGTCTCCCGGAATACGCGGTCGACATATTTTATTTCGGCCCTTTATGACAACGAGCCCTTAAAATATTCGTTGCTCTCATGCGCGCGGACTCGACACATTTTCGACGCTTGAAAAGTAAAAGACAAAGATGGAGGAGTTTTCCTTGGGAAATAATTGGGTGCCGCTAAGCTTGCTTCACGGAGACACGTTTAATTTCGTTCTAGCCTTAATTCGGTGCCCCGTAGTTAGGTACTCCTCGGCTCTTTATCTTTGCATTACATTAGCGTACGAAACACCTCGGAGACCCACGAGGTCCACGAACGACGTTGGAATTTTAAATAAACAGAAGCACGAGAGTGGAAGAGATAGAGATAGAGAGAGAGATATATATATAGTATCCAGTGCAAGCAGCCAAGCAGGATAATTTTCATAACTTAAGTACAAGAATATAGGTAAAAACAAATAAAAAGTGAAGATTATAAAAAAGACTATTGCTCATCCAAATATTTATGAATTTTCTTCTAGAAGTCTGTCTTGTATTAAGTAAAATGTATGAGATACCATATGAAACATATCCAGTACAACCCCGGGAATCTGGTAGCACTGTATATGGATATACCCACGCCTGGATATCTTTCGGGTCTGGAAGCACACTCATAATTAAAGCGTAATTGGCATTATTAATTATTTTCGGCAGTGGAACGTCGGTATCCCCATGGCTAATTATTCGAGTTACCGCGGATTGTACCTACCCTACCTACCATTCTGCAGGTAGGAAACGCACGGTGGAGGCTTGTATTTCCCGTGATATCCAAAACGTTTGTTTATTATTTTAAGCATCATTAAACAACCCTCGGCGAAAAATATCTACGCTAGAATGAGACTGGTTGCGCGAAATATATCTGAGACAAGGGTTGGTATAGCGTAGCTATAGATATATACACGTATAGGAATATAAAAAAAGCTCCCAATAACATGAAAGATTCTCCACTAAATTTGTATTTCTATCAATCTTAAAGCGACTCATAAAATTCATTAAATTATATCCGTATTAATTCTTTATGCTTTTTCCTACTTCTTCTTTCTCTTCGTTAATTTAACCTTCGTTTTTGCAAATATCGCGAGCAGGAGTAACGACGTTCCATGTGCGAATATCTCAAGATTTAATTCGAGTTGGCTGCAGGCTGTTTACACGCACGACCCGTCATGTATTCACGCCTTGCGATGTACAGTGCCGTATTCCACCTCGGCCACCCACGCATTTCCTTTGATTCTGCTTGGCTTGTCCCAAGGAAAGACGAGGTAATTACAAGCCCTGGAGACGGGTCTGCCACGTTCTAAGAAAATCGCCAGGAATACCTTTGGGATTTAGTATCTGCTTGGGGGATACTCGCGGGGGTGGCGGGTGAGGGTGGTGCGCTCGCCACCAGCGAACCAGTAGCAATATGTAAATACGTAAAATAAGTCGACCAGTAGCAGGAGAAAGTTAATTCTTTGCAAATTTATTAAAAGAAATTTTTTAATAATTTTCCACCCACTTAGATATTATATGTATGCGTAACTTTAATCATAAGAAGAATCTCGATTATATTCACTACTGTAATTAAATAAACTTTTTTTTTTAACAAATTAATCGGACGGAGCTTTTATAGCGGAAGAATTATATGTGCGATTTCTGAACGTGCAATTTGTATTGGATTAGGCGTTTTTTATTTTTATTTAAAGATAATACTTTACTCGCGACGTAGGAGAGCTTATTAATGTCGAAGGAGAGTGAAATATTCAGGGTTTCTCTTTGGAAATGTTTGAAGTGTTGTAATTGGGATTGGAAACTAATGACCCGTGGAGAAACGAATGTCTTGTCTTTCTTAAATTCGTTGGGAGACGTTTTCAAGGCAGAATATAAATTTAAGGAGTGGTATTGGGCAAAAATACTGAGTGTATATATATATACACAGTATTTTTGCCCAATACCTCTCCTTAAATCTACACATAGTATACAGAAAAGTTTATATATACAATGCTAAAGAAGATATGAGAGAAAGAGGTCGAAGGAAGTAGCTTATTTGTATTATTGATTTCTTGTAAAAATGTCATTAGGCTCAAAAACAGGCATGGAGGGAGCCAAAAGTCGTAGGGTGACTCCTTAAAAAGACGAGAGAGCAGTCAATTAATTACCCTTCCTTGTACTTTTATCTCCAGGGATTCCGGTCGTTCCTTTATTTCGCAGGATTACGAAGCGACGCAGTCGAGACATTATACAAAATGACGATGTAACGTCAAACTACTGTAGATAACTAAAATAATATTGGCAAGATAAGCGAAAATAAAAATTATTATAAATTTGGTCACGTAGACTTCTATATTCATCAAGAGTACAACCTTTGACCTATCTTTAAACCTTTTAACTTACTACTCATTAATCAATCGAATCTGACCCCCTACACATAACCTTTCCTAAGGTATAGCCCAAAGATCAAGTTTAGAACGTTTTAAAGCTCATCTCGGCTGATCAATGTGAATGATTCTCATCCGTAGAAGAGAAGCCAATGGGGCTGGTTGAAAACATTACTCTACCAACAGCATAGGGGTTGAACCAGGTTTCCGGGAATAGACTCCAGTAGCGGTTTAAGGTTTAGGGGTAGTTGGTGCGAGGTTGGACCAAGCCGCAGAGGTGCGTGCGAGGGCACTGAATCTTTGATGACTGAAGCGAGTTAGTTCGCCCTCTGTTCGCGCACTTCCCACGAGGACGAAATGGCGGCTGACGGTTAACAACCAACCGCAAGGTAACGCCAGGACAGTAACTAGCATTGCAAGCGTAGGTAGACACCTACCCAGAGAGATATAGATAGATAGATACCTATTCTGATAGCTGCACTAGACATCCCACCCTAATCTCCCTGGCCAAAACATCATAACCTGCGGTCAGATAACTCAGATCAGATTTAGATCATAGACCTAAATCTTATCTAGTACATGGAACGCCATGCAACGTCAATACAGGGATTGCTCGGCGACGTAATGCCAGGCAGTCTACTATACCCATCTGAAGTAGCAGCCGAGCCTACAAAAGGGGAAGATAACGAGGGTGTTTCGTAGAAACGTAGCTTTTCAAGTCAGGTGTAAACAGCGGAACCTGGTGTCGAATCTTGTCTAGAGATACAGAGTACAGTTACGAAAAGGTGATTTTTGTTTCTTTCGTTCAGTTTGAAGACTGCCTAGTTAGAAAAGCAGAGGCACTTGAAATCGCTGAAAAGGTAGATGCGTCATTTGCCTTAAATTTGCGATACTAAGAATTTACTAGTCTGGTAAATTGGTTAGACACTATATAGTACGTTGTATTTTCCGTATAACGAATATCCAGGTCATCCCTTCGGGCTGAATGTAAGTGGTCCTGGTTCTAGTAGCTCTTGTGCCTAATGAAAGCAACTCCAAAGCTAGTGGACCTTTCAGAATGGGGAGGTCCAAAAGACACAGAGAATAGAATTGTCATTGGGTATACAGTCTATATAACACAGTCGCGACATTTAAGTCGAGTGGAGAGTGTCCGTCGATTAAGCAACGTAGTTTAATGTCTATGCAAAGTAAATTGCTCCGTAGCGAGAGAATAAGAATGAAAAAAGTGCTGGATGGTACGGTGTAAAGGACGTGGAGAAGTGGCGGGGACAAGAGAATTGCGCAAGAGAAGAAGGAGGACAAAAAATAGAAAGCAACAAGGGTAAGGGTAAATTGGAGAATGGGGTGAAAGGACGATACCGAGAAACCGGAAAGGAGGTGGAGACGACCTAGCGAGGATACAATTAAATGAAGAGGACACCACCCACCAATAGCACCCAGAATAAATTCCTTTAGCGAGTGATTAAATTTTAATCTACTTTTAATTAGATTTTTCTACGTTTCTTTTTTTATTTTCTTCGCTTCTTCTCCTTCTTCTTCGCCTCATCCACGACCTACGACGAACGGCACCGGAGCAAACGGGATAGTTCTGAGAAAGGGTACACGTCACCCCGCAAAATTCCTTGCTAAAGGGATTTACTTTAATCGAAACTTTTTAATGAGGATCAGTTGTCCGATATTCCAATATCATTAGCCAAACCCTGATAACTGAACTATCTTTATTAAGCTCCCGAGATGTAAGACAATTCGTTAAAGCTCAACGCCAAAACGATAAGCTTATAAATTTGGGTTTGAAAAATATAGGAATCGCCGTGTATCCAACCACCGAAAAGCCTCAAGCTCTCTCGAGCAATGTCCACGGCCTAAATGGATGGCTGAACAGGGTTAGATAGGTAGATGGATGGTAAGCAGAGTGGATGGATGGATAGATGAATGGACGAATGGATGGATCGATAGCAAACAAATAGCGGATTTGGTCAGCGTTTCGGATTCCTTTGGAACGATGCGCGTCGTATAACTCTCCTACTTTACATACATATTCGAGTGCGGAACGGCGGATCGTCGGCAGCGACTCTGCGATTTCCTGGAGAAACGGTATGATTCCAATGTGTAGGCACCGAAGCGCGTTGCGCCCTGGTCAGCAGTTACCGCAAAGTCAGAGTTCTATTCTGGTAGGAGCCAGCGCTATTCGAACTAGCCACACCAAGGAAGCTTCTAATACCCTTCTCATACCCCGCCAACTCCAACCATTCTCTTAATTGAATTAGCCATCCGGAATTAGCAATTTCAGATTAGCCTTCAGCCTCACCTTTTAGAGGTTCGCTAGCTGACCGGATTACCCAGTCCCGCTATTAAGGTCTGTGTAAGTACGGATATAAGCCTTATGAATGACGCCGGGATCACTACTAGGGATTTACCTACTGACATAGAACGCTCGTTCTTACGTTTTACTTAAGATTTTCTAAATTTATCGTTATTTCCATTTCTCAGCCTCACAGCTTATATAACGTGCTCCTCTAATGATGCAAATGGACAATGGTACACTTTATTATTAAGCGTCCTTGCAGGATGCAGTTATAGCGGATGAACTATGGCTACAAGTATTTCCTTATCGTAGGATAAGGTATCCTTAGCTGACCAGGTACAGATACAGGTAGACAGATGATATTTATCTAGCGAGGCTATTTTCTGGATCGTACAAAGGGATCGAGAGCCTCTCTGGCGGCCGTCTATCATCGCCAATCTTTGCCAAATGACCAGAACGCTCCCAGGTCCCGTCCATCTTCTCGTCTGATCGCTGCCCTATCGATCGGCCACTCTTTGAGGTTATCGTTTCTCCAAGGCAGGTCGAAGGCTTCTCTCTACGTTCTCGAAGGCTTACCAAACCCCGGTCACGATCAATCTTCAAACAGGAGAGATGTCCGCGTCATTTGCACGTTATCGAAATCATACTCCCCTGCCAGATGGGATCATTCCTTTCATTTTCCTTTCTTTCCTTTCAGAAAATTCACCACAATCCTACCACAGGTTTCGCCATGGCTCCTTTGCTTAACAGGACTTAACGAACTTCTCGAAGCAAGAGTTTTGGAACTTCTTACAGCTACTTTGTGAATAACGGTACAAAAGTCCACGTATATATAATATATATTATTTACGTTGATCACAGAATGTTGATACAATGTATTATATATGTATATAGTTATTACATTGTATCAAAATACTGTGATCAACGTAATTAATAGAAACGTTTCCAATAGTAGTATTTCCCTTTTCAATTAGGTAATGCAAAGGAATAATACAGTTATGCTGCTCGAATGTTGGTGAAAGTACTATTATTTAACAACACCATAGAAGCAAATGCAAATAGAACTCGTTATTGTTAACATTCAAACATTGTGTGCCCAGAGCTCGCAAGAGCTAAGAAAGGACTTGGAAACGTAATGGTTTGATTGCAGCATTCATCCAAGCTTAGAGGTATGTTGCGACAATGCTTAATACCTGCATTGCTACACCGCAAATGCAAGTTCCAGCTATACGCCCGGCAATAAGATTTAATGCTAGATACAAGCGGTTATACAATGTGCGGATGAAATTGAACCGAGAAGATCATTTGCGTGTCGTTACAACTGCATAACTGCACTCTCGCATGTGTACCACTTTGCATTCGACGCTCGGGCGCAGTGCTCATGCTTACAATGCTTCAACAAGACACCACGCAGATTTTCATCAGATTTCAAATTTAAATAACGTTTCGCACAAGGATCTTCATTTTCACCGGGAAGGTTATCGGTGCATCCTCAAAGCGCAACAGCTGGCGCAGATGCGCACGGTGAAATTACGTGAAAATTCGCAAAACAAGGTAATCCCATTCCTCGCCAGGATGCCGCCAGGGAAATAGAATGCTTTACTTGGTTACGGGAGAACCACGTGCATATATTGCTATCTCTAGAGTAACACGTGCCGATGCACTTGCACCAGAAGGATGCACTCAAGTAGGTAATACTATGTATATGGTCGTGCATGCAGCCGCGCAAGTACTGACCCGTCGTCGTTACTCGATATTATTACCTACTTATACCAGGTTCGGCTCCTGACAAAATATATACCTGTAGTAGGCTATATATGTGTTACACTTCTATCTGACCTGATCAGGACACATATTTATGTGCGTGCCTGTGTTTATAAATATGTGTAATATAGGCGACCAGTCGAAATCCAGAATTTAACTTAATTTTACTTTGAACCCTCTTAGGTCAGTTATGATTTCCCTGACGTAACGTTGTTAATGGTTACCGGTTTACTGTACTAGTCTGGCGTGGACCTTCCCGCTACCGTTGGCAACCAAACCGACACCCTTGGTAACCCCCAACGCTCCCATGCTAACCTCTTGCGACTCTCCATTTCTCGAGCTTTCCGAATTGGAAACGTTTCCCTCGGAGAAAACTGTTTGCACAAGGGTTTTTCACCACTCGATATTCCCAAGCGAACTCAAAGCCCTTGATCTAACCACGAAGAGGACTTTACAGCGATACAGGAAAAACTTTTGTCAGTTGTAGATACGTAATTTTCACATCGCACTCCTTCACCCATAGACAGTCTAGCTTAAGTCCTGTGGACAATACTACGACTGAAAAATGTTCGTAGATAAGCCTTTATTTTTCAAGGATCGCCCACTGTACTGAATAAAATTGAAGTTTCCCAGTGAGCATTATTTTAATCACGTTTATCCTGTATAAAGCTGTCAAGTTACATCAGATTCTAAATCTAAACGAAATTTGAACTAAATCTCCCAGGTATAAAAAGAAGTCTGACGACTATAATGCAGTTTGCAATTTTTGAATAAAAATTTGTATAAACTCTAAAAACAAGGTATTACACAGAGACTAGCCGACCAAATTACAGTAAATCTTAAAGAGAAGTA
Organism: Hartigia nigra; assembly: GCA_031001745.1. Lineage (NCBI taxonomy): Eukaryota > Metazoa > Arthropoda > Insecta > Hymenoptera > Cephidae > Hartigia > Hartigia nigra. Next base: position 1,180,568 of record JARPRG010000254.1, read on the forward strand.
ACATAGATTTTTCGGTGTAGCGAGGTAGTCACGTTTATCTGCCTCGGGCGCTGGACAGGCAACTTGCTTTTTTGCTTGCCGCAAGCCAGTCCCGGCTTTTTTCCCTTATACGGGATGCTATTAAATCATATCAGGTTCAGCCGGCAATTATTTAGGTATTAGCACTCTGTGCCTCCCTTGATATATTCCACGTTCCTGCATTCGATCCCCTTCCGTCCGTTTACACATCCTCATCCACTCTCTTCTTATTCACTCGCATTCCCATTCCCAATGGCCATTCTCATTCCTCCCGACGCCACCCGAGAGTCCGCTTGATCACTTAAGTATTTTTTGTCCGAATGCCTTCGGCGTGTTACCACCCCTTGCTACGTTTTTCACGCCGCCCAGGAATCCAGGGTTTATTAGGAACTGCGTTTCTTCTCGTGCGGGACGCGTAACGTAATCTTGTCGCGTGCGCGCTCGGATACTGTACGAATCCCCGTTTGAAGAATTCGCCGAATTCATGTAACGTTATAAACTCGTTTTCAACGTACGATAGTCCATTAACTACTCCTTATATAATCTAACTGGTTTCTCAAACGACGTTCGTCGCGCCTTCTGAATTTCGCGAATCTCATATATGATTTCCCACGACGCCACATGATATCCACGCTCTTTTGGCAATTACATGTTGCGAAGAATTCACACACCGGAGACGCACGGTGAATAGACTCTGCGATCTTGGCGCCCGGATAAAAATCACCTCGTCCCTTTGTACACAATTTCCGAGTGTCACGTTGGGATCCGTTGAAACGTCTCGCGGTACGCAAAGGCACTGTGAAAAATCTGCTGTTTCATTCCTCGTAATGACTGTACGCGTTCACGATAATGACAGAGTCCACGTATAATGAATTCGAGATCAATTTCTTGTCGGAGTTCTCGAGGATCCGTAACGTGGAGGGCTGGCACAAATAACAGGAAGTATAAACACGGGAGGTGAAGGGCGATACTTTATAGTCGAAACCATGTTTTTTTTTATAGAAATTTCGTAACTCCTCCTTTCGACAAAGAAGCATCGTTAGACAGGCGGTTAATTCGAATATCTCTGATCGGCATATGGTGGGAGAATAAAAGGAGATAAAACTACCGATAAGAACCAAGAGAGACGAGAAAGATCCCAAGTATCACACAAAAGCAAAGATAAAAAAAGAAGCATAAAGAAGTTAAGAGAAAAAAGAGCAAAGCGAAGTAGAGTAACGTCGAGACAGAATCCGAAGGCGGGTGTAGAAGGCTCAACTCGCATATAAAGAATCCCGCAGAGAAGGATCACCAGAATAAATAACCGTTTCCTCCCGACTGCTGTTTACGCGGCGTATCCTTGGTACAGATTTTTTCGCGAGCCGCCCGGCCGCGGTAAAGGATAGTGGTGTGCTGGCGGAGGTAACGAAAATGCCGGTCATAAAAATGTCCCGGAAAGGAATGGGCATGGAAGGAGCCAGGCACAGAATGGCTCAGTTTAGTTGAAGCTTATGCATCGTGTGTATTGCGTTTATACTTATATACCGTTACACACTTTACATGAAATACCGCCTACGAACCGCAGAAGCGTGGAGTAGATATAAGTATATACACAATGGTATATAAGTTTGGTACCACCAAAGAACTACGAAGGCTATTACAAAGAAGATGTTGCTATACTTCTTGATAGTAGTGGGTGGTAGTGGCGACTAACCTCGTTTGCACGCAAATTCAGATAAAGTCGCTCGCGAAGCTGCCGGGGGTTTACCGATCAATTGACTAGCGAAGCATCCGAAGCCGACGTCAACGCCGGGACGCTACTCTCCTTCCCTAGTAAAGTGAGCTTCGGTGAGCTTCGGCTCGATGCAGCTGCAATCACTTTGTACTCTTGGCCTATTTTAGCTTTTTCCATCCTTGCTGGCAAAAAATCCAAAAAGTTATTATTCTTTTCCTCTAGAAGAAGAGTCACTGCTGACTCCTCTTCTGGCAACGTATGTTGCTTTAAAGGGATCGTCTATTTGGGAGGGTAAATTGATATCCACGGGATAGGCGGTCCGTGTGCCATGTGAGTATAAAAGAGGACTGAAGAGAGAAAGCTAGAACGTTGTGTAAGCAGAGGGGAGAGAGAGAGAGAGAGAGAAGAGGAGTTGCGGAAAATTTCCTGGGAATTCGTCCCGGCACGCCTCTTGTTTTAGAAATTCCGTCTGCAACGCACAGCCGTGAAACTCTATCGTCGTTTCTCGGAGATCCTTTTCAAACCCCCGCATACGCCTATGGGCCATTTTCCACCCTCGGGAAAATTGGGAAAGTGATACCCATCCCTGACTCATACGGTATGGTATAGGAGACCGACTACGGGAACGGACGTACTACAGGTTTGAAGATCGCAAGGCAACTTCGGCAAATTGATATCCACGGGGATTTATCCGGCGCATGTATAACGAAATCGCCCGAGAATCCCCATTAAAATTCAAGTTTCGTTTTCACGACTCGCTACCAGCATTTTTGTGTTTCCCTTCGCTCCTTCGAAAACGGAAAATTCGTCTTAATCGTATCGACTAAAATGTGTGTTTATCATACGTTTACCCGAATCATACAAAATAATACTACCTTAAATCAAAGTGCCACGTGCATTGATGCATCGGCAAATCGAACAACGGTATATTATTTTATTGTCCTGTGGTTATACAACAATGACATTAGCATGCCATAAAAAGCCAACTGATAATCATATAGACGAGTAACTGCATTCGGTTGCGCCATATTTCACGTGCAAATCCAATAAATTCAGAAATTGATAACACAATCACCGGGGAATATTAGCGAGCGAAATTTTCGCGGTTCGCAACTTCCGCGTATTCTTTTTCTCACTCTGTTATTCGCTCTCTGGCACTCTCCTTCTCTATACGCAGGTGAATTGCGGCAAGACATAAAGGAGCCAAAACACTCACTGAGCGAAGGAGTAAGCACGAGGATGACTTCGCACGCGATAACTTCTCCAGTCCCTTTTACAGCTTTTAACACTAAGGAGCAGACTCGTGTAAAAGTTGCTCTTACGCCATTTACTCGACAGTGTAAATCTGCATTAAGGAGTCGTGCCGCAATACGAGTCGGATTTGTCGAAGCACTTTGAGTATCTTGAAATCAGCTCTCTTTCAATTTCAAGCGATTTTCAAGATCGTGAATTAACATAAATTTCAAATTAGATAGATCATCCGTAACGAACACTGATAACTCCCACCTAATAATAGAATTGCGTTATATACCATTTCGTATACTATATTTTTCTTCCGTTCATTTACTTTGGAAAATTCTATTGGAATTTCAGTCGAGTCAATCCCCCTGAACTAGAGAATGCTCTTTGCGATTCCAACTCTCTTACAGCGGAAACAACCCTGGAACTGCAGTATCCACCTGATTGCTCGAGAAGGGTAGGTAAGAGAAATCCCCCCGAATTCATCGAGAAACGTTACGAGCTTGTTTTCGATCTTGTACCTTTTCGACGGCACAGCATCCTCCCCAGAGCCGTTTGCTGCTCGAGGAAACAAGGCGAGGGGGCCCGATACCCTTCGAGAATAACGACAGTGGACGTGGTCTATGAGAATCCTGAAAAGATAAGGGAAGAGTAGGAAAGACAAGAAAGGTAGAGTCAAGATCCTTCCCTAGTCATCCCAATTTAATCGAGCATTTCAAAGGTTCAAAATGGTATTTCCGGTCACACTAAAATTTTCGTGACTTACCAAATCCACATGAGAAAAAAAGCAGGCTTGAATTACCAGTAGGTAGATACAAAATTTTGTAAAGGGATCGGTAAACAAAAATAACGATAAATATGAAAATGACTGAATGAACGTTCCTCGAGAGACCTTTTGGAATAGGTAGGTATGGTAGGTACAACAGATGCATATATAGTAGATATGTATAAAGTGCTACCTACATAACACACACAAAATGGAAAGATGGAGAGCGATATTGGTTCGGACAAGCCAATTAGGAACGGATGAGTTAGGTGGCGTCCACTATATCTCCTGGTGCTGGGTTCGTTGTTCGAGCGGCATTATTCTGAAAACAACCTCCCCGCTATCTCCACTCATGCCGACCTCCTCTTCAACAGGGGCAACTCCTTAACCAAAGTCATCTCGCGGCAGCGCGGCACGAAATGGCCAATTCAAAGTTATGGTCTGGAAGGAAGCGACGGAAGAAATAATAAAATATTGAAAAGATTGTTCGCCAACTAGTAATTGAGCTCAGTCTATTCGTATCCCTTAAAGCCGCTTCCTGTCCTCCTTCCAAGCAATTAGATTCTACCTGCATTAAGAACCTCGTAGACACCTACGTAAGATAATATAAGCTGTACGCAGAAATGGAACGGCTGTCTCTAAAATGGTCGAAGGATGTGAGTTCAATGATTGCATGTCCTAAATGATTCAATTCGAGATAAGCCGAGCAATGAGATAGGCTGGAGCATTTGAAAGAGATAAAGGTCCAGGATGTCCTATCTGTATACCACAGAATTTTTATCAAGAAAATTCCAGTCGATATCGTCAAAATGAGTATCTTGATATCCGTAGTATATATAGATATACGTGTCCAAGATTTTCTATAGACGTGAATGAAGTGGCTTTTTCCACGAGCGGACGATTTTTCGCGCTTAATAGAGACGCCAGAAAGTGCATGAACGTGAGCTTTAGCTAGATTTACCACCACACCAGATTGGCTCTGTCGCTCTGTCGCTCTGTCGCTCTGTCGCCTTTCTTAGTTCCTCATCCTCCGCGTCTTACTTCTCTCTGGACACTTTCGTATTCTCCTCTCTACTATACCTTCCTCTCTACGTCGTCCTGTCTTCCAGACTTCTAACTCGACCCAGTACCTTAAACAGCTTCGGAATATACACAGGGCGTCTGGTTGCAGTCAGCGCCATATTTTATATCCGGTATTTATTCGCGGCCAATAAACAGCACAACGCAGTCACGGCTCTTGCTGCAGCGTTTATCGTTGCCGAGTTGTAAATAAGCAAGGCTACAGTAGGAAATTAAAGTGCAGGATAATGACGCCTTGCAATGAGTTATATGAAAGATGAAACTTCGAATAATTGATAGTATGAAAGACAAATAAAAAGCAACGGAAGGTACGATAAAAATATTTGAGAACCAGCGAGAAAGAAGTTTAGGCCCAAGTCGGAATAGCCAAGGGCAATGGAAGAGGTAATAGCAAAACTATGAAATCACAAGGAGAAACCGATTTAGGCATTTTTTGGGCTTCTCTGCTAACCTACAATTATAATGCACATCTGCCCACTACTATTGACTCCGTCTCGACCAATTATCTTGTCCAAATGTAATCTATAGTTTCGAACCCATAGCTAGGGGTCTATCATTAAATACAATATTTTTAGGACTACTGATTGCTCTGTTAATTGCTCCGAGAGAACCTCGGTCGTTTGTTGGTCAAATAACATCGATTAGACTGAAGATGAAGCACGATCCAGGACACCCTAGTATCCAGCCCTGGTAACAGAACGTCATCCTCAAGGAGTAGGGCGTCTAGAATTCAACGACCTACGTAAAAACTGTATGAAATTAAGCTGCCCATTGATAATAATTTATTACGTGGTCATACGTGTCTACGTAGATCCCAGGATGGCTGCTACCATAACAATTTTTATACGTCATACCATAACCAGCCGAACCATTTTGTTACCAGGTGATGATTGGTCGCGCAAGATAGAAAAGTGGACATCGTCAAGATGAATTTGAGAACTCGTAGCCAGAAAGTGCCTGCTTTGTTTCGACTGGGCGAAGATCTAGAGCCTCTATATGAGATCGTAAAAAGAAGAATACGAAGTTCATCTTACCCCAAGGCCACGTATGATTCTATCTCTCATTCGATCTCGCAGGATGTTTTCGGAATTCTCTAAAGGAGGAGCTGAAGACGATGGATATTGGAAATAGGAAGGTTACGCCCTTAACCAATTCATCCCTCTCAATAGTATAGATAGGAACTATAGGTACCCTACGACTTCAGCTTCCTAGTGGTCCTTGCCTAGAACGGCCGCCGGCTATTACTTCCTTCCTTGCGTTATGCGGCATGGCGAATGACGACCTTGCTACTATTGCTACTACTACCGGTAGATATAATATATAGGTATACCAATGCCTGGACGGCTGACTGTGTTTACTGGGGCAGTCACTTAACAAGCAACACCCCGGCGAGAATCAATTTTTTACGGGATTTAATACAAATCCGCCAGATTACCTTATTAATTCAATAAAGGCTGCCACGTCAAGATCTGCGATAAGGACGAAAGGACCTCGGGAGGCAAAGTTTCCCAACCTCAAATTTGGGCCGAGACTCGATTCGGCTATCCTGAAAGTCCTTCCCCTTATTCCCGTGCAAGCTAACTCTGGTAATTCAGCGAATCTCCGGAGACGACAGTGATTTTACAAATACTTATATTATTATTGCCAATTCCAGCTACCACGTGAATTTAGTTATCCAAGATATACATGATATTTTTTAAAACTTTGTTTCAAATCATATGGTATACAGTGTATATAGCTTCAGTGCATATAGTTACTCACCCGTGAGGGATACAATGGTTAAAATATGCATGAACTGGACTCACCTGAAACAATAGAGAAAATGTTGTTTTAGTCTTTCTACTAGTTTAACATGCGAATAACTAGCATTTCGCGGTGTCATAAAGCGAATTCTTTAGAAAAAAAAAAGAAAGAGTAAAACCAATGATCAAAATCTAAGATAACGAGGGTAGACATCAACAAGGAGTTTACGACATTCATAAGATGCGATTGACAACGAAACGAGCAACTAAGAGGATCGTTCACCGAAAACTGACAAAATGGTGGTAAACCAAGTTCTTACAGAATTCTAACGACCGACCGTCAATGCTAACGATAATAGAATGCTGCTGAAACAAGCCAAAGGATGCTACTGAATTATCTATCTCTATTTCATCATCTTCACTATACACTGAACTGTCCGTATAACGACGCCTTGAGCCCTCTCTTCTTAAAGAATCACTAATTAATTTTATACCCCTGTAAAATGGCTCTTGCCACTACAGAGCCCCGGGACTCCCTTCTACCCAAATGGCAAAAAAGTCAAACCGCTTTGGCACGTACGCTTCGCGTGAACAAGCGCTTATTCGCAAGAAGCAATCCTGTTCCTTGTGGCGGATTCGCATGGACCTGACAACGGTCGCTCCGATTTTTGTTTGCTACCTTAGGGCTCTGCCTTAGCCCGTTCTGGCCTGACTTGGATGTAGAAGCCTCGGAGCGCCGCGAGCAGACCGAGGCAGAGTGATAAATGGACGGGATTCAATTTGAGGCCAATCAACATTCTTGTCTCTCCTCTCCTCCTGTCTTGTTCGTCTGTCTTTCCGTCTGTCGCTACCTGTCGTTTGCTTTTTCTTGCGCATTTCCTCCCTGTGTCGACCACAATGTCGCTGCCCCCCTGACCCCCGTGGAGCAAGACCAGCCAGCATCATAATAAACAGCGGGTATTAGAGCGCGATCCTTTGGAACTCGAGAATTCTCACGGGACTGGCGATAGTTTAAATAAGGTGAAGTGATGAAAGCGCGTATAATATATAGCCCAATTAACGGCATATAGATATTGAGTCACCTCACCTTACTAGGATAATAACCCAATTATTTATGGACGAGAAGAGACAGTCTCAAGAATTATAATACTTTTCGAAGATAATCTTTTTTTCATTGAACCCGATAAAATAATACTGCAGTAATAAAAGTACCATATAACCATCATGGGTAGGTACCCAAGAAAAGGGATTGAAAAATGAATGCGATGACGCACGTAAAAGACTGAATGCCCGATTTTCACCTTAACCAGGAAAACCTTATCGTAAAGCCACAACAATAACTTGTTCAACGAAGCAGCACTGACTTTGATCCGACAAGTACAAATGTTAGCCTTATGCGTTACCACCCTTAAGCTCTTTTTTTTTTTAACGTCATCCCCATACAAAGCCCAGGATGTAAAGACGTTAGGAGGTAATTATCTATAAAAGATTCAATATCTATAACGTAGAAAATCCAACGTGGAACAAGCATGCTTGAAAATTTCCATAGTAATAATACAAGTATCTTTCGCCTCGAATTATACATGACGTAACCCAAAAGGAATATACCTATATAGACTATTCCATGTAGAGGATGGAGGGATCCATCCCGAATAAACCCTGGTCACTATTTTACAGTTAATACCAAGTAAAATGAGTTCGCTCTCGTAGCCTCTCTGTGCATTGCTGTAGCCCGATTAGATCCACCGCTACTTCCACTAGGATCCATAATGTAGCGAGCTATGGAAACTCTTGCATTTATTAGCATTCATATCTCGCCAAGCGGAGTTAAGCTAACCGCCCTGTTCGTTGGCGTTTGCGTTAGCGTTGCACTGTACCTATGCGTTCAGACCGTTCGCTCTGCCAGACTAAAGAAAGAAAGCAAATAGAGCAATAGAGAAAGAGAGACGAGATACCCGCAACGCGAATGGTCGCTTCTGACTTCGTGCGTGGAAACTTGCCTTCAACGATGAGAGCCTGAAGCTCTTATATATATATATATATGCTATACATTATCAAGAGTGTACACAAAGTACGCATTAGAGCATCTGTATAATAGTTCCTACTATTATCCAAAGTGTTGCTTACGCGCTTCTACTAGCCGTTCACTTTCTTTCAGTATCTCAGCACGCTATAATTTCAAGTAAACTTTGAAGTGGAACGCTACTAGCGCAGATGCTCGTAACTTCACTAGACCTTCGAGTAAGTATTTCTAGTCAGGTGAAACTGCCAAGTTGAGGATCGCATCGATTGGTTTGATCTGCACCTGTTACGTCATATACATGTATTACGGTAATATTATATGGCTTGGACAGGTATGGTCCATATTAGGATAAAAATCAGAGAAATAGGTTGGGTATATGTAAACACAAAATCCATATTCGTATATGTCATAACCATACGTCAGATGAGTGACGTCGCGTGGTGCCAGTTATCAGCTGGAAACGGTTCTTCAGCTGAAGGTATATCCTATATGGCGCCAAAACAGTTTCACAAGACCCTAAGTTATTCCGTGTTTCGTTGGCGGCCATGATCGATCGCTTGACACGTATAATCTTCGCGCGGTTGCATGCCTCCGCGAGCTTTTCGGGCTCGTTCAAATACGTTCTTATCTGTTTGACTCAGGCCACTGTGTAATCACAGTGCCATCCACCTTATATTTTCATTTCATCAGTCACTCCCCGCATCTTCGTCCAAAGAGACCCTCGGCCATTTCATCAATCATTTTGCAATCGTTTCGCTCGACTCGACAATTTTTTCCTGGCTCCTCTTTGTCCTCGTGTTTCTTTTTTTTTGTTATAACCTTCCCTTTTTTCCAGCTCTCTTATAATGGCTAGGTATTATACTGGGTATTATCTACTGTTGATACTATAACCTCGGAACTTTGACAATCATCGATCATGTGAGTATTGGATGCTGGAATTACATTCGGTTTTATCTAACGGAACGAGATGGATTCATGGACGATGGACACTACCGAATTTTTGCGATACGAAGTTAAACAAAAAAGAAACGAAATACCGCCGGAAAACTAATTTCCCCGTGGCGACTTTACGAGCCGTAGAAAATCTGCGCCACGTTCTCCGCGCCCGGAAGCACATAAAGTCATTCCGGCCGCAAGGGAAAAAGCGGCGGGTCCAATAAACAGTCGTGAAACGACTAACGTAGTCTGAACGGAAACTACGGAACTTTGCCTGCGACATTTGAATCAATTAATTGTCAGTGTGTAACGATGAAAACATGTTCGAATCGACTGTGGAAGCATTAAGGGAACGAAACTCGATTGCTTGTAAAATTACTTGAATCCTCTATTATCATATATATTACATACCTACGTACGTGGATGCTTATATGACTTCACATTATATGCGCGTTTATCAAACGTACTTATACATTTGACATACGGCGAGTATAAACACTAGGATTTTCGTATACTCTCGTCAAACATTAACTCCATTAGACAACCGCAGTCATTCGAAACGGTAGGAAGTATCACACGCAAAATTACACAGTGTACGAATATTTCGACAGGACGAACGAGTTTGTAATTAGTGGTTTGATTAACAAGGCAGAGTCCCGATTTGCGGGCAAAGGTCCCGCATAGTTTCCTCTACTCGCAGATTTTCCAGATCCGTGTATGGATTCCCATTTGAATTAGAGCGTGTGGTGGCGAACAAACAGTCGTTGACGTTACGCCGTACCTACCATATATATGTACCATATCCTCCACTCGGTTAAATTCGTAAGGTAAGTGTATACCGTATGAAAGCTTCGGGTGAATCGGCAATGGTTAGGTAGCTACTGCAACTCCTAATGAAATTCCTGGCATTATTAATATCGTTCAGACATAGAATACGGATAGCAGTAACGAGAAAGCAGCACCTGACTGTACCCTCCTAAAACAGGTATTTGGTCTGTTCGTCATGGGACGAATGCATCTCACTGGAAGATTGTTGAGGAGCAGCGCGTGATTCATGAAAATACTATTGAGGAAAGGAGACGAGATCAGGAAGGTCATTTGTAGAAGGAATTCAAATTGGAAGGACAAGAAGGAAAAAGTAATGATCATGGTCGTGAGAGAACCACAGGTTTTGGAAATTAAAATCAAATATTTTTTTTCCGAAAAGGTGCGAACCTAGATGGAGAATGCGAGTCGTTGAAGCCACGAGTTTTTCACCCTCCTAGTAAACTACTGTACTGGGAAGAGGAATAGGGGCGCAACGTACAATAAAATAAAGAGGGATCCCTAGGTTGGCTACTATGAGTCCCTGTGTCAAGGGGGTGAATTGTGGCACCGTATATTTCTCCATTCGAGTAATTGGTCCAGCAATTACGGAGACTGGCTCGCGTGAGGGGTCGAAGTGGTCTCAAACTAAGTTAAGCAAAGTAAAGGAGGTTGCGCATGCTCCGTCATGTTATGTTCTACGGGGAAGAAAAAGAAAAACACTAAGGAAAAGATGACCTCACGAGAACCCTGAAAGCGTGCGTGATCGTGATCAATATCGTAGAGACTTGAAAACGCGACACGCCATTTTACTTTAACGAATTGCTTACAATTGCGGAGAGTTACTGGCTTAACCCGTTATTTCGTCATGAATAAAATCCTATCAGAATTATCTCACGTTTATATAACATATATGGTGTATACCCGACATACACTTTATTGTGCTATCTTGAAGTTAGTGAAAAGTAAATAAAGAAAATATAAGGAGCAATTAGATTAACATTTTTAGCATATTGACTATTGCTCAAACAAATCTTTCGTTACTTTAATATCTCTAAAATTATCTAATATGTAGAATTTCACAGTAATTACATCCCAAACGTTGTTTTCTTAGTTATATTGAAAAATCCGAGAACGCTATTCATACAGATGGATCTGGGATCCTGTAAACGTATAATATACGTATTTACGATATTACCCAAGCTATGATCTAAATTAAACGTTTAAAAATGTATTATCCCAAAGGATTTCTCCCTCGTTCACCAAAAAAAAAACTATTCACTACGAAATTGATATGTTATCGCGTATTAAAACCCGTATGATCCAAAAGCTTAGTGTGAACCTAACTTAAGCATAAAACGAACGTCGAGTGTATCCATAACTACATCGGCGCGCGTTGCGCCCAGTTAAAGGGATGTTCGGATATGGGTTTAGGGGTTACGTAAATTTTAGGGGTGGGCATATCTATTAGAAGGGTTCTCGGCGAGTGATACCGTCGGATTTCCATAATCGCGAGCCCCTCGACGGCCGCAAACGACCGGCCGAATATGGTTTTCTGGCCGGATGACTATCCGGCAAGCTAATACTTTAGCAATAAAATTTCATTGTGCTCGACCCTCGAATCTGTCTCGATTGGTTATCCTTTTAATAACGATGCGCCAAATATGTCGCCAGGACTTTTTTTTCAGCTTCAACCACCCTGAATGCTACACGTGAACAGATCAATATTACCGAAAACACCCTTTTCCAAAAATATATCCAGCAATCTCGCTTAGCAACAGCAATCTTCCATTTATATAAATCTTCGTACCACCCAATATGGCCGCCAATATTAATAAGAGAAACTTCAGCTGCATCGTCTTTTCCACTATTCTTCTGCTCCAGCTCAGCAGCTTCCAGCATCCCTGGGTCCTTCTCTTCCTGAGTAAACTTGTCAACCAGTTGGTGAACTGTTGACTCGAGACATCAGGTCAGGAGTTCTATGTCTAGCTACAACTTCCCGCAGATCCCTCCCCCACCCGCCCCCACTCAAATGTTAAGTTCGACGTAGCGAGTTTCGCTGTCGATGAACTTGCTCTCGCGTTACGCAAGTGACGTCCGTTGAAATCATTCTGCTCTTTTATCAATACTGTACTACATAGGTATACAGCTATACAACTTCCTTCCTTCCAGGCTAATTCAATAATTCTACACGTAGATAGGAAAGTTCGACCTTTATCCTGGCACTCTCAAATTATTCAACGTGCCCCCGAACTCCGCCCAACTTCATTCGGTTCCAACTTCCAAAAGTTTTCTTCGTGAACGATTATCGTCGATGATTATCGGTCGGTCCATGATTACCCATATAGATTATATAAACGTATATATACTTATCTATTGGATTATCTATTTGCACAATAGGATAACCTTCATTCGCCTAGTATGTATACGTATCAGGTGTTTGTCCCTAAAGCTCAGGCCAATTTCGCATTTAGAATAGCATATATTTACAATGGAGTAGCTACAACGTTAAATTTAATACGTAACATTTTTACTATCTATCCGGAACCAACGAGCAAAACCCTACATATTCATTCGTATGTAAGCTAGTTTTTGCCAGTGGCCTCAGTCGATGACTAATGGCCCATGGGGGATCGTTCCGGGTTAGCCAACCCCTGGCATTTGTGTGTACGATTTTTCACGGCTTTCACGCAGCACCCACGTTACCCATAATATTTTTCTATCGGCCATATTTCGAGATCGAATTACGGGGACTCTTGAAACTTCTCGGAGTTTAGTAATAACGCAGAATGTATGTATAGTATGTATAGTCATGATGTATATATATATATATAACGACTGTAATAGATGATCTACATTTTAATGTATAATACGAACATTAAGGACGTATGACTAAAAACTTGTTTTATGCATACAAATTTTATTTACATTTATGCCGCTGAATATAAGTGACATAAAATAACTGTGCTTGTGACTTGGGGAAAAAAAATAAATCTACTGGAAAAACTATTTCTTTTTTTTATTTTTGAGATTTCAGCATTTTCATTTACTCTGTTTCGGGCTTAAAGTTTTTTTTTTTTGCGCCATTTCCGTTAACTGTCAAACCTTCCAAGTCTGTAATTCTTTCAGGATAGAATGAGAACGGTATAATAAAACGGAGATCCTCTACCAAATAAATTGTAAAGTCGAGGGACTTAAGTTTTGGATATGGTTGAATTTTTTAAGCAGCATATGTCTGCACCCCCTTAATCCAACTTAATTTGTGTCACATTTACGTATTCCGCCATTATAGCCAGGACAATGGAACGTTCCTGGACTGTAATAAACGTGCACTGGATGGGTATTTGTAAAGGGGATACGTAATGCCAGAATATGGCGACGACGCTTGGACACACGATAAAGATAATAGGTATAAAAATAGTATTTATACTCGAATGATTGATGTCTCAGGGACGCGAAGCACCTCGTTACGAAGCTGCTTCTGACATTTTTTTTCGCACGTTTTACGTCATGCCTCACCCTCCACGCGTCCTGACAGCCACTAGTCAAATTAAACCTTAATGACAGCTGTTGTGAAGCTCCCACCCTTGCACCACCTCAAACCTGTCATCTTTCCTATTTCACCAAAAAATAATCATCCCCTCGATTCTTGTCGCTCTCTTACAGCAAACTCGCACTCGCTTAAAACAACCCCTGCCACGGTGCTGACAAAACGTTTTTCAAACAAACCTCACAAGATGACAGCCAACCCCAAACAGAAAAATCTATAGCCACCGACCCTCTGAGAAACGTGCACGTGACTAGGTAACACCGCGGGATCTGGATTTTATATCAGTGAATTTCTTTTCCTTCGGCAAATCTATCTCAGTCGGCGATCAAACTGTATTCATCGAGCGACAATAAAAACGGGCCCGGCGTGCTTCTCGTCCGCATGTAGCGACGCCACGGTCTTCTCCCATTGCGCGTCTCATATAAATAAATATTGTCCGATGATTGATCGTCGTCAGTTTGTTCGCGGGCAGGACATTACATTAACCGCGATGAAAGTGGGCTTCCCTCTGCGAATGGGATACGAAAGGGGCTGTATAATTTTTATTTATTTTTTTTCCTCATCCCCCGGTATAATTTGTCATCGTCGCACAATGCTACTCGTAAACCAGATAGAGAAAGTTAAAATTCATGTACGGCATATAATTGTCCAAGAGCCTCGATATCCCAGAGTATATATATGTATATAGTATACGATGCATACACATACAATACATATATAAGTATAGACGTTTACTACAACATCTTCCCCACTGTGTATAAGAGGAAGAAGCAGCCAAGGCGCAGAGTGTTATTTAAGGTCGTTCAAACGGAAATGCAGCGTCTTCTTATCGGAAGCGTTAACCCGGAAAGATTTCACGGTTTAAGCGTATCTTAACGTCCGTATTTTGCTGGGTGTTCGCGCGCACTATCTATACATCCTATAACAATATACAGTTATACACTGTGTACTAGGGAACAGAGCTAGGAAGCCACAACCAACCGCAGCTGCGGTTCCAGCCCCGAAGCGATCGCTTCTTCCACGCGAATTTAAATCTTCCGGAAGGTTACCGATTTTTCAATTGGATCCTGCACGAACCATTGCTCGAGCGATTGCTGTTTTCGTTTCGAGCCTTAAACCTGAATATAGACCTCCGCGAAGTTCACGAAGATTCGCATCCTTACCAGACGCTATACTATAGGGGCTCGCGTGTCGCTATTTCGCCAAGAGCCAAGCAGAAAAGTCCAAGGATACGAATTTTTTTCTTAATTCCATTCTTTTTCACAGTCCCACGAAACCGGCCCATCTCTCTTTCTCATCTTGGTGTACCGTGGGGCATTCTCTTTTCTTCCAGCATTCTTTTCGACTGTCCTATTCCTTCTCATTCTCCCTCTTGAATACTCTTTCGAGATAGCGGATATAGGTACCGAGGAAGGGCTATCTGGCGGGACGACAATACAAACGAAACGTGGGCCACACGTCTGGGAAGACGATACGGCGATAAATTTTATAGTGAGACAAGAGCATGTAACCCAGGATGTAAACCGACACTCGACGTAGCCAACTACGACAAGTCGCTGAATGAAAATTCAGCCCGACTGCGTAAACGCGCCCTTTAAACGATACGAGATCGTTTATTGGCGGCAGGCCAGAAATCATCGCGTTTTATCGTCCTGCACTAAGAATCTACGTGGAACAATACCAAGACTACGGAAATTGCATGAGACACGATGGCACTTGGTCGTAATCAACTGATGAGAAGCACAATTAAACGGCAGTGCTATTTCATTTATCTCAATCATAAATGGTTGGAAAACCTTAGGAGTTCGCAGAGTGCAACTCGCGGCTGCAGTTAAATTCCTTCCTGGGGAATTAGCGAATAAAGCTCCGGGCGTTACCGTTCTATTCCGGGAGCTCTTCGCCTCACTTTCATCTATTATTCCTATCCAACCTTAAGTCCCGTACACACCACCGCCTCTCTCTCTCTCTTTCATGCTACCGGCACACTTATACAGGTAAATGCATGCACGTTCAACCTTACTCGTACGCCTCCTCGTTAGTAGCTGCAGTCGTAAGGTAGAAGAAAACTGCAACAATGCGAAGGATCTCTCGGAGTCAATGCACTGTCTTGAAATCCAACTGCATCCCATTTACTTAATTAATTTTTCCCTCGTGTTTTTCGTGTTTTCCTCGCTATACCGATATATGCTTATATCCCAAGGATACTTTTAACTCTGGCGCAGGAAATTGTATCAGGATAAAAGTAAAATCCACTCTGGGCTTTTAGCAGACTTTGATTTTCCAGGATAAAGGAATGCTAGGAAATCAAGAGAACCGTCGTGACTCCAAACCGTGGTATTTGCCTTCGTGAGAATGGGCTAACATGGTTATTTATATATATATATAACTCTCGCAAAACTTTGATCCCCAAGGTAAGGCTCGTTTACGGATATCTCGAGAAAGGAGGTAAAAAGAAATCCGAATGAAATACTTCCAGGGTCGAAGATCTCGAGGATAGTATAAAACACCAGGGAGTAAACTCACGCTGGTATTCAATGCAGTAATCGGTCTTCGTTTCTTTTCCAATTTTCCGTCTTTACTTACTTTCCTTTCTTTTTCCCAATAACGAAAGACCGTCGTCAAAGTATAGATATAGTATAGACACGCTGTAGCTATATATGCATATTTTTAAGGGCAACCATACGAGAACGGTGTTCACGATTCTAATGCCTAAGATCATAATCTTCCGGTACAGTGCAATGCGACTATGCAGCCAAGTACCTAATACCCAGGCACTTGGAAAAGTCGGAAGCTTAGCAAAGGAAAAGCGTGTGCAAGGCGTAATGTGCGGTATGCGAGCCGGAAGTAGGGAACAGTCGTCCTCAAAAGTTTCTACCCGTTTACAGCTTAAAGTAACTCGTAAATCTTATACTTTCTGAGGCGGCCCCGGGACCACCGTGGAAATCGCAACTGGGGTAAACTTTTTACGGTGGCTTCTTAGCGTAATGCATTTATTGTATCATAAAGCCCGTCTGCGCGGGAAGCGCTAAGTTGTAACGTCGCGTTTAACGCACGCGATTTTCGCCCGAGTACTACTCAATAAAGTTTTCGCATATACACGTAAGAATGCGAGTATTTGCAATTCAAGAAAATTCATAGACTGATAGAGATATGCCTTATAGACCTTTGTCGTCTATCTATAGTACTTCGTGCAAATTTTAGCTATTCAATTTTATTATTACGAGTGCAAACTGCCTGTAAAAAGTTGTAAAAAATATTCGACGTAATCGCGCTTTTAGATGTTGTTATTTATATAAATGCATCTTAAAGACATTGCAGATCCATGCACTCGATTTCTGGTAGCAACTGCATACAAGTTATACTCCCGTGGCATAAGGAAGCCCGTTTACAACGAGCGATTTTACTCGATTGCATCGCGTTACGATGTCGTCCTTTCCGGACACATAAACCTCCATTTAAAAGCTTGACTCGTTGCCATCTGGAATGGACGAAGGACGTGTCTCTTGATAACACTGACTTCTCTACCTGATAGGAGACTGACATTCGATTAATGCTACGATCGAAGAACAATTCCCTCGCATTATCCAGCTAACGGCCGTTTCGAATAGTCTTCCAGTGATACACCACCGAAATTGATCTTCGTCTTACGCCAGCGATTTTCGATAATTCATTCTTATTGTTACTCAAGCTTAAATATTAATAGTAACGAATACGAATAAACAGTTCAGTTTGATATCGTACAGTAAACTATTTCTTATACCGACAATATTATAGCGGATAATGCTGTAACAATTGTATACATGGGTAAGTACATTATAAAAGTTAACAGGTAATTCTTATCGCGTTATAAATTCAATTAAATATAAAGAATAGCAAAAGGCGCGTCCACAGTGCAATGTTTGGCAATTACAGTAAAGAAAGTCATTAGCCTGACTTAATTGTTTATAAAATTGCTCGAGAGTTGCGTTTACGATGGTACCAAGAGAAAGATGGCCGCAGTTAATTTCACAAGGCGTTAAACGTGCCGAGACTCGGCGACAGCAATGGCGGAAGCTTGTCTCCGTCAATTCTGAATAACACTTGCCTCTTCTGACTTTTGTAAGAAAAAGAAAAGTAGGTGGAGGAAGGCAACCCAAGTTGCATAATCGACTGACTGGCTGCGCGTCGTAAGTTCGCGAGCGAATAAAACTTGGCTAAGTGAATCGAGTGAATAGGGACCAAATGAAAGAACGCGGAACCAGTAAATCCATTGAAAACTTTACCACTAGCCCGTTTCAACGCTGCCGGATTGTTCGCATCCAGCTTTGGGTGACCCTCTGAGATCCAAAGAGTCTTCGTGCCTGCAAAACCATCTGCGTTTTCGAATTTTCGTTTTCGGTAAACAAAGTCCCAATTACCAAACTCTATACGTGTACAAGAAGCAGAGATATTCCAGCGTTGCGTAAGAATGTTCCAGGACGAAGAAAAAAAAAAAAATCTTTATAAATCAGCATCTTCGTCGTAGGTTATAGTATAGGAGTAGCAATTTAGAGTAATTCAGTATAAACTAACTGGAATATGGAAACCTTATTAAAACTTCCTATATCTAGTTATACAACTATTAGTCGATTTGTAGGGAATCTTTCAAAAGCTTTCAGGTACAGAAAGATCAAGAGAAACGTGACGTTCCTATAGGAAATATATATATATAATACTTAGACGAAGTACTTTAGATACTCTAAGGGTGTGTTTCCATTGGACGCTGGTCGAGTTAAGTCGTTCACTTAACTTGTTAGGTCAATTCAGGACGTGTCGATGGGTCTGTGGGTCAAGCAAAGGAGATTGTCGAGTTCCGTCAGCATTCTCAACAGTTACGTTTCTGCAAGAAGCATTGGACCTTTTCGCAAGACAGCACGTATAGAGTCACAATAGTATACAAGCTCTCTTATAGAGCTTTTAAAAATACTACGTTGTTAGAACTATTCGATCTTATATTGAAGAACGTAAATTGATTCCGCGTCAAGCGTGCCAACTATTCGCGACTTACTGCTTCAATCGCGGCTTCCATCCTCCATAGGGATTGCTGGTTTTTGTGAAATGCAGAAAGACTTGCACGAGGCTCACATTCGCGCGACAGTCTACATGCAACCGGCTGGCAGTTTCGCCGAGTGTAAATAAGCAGTAACGGTGTGAGAAAGTGCAAAGCCTTGTTTTCCTTGCTTTTGAAACAATGAACCGTACTAGTAGGCAGATAGGCAGATACGTACCATAGTTTAACCGGACGTGCAATTTCAAGATGCATGGGGAAAGTGGCAGGCGAAGTTTTGCGAATTTGCAAGTAACAGATAACGGTAAATCAGACTAGAATAAAAGGATTGTTATATACGAAATATAAAGACATAGGTAAGGATAATTTTCTCAAGGACAGAGCAATTCTTAAGATTCTCGTGCAGTATAAAACAAGTAGCAGAGGGTTGAATCGCGTTATATAGAGGGATGGTATATTTAGTGCCAGTGGATTCCACCCTTTGTCCGCCCAATATTAACTCGTGCCATAATGCGTTAAATTCCTACCACCATTCCCAGCATCCTACCTTCCTACCCTTAGCTCTACGTGGCTTTTCTATACCCTGACAGAATCTCTATACCTACACAGCATCCCTTGCAGAGAAAACGAAGGCTTTAAATCTCTTTCAGCGCCGAGAGTAAGCGGCCAGCAACCTGTGCTCTCGCCCGTATATCCTTGAGTCCGCTTTCCAACGACTACCCTCTTCCTCGCCATGAAAAATCTTCCATGTGAATCGGCAAAGTCTTTCTGTTATTATTCGTAAGAGATTAAAAAAACTGTCCGCAACATTTGCTTCTCTACTCTCTCATTCTATTCTACTCGCTACATCGATTCTCTTGCTTGTTCCTGACATTTTCAGCTATTTCCTCACAAAGCGCACCGATCGAGTCTGCATTCTAGCAAAAAATACCACGGTAAGATGACATGGACCAATACGAATGCAATTGCACTGCAATTTTAAAATTCTATTCCGAAAATGATTTTAAGTACCTTGCTTGTCCCTTATGACGATATTAAGGCGAGGGGATGACTCGTCAAGATTGTAAGGGATGCTGTGATGGAAAGAGCTCGTATCTGGATTTGCTTATCAAAATAAGACCGCGGTCCTTTTTCTTCGATCAAAGCCAGGCTATCAGCATAAACGCATACTTCCCAAAGTGCACCGAAGCACTTGGCCCATGAAATATCGTGTACAATAAATATTATGGCATATATTATGTATTAGGGTGCCTTTCCATTACTACCAGTTTTCCCCTCACGCAACGTACCGGGTGTTCGTCCTACAACCCCGCGAAAGTACAACTCAAATAAATCCACCGCTCGCAAATGTAACACTGAACACTGTGGGTAAGCCCATAATGATCTAATGTTAGATAAAATAATATTTACAAGTATCACCGACAGTTAAAAATAGGGCACGTTTTATCAATCAGATTCTCTCTTTACCCTCGATCAATTCTAATCCACGTATCGAGCCTTCGGAAACACCATGTATACGAAAGCTTTCCAGGGGTCGCCCCTAACCTTTACATTTATCTCGTTGTAACCCCTCGCAGACTCCCCCTGCACATGGGATGCATTGATTATTCCTAGCGTAAAGCCCCGCATTACCAAAGTGTCCTATCCGTTATCCTCTGGTTGCGCACCTGAATGCACCCCCGGACCCGGATCCCTTCACCTTCTCTCTCTATCCCTCTCTCTCTCTCTCTCGCGCACCCCTTCTAACCTCCGCTAGGAAAGCCACAAACCTCGTTTTTGCACGGCGAGTTATTTATTACCTCAATTAGTCATGCGACAAAAGACGTGTTAGTTTCCACTCTGTATGCGGAGTGCTTTGCTTCGCTGCACGCTAACAATGGGCGACGTAATCTAAGCTGCTAATGTCGTCAGGCATGGCCGAGTTATCGCGACAAGTACAGTGACCAGTAGCCTGCAGAGAAGGTTTACAATAATTCGATGCTCGCAAGGACAATCTTGACAGCCTACGTGATAAGAATGCACTTATATACGTATAATACTTGGCTTTAGGAAATTTTTTAATTAATCCCTCATCCTCTACCCTTTTTATATTCAATGTTCCTTCAAAAGAGATATAGGCGTATACCCAGAATGGATTATTTGTTTAACCAGACGAGAATTTTATTGGCGACTTCAATGCATTTCGTGAAACGGGCTAATTACGATTTTTTACATACATCAAATCTGCCCGACTATACCCGTATGATTCAACTAAAACTCAAACCTGTGTTTCTCAACTAATATCAGATGGGAAAATGCCTACTACTATTTGCAAATGCTAAAGAGCAAAAATATTATCAAAAAAATTTTAATTAAAAATATACTATGTCTACACGTTTCATTCGCTTGATTATTAATCCATTATTAATATCTGTACGTCTCTATTTATCTGCAACTGTCTCTTCCTTTTTCTCATACCTCTCATACCTCTCATACCACTTTTTTCATACAAGGAATACACGGCAATCGAATCGCAATTCTCAGACGCCATGCCCGACTACGCGTCCCTGGTCAAAAAGAAATGAAATCCATAGAAATGCCAATGGTATACGAGTGCAGTCTATACACAAAATAGAACAAATGCATAAAACGTCAATAGATTTCACTTAGTGATCATATATCTATTTTCCGGCATACCAGCGTTTAAACAATACGTAAAATTGCAAAGGGGTCCCTTTCACGATGCACTTCTTTACTCACTGTTATATATATATGCTACTCAGTATATCTCAGTCTCTTCTGAATCCGCAACGTAAGATTTTCATTCTTACATTCTTTCTCGTGGCTTCTTCTCATTTATCTGCACCCTTCTGTATCTTCCTATTATCCTCGCGCTCCGACAGCTACCCTTAGACTTTATGACCCCACTGCATGTATAGCATCATCGTAAAGAACATAAAATATATGACTCCAAGAGACTCGAGTTTGCGGAGATCCCTTTTACTCGGTTAAGGACTTGTCGAAAGTTCATCCTTTACGGCGTTCTCGCTCGCCTCGTTTAACGTACGAGACGCAGAGGAAGAATGAAAGAAATTGCACCGTAAAAAGTGCATCGGCAGATGCAATAAAAATCAGAGCGCCCTCTACTAGGGTTCCTGGAACCATTACCAACTGTTGAGTTGCAAGCGATAAGTTTAACCAGTGAGTCCACGATTAGTCCAGCACTTTCGTACTAAATCCTTCTAATACCATAAGGTTACGATATGAACGTAGCTTTAAAGTGCTTAAGGTCAGAAACTAAACTGGTCCAGGGAGCGTAAGTTAATAGGTAGCGCGGGTAAAGGTCTCGAAACTGCCATCTTAAAGTCAACCCCCGAAATTAAATTTCCCAAAATTTATAAGGGGGTTACAGCCAAGCGTAGAGACAAGGGACACGAGTAAGAACCATCCACTAGTAACAAGGAGCGTCTAATTAATATTACACTAAGATACTAACGAACTCTCTACATTTTCCCAAAGAGTTACGAAATTCTGCATTTTCATTTCCACCGGAAAATCCATAATCGGAATAAATTAGACTGGGAGGATTGGCTGCAGCTCGAATGTTTCGACGATTCATTCGGTCGAGGGAAATCGTTTACACGGTTGCGATCAACAAATTCATTGGTACGACGACAAAGCACTGAAAACAAAATCAGCAATGGTTAACAATCAAATGTTCGCTAATAAAATCCATGACGATTACCAATTACGTATGTAAATACATCCAGCTTTTGGCATTGACGATAAAATTACTGAATCCTCCACTCTCGATTTTCAAGCGCAAACTATACATGGGAGCTTCCGATAATTCGAGAGATATCTCGTGCGCGTCTACTGGTCACAATTCGACCCCGTCACGGATAGGACCCATTAAATCTAGCAATAGACAACCCGTCAAATGACGTCAGGGAAATCCGATAGGTAACAGTGCTGATAGTGTTATATCAGCTACCTATCCATCGCGTATGTTCGCCATGAATATATATTGCTGTATTAACGTTGTTGGTCCATCGAAGGCAGAGAGCATTCGTTGCATCGGATGCACCAAGGCTATCGATGCATCCCTGTCAGTAATGCTATGTTAATGCAACCGTTCTTTTGCCTCGCGCGACAATCTGGAATTATTCTCTGAGGAATTTCTCATATGCTCTCTAGGAACTTTCTCTACGATTATAAATTCCCCCATTATATAGAAGTTACTAGGAGTTACGTGTATAGTAAAATCCTCTATTTTTCATACGCAATGAAATTAATATATCTAGAAGGGATGCATTGTCTGTTAGTGTGTATACTGTACGGTGGCATCTGTTATGTAATTTTCGTTCGAGCCAATTAACATTGACCTTGAGCATAAGTACTAGGGTATATATACTATATAACGTGATTTTTCGAGAGGGAAAAAAAAAAATTCATTTTTACCCAATCCGACAGGGATGTGCCCTTACTCTTAAGTTCTCAATTTAGGCAAAAGCTCCTCACGCTCTGCTTACCAAATACGAAGGTTCTTGGCTCTTTCCCTTACCGAGAAGATATCGTCGTTTAAGTCCGTAAAGACCCAGACCTCCCGAGTATTTATTTCTTGCAAGACCTTAGAACACGGGCCCTAGGGAGCTTTAGCAAGTCGTGCAGTTAGTAAGCTTAGAGCTTTCGCGAAGCGCGTGGAGAGACGATGTAGATGACTATTCTCCGTGGCGCAAGGTAGACACGTGAGAATCTTCAAGAATGTGTGAGAGATCCGTACGTCGCTGAACTCGAAAAGCTTAGCACGTGACGGTTGCGTCGGTTGTGACGGTTGTGACGGCAGGCACTCTTTCACGACATTCTCGAGTCAGAAACATCAATTCGGCATGTGAAATATTTTCAGAGAAAATGTCCAGTGTCACCGAACTTTTGGATACTCCGGAATTTAATATTTAATGATACCCCGAGAAAAGGATAAAAGTTAACGATAACTATACGAAAATTGTATAACGATAGTAGAGTGCAGTTTGTCGGATTCACCTGTTTTTTACCACAAGACGTTGCAATATATAAGAAGGAGTCTCAAGGAGGTGAATGAGTGCTGAAGATATCGAAGGAAGAGGATCGCTATCTTTTATCCTCTTTCTTACTTGTTGGTAGGAACTGTATAGTGGTACTCGTACGTTATGTATACCTAGACTAGTCAGACTCTGGGCGCCACAACCCTTAGATTCAAGAATCTATTCAGGAGTGGATGGTACTGGGCAAACGAGATGGTGACATTTTCATTTGCTATTCTTCGAGCGATGGCAAGCAAGGTGGCGAAAGGTAAGGTGTGAAGAAGGTAAAAAGGTATAAGTTGGAAGGTGAAAGATATAAAGGGCAGTGGGTTCACACTTTACGGTGGCACACTTTAGTGTGCTAGGTATACATCGATATTCACAAAGAAACGTGCTAAGGTTAAAAAGTATTTCTGGTGGTCAGACGATTTTCCACAAAGAAAATCAAAGATCTTGGATATAAAATGAAATTCGTCCTAGTTCTCTAGGCCCCGAGTCAAGGGAAATTCGGCTAGAACGGCCAACTCAGTCGAATAACATTTACGCATTGTGACTTTTATACAGACGAGTAAACATGGTAAAATATATATATACCAATGCGTATTGATAGTCACTAATATCGCAACCCCTTCATCCCCCTTTGCGCGACCCACCCGAATGTCGGGTATTCAATTAAATATGTATAAGAGAGAAAGACATGATATCGACTTTCTAAGACGTTTCACGTTCTTAAGATAATTATGGAGATCGTAGACAGGTGGATCTTTATTTTCCTTTTGTCTTTATGTAGCAACGCAAAGTGCAGAGGAGTAGGTGGGTCTAGAGATACCGGTAAGGTTGGTCAAACTGGAATAGGGGTATATTCTTAAGCGCCACAGTATCCTACGTGGTCGTTCCATATTCATTATTTTCTCGTTCTAAGTTCCAGAGTCCAGGACGTTAAGCTTGTCGCACCTAAACCATGGGAGAACATCGTTTTAATTCAAGATGAAAGAGGGTGAATTCGCGGAGGAGGGTTGCCAGATATAGAGAGAAGTCGTAGATGTAAAAAGATGAGAGCGAAGTGTTCGCCACGTTGGTTACGTAATAAAATCTAAGCGCCGAGTGAGGCAATCACTGGCAAGTTAAGTGGCTCGTTGTATCAGCTTAATTGAAGGAATAACCGTAAACCCGCCCTTATCACCCTCAGCTTCTTCTTCTTCGCCTTTTGTAAACTCTACAGGCTCGGCGAACCGATTTCAGGCGGAGACTTGTGAATTTTATCATCCCATCTTAGAGACCTGCTTCGCGTTGTACGTTTTTCATGTGTTTTTTTTTTTTCGACGTTGGTTTTTTGAAAAATTAATGGCGCATCGGATGGATCAAAGGTACGTGATGTTCTTATGTCTTCGTACTGCCTTCTTCAGCCAACCAAGTGCCCACAATCCCTGACCCGTATCCCTAGGAGAAAAAATTGGTCCACCAACACATTGTCCTTGCGAATGGCATGACATTTTCGAGAGGAAAAAATGTGGGGGAAAAAAAAAAAGAAAAAAAAAATTGACGGCGACCAATTGGCGATTTTACGGTGAACTTCAGGAGAGGACGACGCTGTTCTGACTGACTGCCCGGCCTGACTCGAGCGGCCGAAACGAAGCGTTGAATCCTTGACGGCCGATCGATTAGCCGGTAAACGCCAGAACAAGAGTTGAGAGTCTGGCCAATTGATTTAGCATCGATCGGACATGCGTTTTTACTCGGACACGCTAAAACGAGACTGGAGAAACATCGCGTGGTAAAAAAAAACAACAAGTTAGACTGTACCTAGGGGTAGCGCGGAATAGAATTCTATTAAGATAAGTACGTAACTATATATAACTGTACATACCGAAAGGCGTAAAAGAAAATGGTAAAAGGAAATAGTTGAAAAAATAGGCGAACAAAGAAAAAGCAAAGATTCGATCGACGAAAAGAAATTTCTACATAGCACTTGGACGGAAATTGGAACGAGAAGAGTCGAATGGTTAAAGTACGAGAGTTTAATGCTATCGGGAAGTCGTGCCTCGAATAAAATCCTCGTAAAATTGTCCCGCTTGCTGCGATTGTCTATGACCAAGAAAAAAAATAACGAAATAAAAATCGAATGCCGAGGTTACGGTAGTTTTTGCCATCGGAAAATTGAAATACCTTCAATTAGCATTCGTGGCAAATTCCTCGGAGCCACGATCATCAAAAAGAGGAGTATCATAGGTGTGTCTGTAATTTTTTAAATCCTTACGTAATTTTCTCATCCAACTAATTGAATTTACGACGTGGGTAAAAATCTTTCCTAACGCACTGTTTATTAATGGGTTACCCATAAGTGTACCATAAGGAATAAATACTCTCTTTACTACAATACTGTTTATGGTGTATATGTGTCAACACTGATGAAAACTACAGTTTATATTTCATTCAGTCACGCTGTCATGCATTGGATATAAAAGATGGAAAATTTAGGCAGGATCTAGGGCGAATAGGATTCACCGAGAAATACCCTCAAATCCAGCGATGCACGATGAATTCGAGGAAGGATTCAAAGATGGAAAAGTACAGGAAGTAAGGGAAAGCAGCAATGCACGTGGCGACCATTGTTACGCGTGTTTGCAATTCTCCCACCATATATGGCAAGGGAGCGGAATCTAAATCGTGAAATATCCCGAATGGAACTCTATTTCGTATTTGGTGCGCGAAAATCCCGACAGAATGCGCCAAGGTTACTGAATGAGCAATAGAGAGAGAGAGAGAGAGAGAACGAGAGAATATTTTGCGCGAATCAAAGTCACTGAAAAAGTTTTACCAGCAGCATCGCGACGACAGGGACGACAAAGAAGCGCTTCTTTTGCCTCCTTGAGAAAAATTCTGCAAGATTAGTCCAATCTGACAATTGGCCCAATTTCTAGGACGATAAAGACCGATAGGAAAAAAAAAAAAAAAACAACCAGTCTTTCGTAACGAACTGGCAAAGAACTGAGAAAGAAAAATCTCGTCGCTATCGGGAAAGAATAAACTTTTTCCTAGCGACGACTGTCAAGAGACGCTTTTCCACAAGCCACAAATGTTCCAATCCCTCCTACCACCCCTTGTCACCTCGCACGATGCTCCCTGTATCTTCAAGTAAAATCTATCTCCTAGAAGTGAGTTATATACGCAGTGAAGAAAGCCGCTTCTTATCCTATTTAGCATAGAATGAGACAGGTCGTCCCTTATAAAGGGAACTTCCTTGCCGACGTCAAACATCATTGCACAATATTCAAGGGATAAAAAAGCAGCTCAGTACGAAAAAAGGGCGTGTGATCTAATGTAGCGTGCGAGATAGATAGGTTAGAGTGCAGGAGCTGTTAATTCACATTTTCACTCGGATAAAGACAAGGGGGGGGGTGATTGAAAGCGTCTGACATTAACGCGATTATACAAAGGACTGTATGGGTGATGGTCAGAAAGTTTGATAATGACGTCATTATCGATTCGCCCACGGGTAGACATTTTGGGCCGTTCTCAAGAGTAATTCCACGAGTATCCCATTTAATCGTTCCTACGAGTGAAGTAGGACCGGAGAAGAGAGAGTTGACAGGGTAGCAAAGGTAGCAGAGGCCAAGGGTAGAAAAGGGGATGAAAGTGAAAGAGAAATTCCGAGGGGCGATTTCGTGGCTCTACTTGTACCAGACAGAGGTTCATCGGATTACCAATAAAAGTTTAGCACTGGGATCGCTTAACAGAAAAGGATAAAAGACGTGAGAGAGTTAGGGATCAAGGGAAAACACTATAGACGGAAGTAGATAATAACGCCTGATTGCTCCACGTTCAGCTTTGATTCAACGATTGGCTATCCTATCCATTCCTTTTTGGTGGTGCTGATCGATTTGCATTTACGTATTACTATACGAGAATAATCCTTGGGCGAGCACGATTTCCGCACAGTCAACGTCTTACCCAGTTAGCGTAACGAACACGAACTAATTAACGAGTTATAAGTCGATTTGCCCTGGCAATGAAATCCTAACCCGGCCACATTCCCATCGAACGGAGCTGCCCGATTTCCAGTTGGCTTTACAGACGCGATACACTAATTAGATTTGCAACTTTGAAACGTGTAGTTGCAAGGGGGTATACCGAATTCGCAATACTATCTATATACTGTGTGTGTGTGTGTGTGTGTGTGTATATATATATAGTCGTACTTACGACATATTCATCTTATTGGCAATATTTATAATAAACAGTGAGAATCTTCATTTTGAAATATTGGAAAGTCATTAATTAAACGAAATATAGGGGTATGAATTATTTCAATAATTTTCACATTCCCCGATGGTTTATAAGCAGGGCTTACAGTGTGCTTCATGAATTTGGTGCTTTAAATTATGCAATTCCGGTAGAGAATTCCTGTGCAGTAATCAATATGCCAAGTGCAGTCAGCTGAAATATCAGAGCCAAATACCCTCCCTGATGTGCGCGTAGTATCGATTGGTATGTTTGGCACTTTTGATTTTACTCAATTTTATTGTTATTTCAAATTTTCAAATCCCTTGCAGTTCTACGTTATAATACTTCAGTGGTATTAACTCCGAGTACACTAGGGGTAACGATCAAGGGGACTAACTCTTTAATTCGGATATATTCTCTTGAAGAATTATTTAAAAAAAACGGATTCTTGTGACGTAATACTGATTATAGGAATCAAAAAAAAAAAAATTGTATAAGCGCATACGGTGCAGCTTAAAATCTATGTGATTTATGATATTCAGCACGACTTGAAAAGCTGACCGAAGCAAATTCAAAGACTATGACAGTTAAAGCATCGTCAACGAGGTGTGTCCAATTAAATAATAAGCACGTCAAATTTGCGGGGGGGTACATTCGTTATTGA
Source organism: Hartigia nigra (assembly GCA_031001745.1). Classification (NCBI taxonomy): domain Eukaryota; kingdom Metazoa; phylum Arthropoda; class Insecta; order Hymenoptera; family Cephidae; genus Hartigia; species Hartigia nigra. The sequence continues at coordinate 1,209,396 of JARPRG010000254.1, forward strand.
TTGAGCCTCGGGGACTTGACAGAAAGTAAGGGTGCGGTTGCCAGGAGAGCGTAAAGGGTGAGAAAGAGAGAGAAGGGAGCTCAAGTGGCTCCACGGTGGTGTCTATCAGTCAGGATTTCTGTTCTCTAGTGTATCGGTGCTAACGAAACACATGAGTACATATGAGACGTAAGAAAAATGTAAAATGAAAGAAACGTATAGACCACGGCGTATAGAATAAAAATGAAATTGACAAAGAATACGGATTAGAAAATATTAAAAAAAAAACTGACTGACATTAAAAGAAAAAATATTCAATATTTTTCGCAAATAAGGAAAGCCAAAAAACGGTGTTAATATTTTGCCACGTTAAACAGAGTATTCGCTAGGCATAAAGTAACCCCCTATAAATGGACGCATTTCGTCCCCCATAAGGGGTCAAAAGTGTCTATAAATCTATACGTAACTCGATATATATATAGGTGATATTTTTAAGAAATTGTGAACCGTAGGACATCCGGCTATCATCGACAATAAAAGGGATGACTCAGAGAATTATTTCGTATATAATATATATGGGTCCATACATATGAGAGCTCGAGCTGACATTCAAAATGGCTATAATGTCCTGAAATATTACTCTGAAAAAGCTCTCTCGCTAATGTAGGCTTCTGACTATGCTATTCCCTTACACCGCCAAGCTGCTACACTCCTGGACGTACCCCGTGTACCGCCTGGCTCGGTTACTGCAAGTTTTCGGTAATATATGACCTTGCAAACACACAAAGCCACTTCTTGTGACTCACCCGTTCACGGTCACGCACGATTATTTGCTTATGTAAGGCCTAAGAGAAGGCCATTTCACCAGAAGATCGTAAGCAACGCAACCGTTTAGCTTTATCCCGCTAGGATCTACGACCTCGTGGAAGTAAAGTGCTCTAGGAAATAGGGGGTGATTCCAAGATGCCCGGAGGCTGCAATTTACTTTTTGGATGTAGATATATACATGCAGGTGCCTATTGGACTCTTATACAAGATCCTCCAAAAGAAAAATTGTATTACGCGTATATCTACCAGAACACTTTTGAGATGCAGATATACAGTCCCCACTTTGGCTTTTACTGATAAAACGAGGAAAAGGTCAAAGAAAAGGATTTCGAAAAGATGCTGAATGCACTCGACAGTTTTTACTGTATGATGTTACCGGTGAAGAGCACTTCTCCAAACGTCAAAGGTCTATTGCGCATAAGGCAAAAGGCTTGATTTACGAATGAGCTATCATCTGGATATAAGGGGATATAGTGACTAGATGACGAACGGGGCAACCGGGACGTCCCATATACTTATATCAAGACGAAAAATACGCAAAACGGGGGCGAGGTAAGACAGCACGTAATATCACGTTTAACGTAGATTTCTTGAATGGTAAAAAATGTTTCGCATCTTTCATACGTTATCAGAGTTATAGAATGCATAAAGGTAATGTATTTCATGGTGTATATGGAAATAGTGAAGTCTGGAATACGACTGGTATAAATCTGCATTATATTATATATATACTGTGACGTATTATCCTGACCACGCGAGATCGAGATCGGTAAAACGTCACCTTCGCCTGACGCCTATGGCTATCAGACTATTCGAAATCCTAGCACCAATCAGTAAAATCGGTACAACTCACCGGAGCAGGCACAGCTAATCCGCGGGAACGGAGAGCTCTATCCTAGGGTCCTTCCTCAGGTGACGAGTCACCACGGCACCAGGATACACCTCGGAAACACGCGAGAAACCGCTTTCGATATCTTTCACTTCACGGGAACAGAACGCGGGAGCACGACACGATAACGCGAACTATATACACGGGCGAGAGCCTACCGTGCTGCCTAGGCAAACACGGGTAGAAAAATTCTAAACACGGTAGCGCGAACTGGCCCAAGATACCTCGTCGGTATCCCGAGTCAGACTGACTTGACAACATTGACAACAGCCAATTTCGGAAACAAATCAATCTGATTGGTCGAGATCCTTTATCCAATAACTACAGCGCACTTACCCGAGTCGTCCCCTCAACTATAGCGAGAGCATCTTTTCCCTAATCGGTAGCGTAACAATCTCGGAGGTCCTCCGCGGTCGCTTCCCCTGGACACAGGGCGAAAACAGGGCACTACAAAACTTAACCTGGGCCTAGGGGTTCCTCCCCTGCCCGTACCCATAACCCTTTTCCTCCGCCCGTTCTCCAGCCCTGTGCCCTTATTCTTTGGGGCGCCGGTATTGCACCCGGGCTTCTGTCGATCCGCGGAGACGCCTCGTGGGGTGTTCTCCTCTGCCGGGCTACCCAGTCTCTCGGGTCTTTCTCCTCACGGCAGATTCGAACATGCCGACTCTCCTCTATCTTAACCTGGAACTAGCCGAGAGCGAAACCTCTACACCGGGTGACGACTCGGTATCGGTTAGCTAACCGCGAACATTATCTAATCCTTAACCACGGCCTTTTTGTGACCGTGAATCGAAAAATCACGTCACAATATATATATATATATTTATCCCGCCAAATTTAATACAGCCAATTTCAAGCGATAAATTTACTTATCACTTTTTCTTGATATTACATAAATTCATTGGCGATAAGGGAAACGAGTTTTATCATATCATTAAAACTCGATAGTTTAATTGCACGAGAAACAATTATTTATCTTCTATTGAAACATTCTGCCTTTTGAAGTCCCATCAACAGGTATATATTATATCAGATATTTTCCAGTTTTAGATATAGTTACTCTTTAACAAAATATAGCACATTCTCTTCTCTCGTTACATAATTCAAAAATGTTTCTTTGCTCACTGGCGCAAGGTATTAATTGGGTAATGAAAATTTATTCAAAAATTTCATCTTTAAACAAACTTTCACACCACAATGATTAGCCTTGGGTCTTTTTAACTCCTCTCGAATTGACGCCTTGGATCTTTCGAAGGACAACTGCCTTTTTTCTGGCTTTTCCTAGGAAGTTATTTTATTCGTTTTTTTTTTTTAACCGCATTTCTTTAAAAAGCTCGTCGTTACTTTCTTTCACAACCATTTTCATTATCGACACTCGGACACGATTCTTTTTTTGAAAATCTACAGATGAAAGGGTAGTAGCAGTTTTTCTTTTGCTTTCTAATATAAACTTAACGTACTCTAAAATTATAAATACTTCAGGTATTGCGCGAGATGATTCCTATTTTCGTGTGGCTTATGCACGATTATGCAATTCTATGTAATTGACCGCTGATTAATTGTTTTCGAATTGATAAGCACGATTAATTCATCTAAATTCAGTCATCTAAAAATCAAGGGATCCAAAGGTATGCGAATTACTGTTAAATTCGTATTTGCAACGAGGTACAATGACAGATCTATCCCCGTCAACAAGGTAATAAAGTTATTTCGTATTTACAAAATTTATCCCTAAATTTGTCCATTCTCATTTTTAAATTTCTTCAACAAAAAAAAACAAAAAAACTATCGCCAGGGTTCAGTCTCGTCGTACATCCTCTCAATGTTATCACGCAACATTTTCTCTTGTTCTGGAAAAAAAAGAAAAACCAAAATAAAATATTACACATAAAAAAGTACCATGATAACTGGACATTCGAGTTTCTCATGATAACATACCTGGTGACAGATTCGCGATGGCGCATTGCTTTCTCAAAAATTCCAGACAAAGACTTCTCGCCAGACCAAAAGCATGCATATTGCACGTAAAAGTCCTACAGGCAAAAGAATGTCTGATTTATTCGTAAGAAATATAAAATGGATCCTAATCGATAAAGAATTATACGATCGACGTACCCTAACTGACCAAAAACAATGTTTGCCTGAAATTTTCGATCGTCAGCTGCAATGACTTCTCCGTCAAACGATTTTGATCTGGGCGGTACCGGCCTTGTGGCTCGTTCGCATTGAACTGCATCGAAAAAGGCGGCCGTCCAAAAGCGCATGGATGTCCAAATTGGCTGAACTCGCAGGTGCGTATACAAGTATTCTCTGTAAGGTTCTAACCCGGGCACCTCGACTGAAAGAGAAAGAAAAAAAATTTTCCTTTTCAATTATTTACCACAGCAACGTTGCATTTACTGTGTCTTTAACGAATTTTCAAACGATCCAATACTTAAGCTACGTTCTTCACCTTCGTGATAAAACGTAAAACACATATTCATGAGACTTTTGGCTGGTGCGAAATCGTCGGCTTCGTGACACTCGAAAAGGGCCACGGCAAAATGTTGAGCTAGAGAATAAAAAGAAGCTTCCGATACGCAAGCTCGAGCTCTTCTGGCATTCACCACCCTGGAGAACCAAACTCTGCCCGATTCTGTCTGCAAGAAGACGAACAATAATTACGTGATTGGAAACACGATGAAAATTTTGTCACTATTTTCCCAGCTAATACTACGCGTTATAAAACCTCTAATTGATCGATTGGCAAAAATACATTATTTGTTTACCGAATGAAAAATTACGCAACGAATCGAAGGCCACGGCGATATTATCTAATATTTGGAAATTCTGTTGCGAAAGTAATCAACATCCGTTATCAGAACGTTAATTGTCAGTATCAATATTGTAATTAGTCATCGAGCTTCGTAATTATATAAATAAAGAAGTGAGAAGTTTCCATAATATTTTTACGTAATTATCAAGAAAACAAAAATTATCACGTACAAGAACCATCTGTCCGAATTTAGCTTTTTGTTCTTGATCAACGTTGCTTGGTGCGTCGAACAATAAAGGGACAAAAGATTTCATGAAATCCGCTGCAGCCTCTTCCGATTGGCTGTCAGCTGATAAACTCGATGCCCACGACTGTACCGATCCGGAAGAGCCTATTAATTAATGATTATCATAAGAGACGAGTAATAATTTGTTTAATAATATATATATATTTTTTAATAATAAATACCAGATCTGTGCCAGGCTCTTCGACCATCCATATTTGAATCAAGACTTGTACTTGGTCCATAACCATCTTGATCACTAGTGGATCCACTACTGCAAGGCATATCTGAAATTCCAAATCTTGTATCACAAAACAATAAATAATCGTCAGTCAAGGTGCTCAAAGTGTTTTGGATCTATGATCTATGATCTATTCCAAGCAGGTGAACGAAGCAACGTTTAATTAGACACTGACGCAATGCAAACTTTTATTTGTTCTATTTGCCTCTGCACAAACTTTTGTGCTTTTTTGTACTATCTCACACACTCTTACTTTTGTTCTTTTTTTGTTTATTGTTCTGTTCTGTTAATTTTATACGCACTTCTTTCTTTCAATACTACAAAATAGTAACGAATCTCCAACCAAACTCTACTTGTACCTACTGCGTTAACTGTCTGCCTGTTTACCGCTACATACTACTTCGCTATCTACTATTCGACGCGTTATCAGTAGCCACAATGTGTCGGACGAAATTAGGACACACAGTTGATTGGCGGCCAGCTGTCTTAAGTCGACAATAACGAATGCAATTATGCACGTAAGCGGCAGATCAACAAGAACGATATTTGTGATCCAGGATGATACAAAAAAGTAACAAAAATTTGTCAAGTATCGTAATGCGCAATAGTACATCACTCTCAATGCGGAATAAATATACGAAATCTGTGTAGGGAAACATTGACACGAAGTGACATTTAATTTTTTGGTTTTTTTGTTGTCATTTACCTAAACGAAAAATGACCGTCTCATAGCGATCTGGAGCCCTGGCTTTGTCGAGACAAAAAAAAAATAGGAAAAACATTTCAAAAGATTATTTCAATGCAGTTGCAGTCAGTCAAAGTTTCATTGACATTCAAATTTGTTTTATTAAAATATTTCTTTTTTTTTTTTTCTTTTTCTTTTTCTTATATATTCCAACGCTTTCACTCATTCGTTATTAGACGCGAGTATAATTTTGAGTATATATATATAAATACCTGTTTTGTAATTTAATTTTTCATAAGGATCAGGCCCTGTCGCTTTAATATCCTTTTCTTCAAGAGGCTCTATACTTTCCTGACTCTCCTTATCATCCGTACTGTTATCGTCCTCTCTCTTCGCTTCCTTCTTCGCCGATACCGACCTTGACGATCCTATTTCCTCATACGTCATACCAGGTGGATACTTTTTGAGTGACCTCGAAGAATTAGCACTACCCTGTCTTTCCAACTTGTGCCTGGCCATGGCTTCGTAATCCTCGTACGACAAGCCAGTACCAAACCTATAATAATAACATCGAAATACGATTAACTATCGTATAAAATATATCGAGGAGATAAAAAAAAAAAAATTTTATTAAAACTTCGTATTCTCGGAGCGTGCAAAAACTTTTGTTAACTCTCTTAAAGCAAAACTTTGTCAAATTATATGTATGTCAAGGTAAACCTTGGAAGCCTCAACTTTCTTCGACCGATATCTTCTTGCTGCTTAACCACCTGAGGAATCGGATGTGACGGCGACGGTGGCGACGGTGGCGACGACGGCGTTGTCGTCAGTTCACTTTCCTCAAGGCTGCTACTCAATGCAGAGCCTATTCTGTTTCCTAACCCCTGAAGATACTCCCCGCCACCCCCAAGGGCTGACCTCATGGACTTAAGGGCACCTCGTGTCCGACCCATAAATGAACCACCTCCTGTGGTTGAAGGCAGAGCCGCAGCAACGTCGACCATTTTGTTTGCTGATACAAAAATTTCAATGTAATAATAATAGTTCTAAAATAAATCATTCTTCTTACTAGATTACCAAATTTCATACGCAGAATATTAATAATGAAAATAATTTTTTAGCAACTCTTCAAAAACATTTACGAAGACCTATGTAATCTATGATAAGAGCCATATATCTTATTATATATATGGGACGTACTAAATGAACAAATGTGAACGAATATTAACTGTTAAGGTCGAGCAGTTGACAAGAATGGTAGCGCCCACGTGGTTTGATATTTACACGTGTTGCTGTCAGGGTACAGGTACATTAAATTTGTTTGTGTGTGGTCATAACACGTATGTGTTGACATTTAATATTGGCGCTTGTATTGGTACCTATGTAGCGAAATCGATTTTACAAAAAATTATACTATGAATCGGGAACGGTACCAAGGTGGTACCAGTACGCTGAACAGCAAAAATTTTATATTTTCCCTTTCTTATTTTTCATTTTGGATTATGACGTAATAATTTTATGAAAGAAAAACAATTACGTATATGTAATTATCGTTTTAGATAATTTATTATGTCACAGGACACACCTTGATGAAGCGTATTATCTCTTTATAATAAAAACCATTAAAAAATTGATCTGATATAATAATAATAAACACTGTATAAAATGGCTGATACGAGATGTTTGTACAATAACAAATGTTTCTCTTGGGTTACGAAATAAGAGAAACGAGTCTTCATTACGGATATCCTAACAGAGATAAGGTGCGATTAAAGATTTTTAATGTAAAATTAAAAAAAAACGTTAGACCAATAAATATCATCGTTTACAAAGTAAAATATAATATTTGTATTAAAAGTATATTATTTTTTCCAAGAGAAATAAATCTGTTTTAAATTGCATCGATAAGAGATCGGCATAACGTTTACCGTGACGCTGATAAAACATATAGTTAAGGACCAACAAGCCAGCCAAGAAGATTACGTGCCAGTTTAATAAATGCATTTTAATGATTTATAGCTTTTATTATAAAGAAATCAATTTTCCAAGTAGACTTTATTCTCCTACGTAATGGACGTTTATCGCTTGTCGATAATCTCAAAGGTAAATTAGTACGTGCGAATAAAAATTGCGAATAAAAAGTACAGATCTTACCGAGTTGCCTTTACCGCATACGTAACTGCAATGCAGGTCAGGATAATTTTACAAAAAGAAGCGATACGGGTAACGATTTCTTACGCGCGAATAATTCGATGTGCAAAATTTTCAAAATTCCACACGGGGATTAATATATTTGAAAAAAAAAAACAAAAAAAATAGATTACAGTATCAATCCGATACAATTATAAATAGTAAAATGCTACTGATTCCTTACAAACGTATTTAACCTATGAAAAAAAAGCCAAAAATGAAAAGACGAATGCATTTTTCAATGAAAATAAAATAAAATGTCAAAATAATTGAAAAACCTTGACACAGCTGCTACGCTCCAACTGTCTACGTTCAATCGGATATCGCAACTGTACATTTTTCAACGGATCGTTGATACTCTTGCTAATTAATAATGTACTGTCAATATACCGTGTGTCGTATTAATTAAAGAATGAGACGAACCAGAAAACGATGAATACAATTCTGTCGCAAGAGACAGACGATCGCACGTGCTTGGCCACCAAGTATCCTTTTCACTCGGCGTTTCTCCGGCCGCAAACGCTGCAGCTGCATTTATTTGTTCTCCTCGCAAAAACCCCTGCAGTGCCACGATTCTCAAAGTGACTATTGCGCAAACGCTGACTGCGATCAATACGATTACTTCAATGCTTGCGATACGTTTGCATCGTCAATGGCCTTGTCGTCGTATGTGGATCCGGCAGTAGGTACGTAACATATTTTCAACTCAGGGTAACGTTACCGACGGTAAATAAAATATCACTGAGATTCGAATAATGCCAAAGCCTCGAAAGACGAACTCTCGAATCGACAGAGTCATTCGTGAAATTCTGGAAAAGAACGCCACGGGGATCGCTGGAAGAACTAAATAATAATTTGCCGTAGGCATCGCTTGAAATCATGAAAAATTAATTAATGAAAAGTTAAATACAAACGAATGAAAGTCAATGACATAACTAACTGATCATTTTTATTATAATAGTATAGTTACGCACAATACAATAATTACATATTATATATCTGTGTAATATATTAATATTTCTCTCTCTAACTCTCTCTCTCTCTCTCTTTCTATCTCTCTCTTTCTCTCTCACGTTGATCATTAAAGACATTATTATTAAACGGACATGGTGCTTCTCTTATTAAATATTTACACACTCCTCTATGAAATTGTGCTGAAAAATAATATAGAAAATGTACAGTTCATTTCATTTCTCTTAATATACATTTTAAATTGTCGACTGCTCCTCTCTTTGTTCTTCTCTCTCTCTCTCTCTCTCTCACTCTCGCACGCACGCACTTATCGCACAGTAGTACAATTTACGATTTTAATATTAAAAAAGTGACAATCCCGTACGCCTTTTAGTTCGCGCACAAACCGCGCAGAGACAGATAGCACAAAAATACGCCTACGTACGCACAGACGGACGATACACAGTAATTAAATGCAGTGGAGTCTCAAAACTACGGCGTACACTGTATACATTAACCTAATCTTAAAAGTTATTGTTTTATTGGTCGAGTATTGTTTATCCCGTGTATGAACGCATTCATGTGATCGTGTTAAACGCACCGAGTGCGTGCACGTAAAAAGAAAATTTTCTTTTTTTTTCAGAAATCTTCAAAACGTTTTTTTGACTCATCAAATTCACTGGAAAATTACGTTTTGAAGCGACTTTTAAGTCATTCGTCATCACGTCACTTAATCTCAGAGCTTCATCTATGACGCCCTCGTTCCCTTCGACTACGTCATTAACATCTTCCCATCTCAATTATTTATTCATTTATTTCATCACTTATTCGTACGTTTCTTTTTTGATTTTGCTTTTGACCCCTCAAAAACACATGGCTTTTTTAACCTACGTACTTTAACCTCTACGATCGATCTTACTTCGCGAAATATTATTCTGTGGTTTGAATGCGGTCGCGTGTATATATATATATTTTTAATTATAGATTTATTTACAATAATTGAACCGCGATTCGAATTTACTCTTTTTTTTTAACCCTAATGCGCGATTTGGCCCCTTGCCCGCTGCAGGAAGTAATGCCCGAGAGATCGTCTTCAAAGCAACGCCAACTCGATTCGTAACTGCTAATTTAATTAATCTATGACAAAATGACATCGGATAAAGATTTTGTTCTCTTTCTTTTTTGCCGGATCGAAAGGGGGAAAAGAGGGAAAGACATTGGTTACGGTAATCGGATAAAAATAAATATAACAGAGCTGAATATACGTATCACGCGATAGACTGTGCCTGATTTGTACCACGTGCAATTTTTTGCAAAATAAAATGCCCGATTAATTTCTGCTTGCAATTTTGTAGCGTGATTATGAACGACGTTGCTGTACGAATCCAATTAATAAAAAAAGAAGAGGGAGAAAGGGTGGGTATGACTAAAAAATAATTATTATCCAGTTAATTAAACGAGTACACTTTCTTTCTCTCTTACTTTTTTCTTCCTGTGCCACTTTTAACCTTAATTATTATATTGGACGAATAATCTCATTTTCCTGTAATAATATGTAAAAAAAATTAAAAAAAAAAGGGTAAGATTTTGTCTTGCTAGGTGTATGAAAATGTTTGCTTATGTCTTTAATTAAGATTCCCCATAAGCCATTGCGCCTTGCAGGGGTGCCCGGAGCCTCGGCTAATGCCTAAGTAATAAAGCTATCATCCCGGTGAGTTTAGGAGCTTTTCGACAAGCTCCTTAAAAGTTCAATCATAATCGTCAAGCCTTCAAACATCAAACACACTAAGAGATTAATTAAAATTTTTTTTAATACGAATACGTGAGACACTCATTCTGCCTTTGTTCTTCCACATCATAGGTTATGTTAGGAGGAATAATGTTTCGAATGTTTGCATAGTCATTGGCATTGTTCAAAAATGTTGTTCTTTAATGGCACAACAAGTGGTCTGACGGTTCCGTTATTTTTGTCGGTGCCGGTGTTACGCGTGTCACAGAAATTTGAAATTGATTTTTTTATCTCTAAAATGACACAAACTTGAAAATTATTCCTAGAATGTTTGTCAATGAATTGTTGTCAATAGATTTGTGCTATTTTTTTTAAATTCAATGTTGTTTATTGCTTTGTGATCACGAATAACACCGTCACACGACCGGACGTTAATTATGGCTTTTGCATAAAAAGCTATTAGATGGCTTTTTCTATGTTATATATAAAAACAGCACATTTAACGACTATGCTAATGTCACGTGGGTGAATAAATAATGAGGAAAGAAATGATTAAAAAATTACAAGGGTGCGCGAATGTCGGACGTATATATATCATATCTTGTTTACCTACGAAATCGCATACTCGGAGGTAAAACGTAGAGAAAAGATATTCTTTTTTTTGTGCACGCGAATACTTCATCGTTCAAAGTAAATTATCATCAAAGTGATTAGATCAGGTACGCTACAATTTTTATTCTTTGAGTTTTCACGCTTTGTATCAGTAATATCATCTTTATAGAGAGACATTATCAGGCGAATACACATCAATGGACAATGGACAATGGACAATGGATCGTTCAATATCGTTAATATTTGTCGAATATTATTATTTTAAATAATTATCATAAAGGAGGTCATTTCAAATGAACGATATTGCGAAAATTTGGAGAATTTTTAAAAGTATTCATGAACTTCAAAAACTATGAATATTCGAGACTACTAGAGAGAAAAAGGTGGTTTTGAAGTCGATGCTTTTGGTTAAAGGAAAAGAATTTTACGAAATGGAAACAAAAAACGGATGCGTTTTACCTCGGAGTTTCGATAATTAACCTACGTATTATAATACTTCAGTTACGATTATTTATTAATTATCTCAATAATATTATGTTAATCCGCACTATTGCCAATTATTATTTATCTTTTCGCCCTGGGTTTATGACAAAAATTGCACGTGATTGCACGTGATTCCACGATATTCGACTTGCGTGTTACCGATGTCTGTCACGCGCTACAACTTAACAAATTTGACACCTGACAGACAAATTCACATACGTGCCAGCTGACCGAAAAATAAATGAGCCTACTTCACTCACGATCCACTTGCCGCTACTAGTTGCTGATACTTGATCTCAATGAAGGTAATTATAAATCCAAAAAAGGACAAAGAAGAAAATTCTACTTGCCTATGTACCTGTGTCGGTTTTTTTTTTTTTGTAAATAATTGTATCATTCATACTTGCACACGGAACATAGAGCCATATTGAATAAATATTACCGAATATGTAATTTGCCATTTTTTAAATATTATTCATATTTATCATTCTTGTAGCGAATTTATCACTTAAAGAGTAGGTACAGGTTACGCGTGTAAATATGTACAGAGTTTTTCGAGGAATTAGTGTTTTTTTTTCTCTCTCTCTAAAGAAGCATGCCACTTTTTTATCGTGCATTTAATTTCTTTTCTATTTTCCCCGGCAAATCCACGCAATTTTATCTACGACCAGGCCAGCTGGAATTTATTAAAAAGAATTTTCCTTCTCGAGTGCTTAATATAATACGCTTGGTAATTGCAATATAATGTTTTTAATGCTTCACTTTGTCACGCATAGTTTCAGCAAGTTCGGTTTCCATGCTGCAAAAAGTTTGATACATCGAAGTACGGCGATATAGTTACCTTTTACGTTACACATGACCATCGTTAAGCGGCCATTTTTTTGGTCGGCCAATACAATTTTTCCTTTGTTTTATAATTATTAGATTAGATTGTTTGTATAGTCGTCATTCGATATTTGATTCCAGTTTTAAAGACAAGAATTCACGTCCAGACAAAGTAAAACAACAAATTTCCCATGAAATATAATCAGTCCATAGTATAATTGATATTTTATCGACTCAACTGCTAAATACAATGAAAATTATAATCGGAGTAAACCTTTTTATTCTACTGATAAGAGTTATGATAATCTAGAGATCTCATATCCGACAACAACTATAGTTCACGAAGGCCAATTAGTTGCGATTACTACCATCAGGTAACAGTAGTGATTTTTTTTTGTTAAATAGCTCAAAGAATATATTGTTGATATATATCTTTGTTTGATTTCATAAAAAATAATGTTCTTGAAGATGCCACAGCAATTAGCGCAACAAGTACTCAGAGTCATAGTTCATGTAATATTATTCATTTAGACAAATCCCTTTAATGCGGTAATTCCGTATTGTTCGCAATACATCAAGAACCTTGGAACCTTATACAGTAACGGAGATTCGTGAATGGTTAAGAAAAGCATTTTGCAGCGAATGGAGATTCACATATACGGAATGCACTATTGTGCAATTATTTATACGGAGTAAAGTCGAGTATGCGATTATCCTCAGTCTATATTTATAGTAAATAACCCTTTTTATTTACAGTTGTCAAGTCTTAAAATCAGCTTCTAGCCTTTCTCGTTATCGCAATTTATTATTTATTCCTCGGACGTTGCTTGTGCGCCTTGATCTTCTTGCTGATCTTCTTCAGCCTTTTGTTCTTGTTCCCTTTGCGCTCGCGCTTCAGCATCTGTCAATACGAAGTCGAATGTCATATAATTTTTGGATCGATCGTTCAAGCACTTTGTGAATGACCCTTTACCTTTTGCCGCTTGTTCCTTCCATATTTTCTTGTTATCCCCAAGACACTGAATCCACGGTTTGTTGATCTTGAAGCGTCTGTCGTTCGCTGCGGCACCTAAAATCATTGTTCCTTGATACAAAACTTGTTCGGTCATTAAATTTACAACAATAAATTATGACCTAAAAATTATATAGGTTAAAAATGAGAGAGAATATATTGGACGTCTACCATTGTTGGGATCTTCAGCTCCTTCTTTGACGTTCAACGGTGCTAAAACAATTTCCAACATGTCGCTGCACACCTGCATACTCGGCTCAACAATGAACTCAATAAATCCAATTTGCGATTCAGCCACGAGTGTATTGTTTCTGTCGCACAAAGGAGAAAATGGCAGTCCCAGTGCTCTCTCCTTGTCGCCTTGTCTGAAGAATTCCTCGAGCAGCTGCATCGTCCATCTAAACAAGAAAATCTCACTGACAAACCATTTTCCATTTTTCTCGCGCAATTCACTCGTGATATTCAAACATTATATTATTACCTGTGATGAAGATCCCATCTCTTAGCAGGATGCGAAATGTCGCAACAATGAAGAACGAGACTGACGGCTTTACTCTTGTCGACACTCGGTTCGGCAAGGCTCAAAAGATTTTTCATATTCTTCAACTGTTGAAAATGGAAGCTCATATCCGTTGCCAGAACCATATCGATTACCAATGAACGAAACTCCCGGAATTCTTCTCTGGATAAGTTCTGCAAGATGTTGCATTCTTCCTCCCTTAAGATTCTGTAATAACATTAAAAACTACTTGCTACTGTGACCAGTTCCTCCGCCATCTTGATGTTTATATGCGCAGAGGCGAATAGAAAGCGTTACGGTTTGTACGGACTGTGAATAATATACGCGCCAGACAAATCGGTTCGTACCGGAAACTGGCTGAGATATGATGATTTTCTAGGACAGCCCGGTCGTTGTAGAGGAGGGCTGTGTCGCTTCCAGACATCACGTGAAAATTATTAGTGGTTCCAGTGTGCTCGTAGTCATGGATAATGGCCGCCACTAAGGTAGCAAATATCTCGAGGTCTGTCAGCCAGTTCTGAATACAATGGTAAACGATAGTAATTAAAGCCTGGAGCTCCACTGGAGTGCAGCTAATTATTTGTTTAGGTTAAGTCACTAAAATCTACCAGGCAATAATTACGCTAGAATAAGTAAAGGGGTTTGTATAAATAACAAACTGTAAAAAAGTTGCCCTTCTAATTTCTCACGTTCGTTGTACTTTAACGAAATTGTGGTCAGTGTGTGACAAAGGTGAGATTGATTATTCTATTTTTTTCTTTTTTTCTTCAACTAAGATTAACTCACCATCAAACCTGTCTGACACAATACGTAATGCATAGTTTGGGCTACGTCAGCTGCATGAAGATTGTTGTGATATGGGTTTCGGTGTCTGCAGTATCCCTCTTCGACCCTTCCAAGGAAGCTTTCGAGTACTGCCGGAGGTACTTTGAATTTGTGGATCATTCCGTATCGATTAAGCAGATCGTAACCCAGGTACTTGACTGGTGCGCCAAGAGCAGCATCATTCAGAGAGAAGACATCAAAGGACCAGTCGTCGAGCGTCTTTGACAAAGAAAATTAATTAAATGAATCGAAGAAGAATAATTACAAGTAAACGTCACGTTTAATTAATCTAATGCGATAACTCGAATAATACAAACTAATTTTATATAATCAATCAGAGACTCGGTGGAGGGATTGAGGTAAGTTGTAACAAGAGAAAACAAAGGATGAGTCAATTTAACGTGAAAAAAAGAAAATGATTGTAAAGTGTACTTCAAGTTGAAACGACAAAAAATATAGACAATGGTGGCAGTTGGAGATCTTGTAAAAGAATAGAGTGGATTTTACACGAGAGACAGTGAACTTCGAGGCACTCGGGAAGTAAGAGATAAAGATGCAAGGAAAAAAAAAAAGGCGAAATAAAAAGAGGTACAAAGAAAGAGTGGCTCTCGTCCCGTTGGACTATAACATTCTTTGTTCTCCCAAAGAAAGCAGGTTCTTTGTCTGACTTCCGTCGGCTAATATTTGCAGAGACCTACCGAACTTGACTGAAGTATTATTTGACTTCCGTTAATAGTTGGATTAACGCATTGTTCCTGACACAAAAAATTGACGTCATAATTCCAAATTTATTTTGTATAAAAAAAAAAAAAACACTTTTTCTCACTCAAATTTGACTTTCAAGCAACAACTCAACCGCCATAAGAGTCACGGGACTTTCAATCTTCCTGATCATATCCGTACGCAAATGGCATAAGGACAATATTATTAAATACGCAGGAATCTCATAAGGTTATACATAGTTAACGGAAATGACTTCCCTTCGGTTCATCCGCTCTTCGTCACTTCCGCTACAGTCGTAACTTAGCGTAAGATTGGTTCGCTATTTATAATACGAAAAAAAAAAATCAAATGTACCTGTGGCCTACGTACCTTGAGTACCTTGACGACTTCCTGGGGAAATTGCATAAGCGCCGTATTGGTGACTCGCCTGTAAATACGATCGACGAAGATCCCAGCCCGGATGGCATGAGCGACCGAACGAAATTTTGGCTTCTCGTCGGCCTTGCGACGCGTCGTGGCCAATTGTCGCGTGAACGTCGACGCAAGCCATTCCCGAACTTCCGGTGGCACCGCGTCAGGCTGCACTTCCGACAGTTCGTCGTCTTCGTCGGCAAGTCTCCTGATCGAGAGTCAAACGTGTCACGTTAGTCGTGAGAATGAGATTTTGCAAAAAAAATTTACGAAAAAAAAACGCCAACGAATTTACGCGTCTATGTTTATAATGCATGTAAACAAAGAAAGAAAGAAAAAACAAGACAAAGAAAATACGTCATTACGATCACTCGTATGGATTCTATCACGCTCTTTGTTGAACTATATTGTATCTATTGTTGCTCAGACTCGCAAGGCTTTAGGATCGGATGATTGAGTGATTTGTATACAATGAAACTCTATGTATTTAATACACTGCGTTGTGAGTGTTGTGTATATCTGATTTGCCAGGGTAAACACGTAAAAAATTTACATAATCGTCATCCTACAGGTAGAAGGGTCTTTTTCTTTTATTTTATTTTGTTTTTGTGATAGCAAAAAAAAGTTTATGAATATTACGCACAACATGCACCTGCCTGGATTTTCTTGTGGATTCTTGTAATGTTGTTATTGGTATCTTGCGTTTTTTCTCCCTCTTTCAAATTATTAACGGCATTTATAGCGAATAACGATCTTGTGCAACGTTCATGACAAATTTATCGCTACTCCACCTACGTACCTGCTACTTACTGTTAAGTTTCGATAGTGGAATTCGTATCCCTCGACTTTGTTGCCACGTTTTTCTTTTGTTTGTTTAACCAAGCGCAGCTCGAGCCACGTACAATAAATTCAATGACAATTATCGAACAACATTCAGAGCCAATAGAAACAATTGAAGCACCGTGTTTCGGTTTATCGAATATTACGTGGTTATCACTCGTGCGTGATAACGGCGCGTAGTACTTACGCATTTGCTTTGATTTTGCAAAATTCATTTCAACAAGGTAATTTAACGACATGGAAATACGGGGTTGCTTAACCGTATATATACGTTATATACCATACATATGTATATATTAGCATGGTATATACTGCAATATCGTGAACAAGCTTATAACTTTATATAAAAATAATTATAATTATTGCCTCCTGTTTATAAAGCCAAATTCACAATTCCTTATGCATTGAATTAACTAACAAATACGACTAATATTATTCTTTATAAAACAGTAGACAATGGATTTTTTTATATCTACAAACAATTAAAGAACTTTGTGTCTAATTTTTTAGTCGCAGGACGGAGGGGGAGGAGATTCCAATAAAGTTTGAAAAATAATATTTATGAGCGATGCTATCAATAAAATTTGTAATACCGAGCTATCGTTTCGTTGAGACAGCCATTGCATTCATTAATACTCAATCAAAGTTTTAATGCGTTTTAAAGTGACGTCGCTTGTCGCTTGAAATAATTTAAAGGATGTCGTTGCTCTTATGCGATTGCCTGGAAGGATCAGCGACGATCGTTAAAATCCTTGTGAACTTTAAGCCGCCTTTCATGAATTTCGCCCACGATGCCATTCAACGAAATTGGGTACTTTTTCGTTGCAGATAATATCGCAGGTTCTATTCTCATGTAAACTTGTTTTTATCAGGAGTTACGGAGAAAAGAGAAGGATGGGAGAGCTGGCGATATCATCCTCGACACCGTAAAATTAGAGATAACGAAGCGAATTAATTCGTTGAAAACTCCTCCTTTTCACTTATTTAGCGAACGTGAAACACTGATCCTCTTTCTGGCTCGATTCTTATCAATATACCTGCTGAGCACTAAAACTTTCATTAATCCGATAAAGCTTTAATTGCTCGTTTCTTTCATTAGGTCTGTTTTGCTGGAAAAGTATATCCCTTGGACACGTGACTTGGTTAACGGTAAACTGTGTATGCGTATAAAAATATTAATTTTTTAATTTAATAAAGCAAAAATCGTGTCACCCTTGAAACCACGTATATAGACGTACTTGGGTAACATGCACGTCGCTATAGGATGACTTTATAAAAATTAATACGACCTACGTGGTATATTTCAAATGGGACGAACTATACTGTAGAGAGCAAAAAGGGGCAAAAATACGAAAGGATCGATTGAGGGGGGGTGGAGGGTGGATTTTTCAAAAAATACTCACAATATCAATTCTTATAATAAAATCGATTCGATCCGTTTGACCACGATCGATTATGCTCCTCTGCTAGATATACGTATCTTGGCTGTTCTTTTAACGCAACATAACTTGCATGCAAAATAAAGCGTGTTGAGTTTCTAACGAAAATACGTGTAAGCAGGAACGGTATTGAATTTTGGAAAACAAAAAATTGCGTGATTCCTGTCAGCTAAATTTCTCTAATATTTTTTATGCTTTTTTTTTTTTGTTTTGAGACGAACCTACGGGGTACACCCGGTTGGCAGGTGGCGGCCTTCTCCAGACGTTCAGCCTCTCTATAAATAAAACACCAAGGAAAACAGCGTCACAACAACATCGTATCAACAGCACCCAGAAACAGCCTCGCGGATCGAAGTACGTCTCAGGTGACGTAGAGATTGATTGAAAATTTTGCAAAGTATTTGTCCCGTCGATTGAATCATTCATAACAAAAAAGAATTTGTTCTCGACCGTCAATTCCATTTTCCATTATTTTACTCCAATCAATCTCTTTGTCGATCCTTTGCTTTTGCACAAAAAGATTGAACACGTATCGCACACTTTAGTGCATATAGGATTGGGTCGTATCGTCTTGGGACACCCTGTAGATAAATATTCACATGCATCTCCAGGGGGAATGCTCAGGATAACGATGCAACTTGCAACAGGCACATGTCCAAGGACGAACAGGCTACACCTAAAGAGAATCTCAAGAGAGAGAGAGAGAGAGAGAGAGCGAAGAAGAAGAAATGGACAGATAGAAAGATAAACAAGAGACAGACATATAGATAAATAGACAGGCAAACGGACAGGCGATTTTTCATGCCATTACGGTAGATTGGTTAGTACAGTATAGAGAGATAATTGAAAGAAAAGTTTGTCTTTGTTTCTATCATTTAATTGTTTATTAATTTTTTAATTTTATTTATCTGACTGAGGCTAAAGCTACTCGTAAAGTCTTCGATACTTTTTCTAATACGTTCGTCATTTTTTATAATTGGTCCTATTTGACAAAAATCATATTTTCGTTTTTTTTTTGCTTCGTTAAAAAGTCAGTTTTTTTTTCTTTTACTCCCCCTCATCTTCGAATTTCAAATTTGGATCTAATTAGATGCTGGTTTAAGTTTTATAACCACTATGCTCTACCATGCTATGCTATTATGCTGCATTGCCGTCTAACTTGTGTTATATGGCGGAGGTGAAGCCTCCGAGAGTAATATGGATACTTATATATTTTGATAATGAAGAGATGAGAATGAAAGTTTGGTCCAGACTCAAGGCAGGATTAAGTAAACTATGACGAAATTAATAATTAATTTTTTATAGGGGAAAACAAAAATTATTTTCTTATTGGTGGTATCTGATTGGTCCATAGTACTTGGATCCTGCCTTGAGATAAAGTTTATATACTATTTTGAATTGTATTAGCTAATAGTAGTATCCTAGGATACTGAGACTGTAAGGAAGTAGATAAGCATGTATCAAGAGAGTGAAGAGAAACGCGTGTCTTGTATATAGGGGAGCAAGCGGATTTTATTATTTTTTTTTAATTTTTTGGTTTTTTTTTTAAAGACAAACCATAGCATATTTTTCACTAGAATCATAGGCGATAGTTAATAATTAAGAAAACTATTAATAAAATTGACACAACGCGTATAGAGGATGTATTCCGTGGTGAAAAATAATTTTTGAGTGGACAAGCCGATATTTCTGAATATATACATAAAAAAAGGAATCCAAAATCATTCACGCTGGTGAAATTCAAAATTTGAAAAATTCTCCAAAACGTAGTGATAGCCTCACAAAAATAATATACAAGTATGCGAACTCTGACGTCAATTCCAAGAGACAGGATGGTTTGTCTTTTTCGAAAATGGCGAAGAGCAAGCCAATTTTGGATATCACTCATGAATATTGCTTCCGTATAATTTATATAATTTCCCAAAGGAAAGTGCCAGACGAAGAGGTAGGACGTTAGTCAAATTCAAAAATCCGAAAAAAAATGAAAAAAAAAAAGGAATCAAAATGAAAATCGCCTCGAACAAGGTTACTCGAAATTTTCAATAAAACGCACCGGAATAGTCAAATCGCCTCTTCGTTCAAATTTTTGTTCATAAGCACGACGACCATAGCATTAACTTCCGATTGGCTGTCGATCGAATACATTCACATATATACACACGTGTACACATACATACATATGCGATACACGGTTTCATTGTTACATAATTAATGATATTAAATGCTTAATAATGGATATTTGAACGAGGGTAGGATAAGATAAGGTAGAGTAAGGTAAGGTAAGGTATGATCACGTAAGATCAGTTACGTTAGGTAAGGTAGGTTACGTTGTTCCATTTAATTTTTTTTTTTTTTTTTTTTCAGGTAGGTCAAAGGTCATAATGGAGTTGCTGATTGGTCAAACTGATTGGTGTATGTATGATGTATGTACGGTACAAGGTTATTGAGGTTCGCACAGGGTTTACTGGGGTTGGAAATGTGAATGTTTCGCAACCTTGCCCACACGGGGGTGCGAAGCTTCCGTTTCTGGGTGGCCACCACGTGGCCCTGTGCTCCATCCGTGTCCAATCCGACCCCCAGGGGTGTAGTCGCGTGGCCCGCCCCCCCACGCGACGATCGTGAGCACTCAGGCCCGCCTGAACTCACCCTGTAGTAGTGCTTGTTAGTCGTACGCATAATAGAACAGAATAGCATAAAGATTACAGTATAATATTTTTTATTTATTTATTTTTTTTTTTCTTTTTTCTCCGTCACCCTCGAACGAGTCGTCGCTGACGTCATGAGACACCTGTAAACGATGATACTGAAAATAATTAGTTAGTAGTTGAACTACGTGCTCAATATTCTGCAGCCGCCCAAAAATAGCCGTCGTCGGATGGGTGCACACCTGTTATGGGATAAATTATTGTTTCTGTTCATGTATAAATTTATATTAAAAAAAGAAAAATAAACAATTCAATCAGATTTTACGTCACTGTGACGAAATTGTTCCATTGGTGAGAAATTAACGATTTGTTTACGAATGCTGACGTTGACGATGAACAGTAACGTTCAACGGTATGTGATTTCCGCCATAGGAACAAGTAACAAAGGTTGAATCGTTGAGAGGAAAAAATTTAAATGTCCTATTGTTGTGATATCCTATTCTTATGGCCTTGAATTTTGTCAACAGTTACATATATATTTGCTCGTACGCTGATATTTCCTGCGCAGTCTATCGCCACTCTCCGTAACGAGAGTGTCTCGGTTTAGTGTAAATACCATAAAATTACTTCGTGAAGTTTCCAATTGTGAAGAAGAAGTCAGATAGAAAAGTAGGAAATAAGAAACAAGCTTGCGAGTACTTAGGTACTTAGGTAAGAGTTGCACAACACCAGAGCGAAGAAGAGTTCGAGATCAGTTCGAATTTTGTGGTCAGCGTCGTGGCCACGAAATCAAATGGAAATATATGTATATATATTATATATATATATATATATAAACGGGTACTTCATCTTTTCGTGAAATTCCTGAGGAATAGATCGTTATTCGAGGTAAAGTAAAGTAAGAGAGTTTTCAATGCGAAGAGAATAAAAATGAAAAAGAAAAAAAAAAGATAGCGAAGAGTAGCTAGAAGTATATGTGTATAGATATAGTCCAGATATATTTAGAAGTCACAGACCGAAAATCACATTTACATCGAGACAACAATGATTAACGAAAAAAAAAGAAAAAAGATCATTGGACAATTTTTGTATATCACGTTTAACGAATCAATTTGTCTCTAGAAATTTTGCTTCTGGGTGAATTCGAAAATTCAAGAAGAAGCAAATCCAGATACGATGGTCGTTTTTGCCTGTCGTATCGAACGGAATTTTGGAAAATCTTTTGAATTTCAATGAGAAACGAGTAGTAGAATTTTTTTGTTTTAGCTTGTCGATCAATTATGGAATGAAAAAAAAAATCTTTAAGGACCTCGTGCCAAAAATCGATGTGCCTCCTGTGAGGATTGAACTCACGACCCCTGGTTTACGAGACCAGTGCTCTGCCACTGAGCTAAAGAGGCCCTACCCTTAATTTTTACCCCTTGTAAACAGACTCGATAAAAACCCTAAAAACTAGTAAGCAGAGAGTTCAGCTATTATTAATTACTTTAATTTTTAATCGTACAAGATACCAGAGACTCCGTATTAATAATTCAGATAAATGATTGAGGGTAGTTTTTCAAAAAAAAATACAATTTCCGCATAAATACATCGTAACCACGCTTAATCTCATAGTATGTAAATACCAAACGTTAATTAAGTCAATAATTAAAGCATTAATAATTTCGTTTTGTCGGATCAAATATAAAGAAATGATTAACAAAAAAATTGAACCTAATCTAACATGTAACGCTATATTTCCTCTATACGTTATTAAATAACAATTAAATTCCAGTAGCTATAGAAATTAAAATAAAATTTAATACATGACTACAGAATCGCTATAGGTATTACAATAACGATCAACGATATTAATTAACATGATTAATTAATTAACCCTCCCTACCCTCTATATCTCACGTCACCCACATATCATATGTATGATTTAGAGCCGTGTGATATTATACTGATATTAGGCAGAGGTCGTGACTATATATATATGTATATACTAAAGCATCTCTCAGATATTCCCAAAGGACTTTAGTAGATACAAATTACAAGAATATTAATGGTAACCATGATAACCCAAGGATGATCCTTATCTCAATGATTCAGCATCTGGAATTGCTTCTTGATTTTTCGACTAGAAATTCTCTAATTCTCAATGCATACCGAATGATATGATTTTACAAAGTTTTAGAGAGCATATGTAGTAGCTTATGTAACCGCAATGTTGGTACCGTGTATGTAGACATATATGTATATATATGCTACCCGTTTCTCAAGATTGAATTATCAGCAAGTTATATGGCTGCATCTTAAGGTTTATATTCACTGAGCGAACGAAGGTGAACCGAAGGAATTCGATCGTCACTCTTCGGCCACGTTCGGTCGCTCGGGTGAATACGAACCTTTACTATTATTTTTCGGGCACATTTATAAGATCGTTTATCTCGCGCAGAATCTCGTCTATCGATATAAACGTTTGAGACTGCGTCTTTTTGGTAATGGAATCGCGAATTTCGTGTACTCGATTTGAAGGAAGAATTGAAAGGTTCGGGTGATCGATTGCGCAATAGATTGAGCGGGAAGAATATAAAGGTAAAAAGAAGGAAGAACCTAGTTCGACACTTTTTTGCATAGTGAATACGTAAGGGCCAATTTCGGCACTTTTGTTTCTGCTCACGTAACGAACCTGGATGATGCGGGTCGAGCAAGGACTCGAAGGATCTTGTTTTTTATTTCCTGCTAAAAAGTAATGGAGAACGATTCAAATGTTAAGTGGTTCTCTTACTTTTATCTTTGGACTTTCTTTATCCTTTCTTTGGGGTATCGTTCATCGAATCTCCATGTACCGTTAGATGCCAGTTTTTCATCTGCCTTTTCTCGATCTCACACGATTTTTTGTCTTTATCGGTTTGTCGTTTATAGATGTTTTTGGATTTTTTTTTTGTTTTAATTGACTTTTATCTTCTCAGGAAAACACTTACTTGGTCTCGTCGATGAAGACGGCTTCGAGGACGCGCGCGGCGTAATGCAAATTTCTCTGGAGCAATTCTGCGGATATTTCGCCGCGCTGCAGCTGCCGCAACAGGCATCTCAATCTACAAGTGAAAAATGGTAAGTTTGCATTTATTTTTTAAACGTGCAAATTATTCAGCAGTATCTTTCGTACAGACTCCAAGAGTTCGAGTCTGTGTTGAAAATTACGAAATTCATCGTAAAAATGAAGAATTCGTGTAATTCGCCAAAAATATTTGCATAGTCATTTTTTGTCTCACAAACCTGAGGGCAGCTTTGTCGCAAGCATCGGGTGTGTCGACGGCGGGCAATGAGTCGGTAGTGAGGTCAACATTATCGAGGACCTCTTCGAGGTCAACGGATTGACCTCGTAAATAAGCTTCGGGACTTTCGGGTGGTACGGCACTCTCGAGACTGTCACTTCCGCTTCCGGCACGGCTGGCTTTACCTTTGCCGGAACTACGGCGTACTATCGTCAACGAGCCTTGTTCTGTAAAACAAAAATGAAAAAATTCAAAATTCCAAAAAATGTGGTAAATTCTCGCCGAAAAAAAAAAAAAACATTCAGCATACAAAAAAAAAAGTCAAATTTCTCATAGTTTCCATAAACAATCACGGAACGCAACATAAACACCAAAAAACCATTTTCAGTGCAGCATAAAAAATCCACCATAACAAAAATTAGTATACGTCGATAAAACTATTATTATCAGTACCATAAAATAGTACTAGTAGTGGTAATATACAGTTACAGGTACAGTAGACTTTTACTATGGGGAATCGAAATGTCTCAGTGGATATAATGGTTAGTACATGGGAGAGCTAAAATCCCGTATAAGCTTCGCGTTCTCTCAAAGAGAAAAGCTCTGTATCTTTTTAGCGAGGATAACTGCGATATATCTCGAAAGCCAAGATATCGATGCTCGCAGATGTTAGGCAACGTAACCGTATACGAGAGTTCGATAAGATCCTGTAAGAATCAAGTTTATCGCTGTTTCAAGAGACGAATCACTTGAAGCTCGATAGCGTGCGCTATTATCTCTTATCTTTCTTATATCAACAGAGAAGCTACGTATCCCCATGACTTTACCTGCCATCTTGAATCAGGAGGAATATCGTTTTCGATAAGGGTTTTAGCCTCATGACCGAACAGACACACACTCTCTCTCTCTCTCTCTCTCTCTCTCTCTCTCTTTCTCTTTGTCTTTGTCTTGTCATTATCCTCTTCTCTCTTTCTCTCGTATAGCTTTGCTCCTTGAACTTATCGTTTCGCTCGAGCACGCTATTACTCCGAGATAATAAACCAGAGCCACAAAGACTGCATGACATTTTTCCAGAATATGGGAAAGTCAGTCTTTTATTTTTTATATCTTTTCAGGATTTAATAAATTTTTTATTCTCTTCCTTTTTAATGAAAATACGTCAAGATTTTCGTACAGGTATTAAGTTAGGTCTCTCATGTACTATATATTTCGGACCCTTAATCTCGCATGAGGATAGTAAAATTAGTGCTTAGACGCGTGTTTGCATACATTTTCCACTGAAATTCGTATACCGAAATACAAATTTGTCAGTCAAGTAAATACGTGGTTTCTGAAAGTTTCTCAGTGCTTTTGATGTTTACATGTCTCGAATAGTAAAGTTACGAGGGTTAACTTGTACCGCAGTAGATTTTATCCACGACAACGCAGACCGCCGAAATACTAGCGGCTTACGCAGTTATTGAAAGTTGACTGAAACTTTGAGGAAATTTGACTGAAAGGGTCAAAAGTTCAATATAATCAGATTTAAGTGCGGCAACTTGAATGACTCGTGTAACTTGATCGATAACAGATGCAATTATATCCATTGGCATGGAAGACCCATTCGTACGAATGGAATTTATCTGTTAGGACTTGGACAAGACAAAGTTACTAGTAATTATCCTAATGCCACACGCTGGGCTCTTGATTGAAACTATAGAATTGAAGGTCGAGCGCCATTAGTAAAATGCAATTAACGATTTGAATCCAAAATTTAATTACCTCGCGTGTGAGATCGACAACCAGGATAAAAGGTTGGGATGGAGGAGCTTCCATAGCGAGCAATTCAATTCGAGAGAATTTTATTGGGAACAATGAATTATTTGTTCGGTCTGCTTCCTTGATGTGTCAAGTATATTTTTTTTTTAACTTTTTTTTCTGGATTCTAGTTTTTTTCTTTCTCGTATTTTATCACGGCTAATGGAGACTTGAGAATATTCAAAGACCATCCATTTTTATTGCTCCCAGTGGCTGGCGCGAGAGCTTAGAGTACACTGGAACGATATGCAAAGACGTCACGTGTCGTTGCTTTCTGTCGTGATTCGCGAATAAAAGAATATTTTTTGCATAAAAATAATGTTTTGCTTTCCCACGAGCAAGGAAACGTACACTTTTCGTAATGAGTTACTTAGCAAGATATTTTGTGCGATGTCCCAAATAAAAATGGCCAAAGGTCCAGGACGCGTAGTCGTCCTACTTCGGTAATGCGGGAAAGCGAAGCTCTTGCTCTTTTTCTGTATCCTCGCTCAATGTAAATTCGCCAGGAGACATTTATTAGAGCGTAAATCATAATCCGTAAAATCTATATCCTGATTATATCCAGAAGCAGCAGATCTTATGTAAGAAAAAAAAAAAAGAAAAAAATATTAGAGGCTTTCTGCGCGACCCTGTTACATCGACTGTATATATAAGGGGTCGCAATTTCGACTAAATATTTACCAGAAGCCAAAAGCCGGGCGGCCATATTGAATTATAGCTGCGCGTTTAATAGTTATCTTCTTTCTGCTTTCTTATATAATCAGATCCATTGAGAACGGAAGCGCTCAGGTCGTCTGTAAATAAGCTGTGATTTATTGTGAAAATCTGGAAAATTTCGATAGGCATTTCTTATTATATCGCAACATGACGCAATACGCTTATATCATAAACATAATTAATGCTTCCTTGAGATTTTGTAATTAACTGTACTTGAAATTGCATAAAGTCAAATGACGTAGTTCAATGTTAGAGGAGGGTAGATTTTCACTGGTGCGAAAGATGAAAAAGGTATGTCTCATTCAATAAACAAGCGAATAAAATCGACAAAATGATCATAAGACAATTTCGTTATGTTGTGAACGCAGCTTAATGGCAATAGATTGTTTATCGAAATGCCTTGTTTTCTTCTTGGTAAAATCTAAAGGCTACTCCAGTATAGGTCGTGTTTCAATTATCAGTGTTGTTTTCCTCTCGCTGGTATCTAATTCCGTGAAATACTATGGCATTTAGGCCAATCACAATCGATCCTGCCAGTCACGTGATCCATCAACCCCTAAGAGCTACGCAATACAATAACATGTGCCTTGCAACCTTTAATTCACGATTGAATAGAGATTAAAGGACGCCCGTTACCGCTGATCCCATCATTATTACGTTGGGAGATTGATACGAACGGGATGCTGTAACACGTTAGATCATCGATTCAAGATACTCTGTCCAATCTTAGATCAAATACAAATATTCCATTCGGATACTAATATTGACGGTAATTGTAGAAAAATTTTAATGTTTTTTTTATTAATTTTCAAACAAAAAAAAAACAGAATTCGACAAACTTCTAGACAGATGATATCTTGAGATATATTTAGAAATTACTGATAATTGTACACCAAGTATATCCAAATTTCTTATTGATGTTTTATCGATTTTCAATGTTTGTCCTTGTTTCTATGACGAGGCTGACACTTTGTTTCGTATGTACGAAAAAAATGTGTCTTTCAATAAAAAAAGACAGCCAAGGATCCTTGACTCCCGGTTCAATGACGTAAACCGCTGGTCTGCCTATAAAGTTAACCCATTTTCCAAGCTGACCTAGCTTTACCTTTCACTAACTTTGTCCAATAAACGATCAAAGGACACTCCGTTAGACAGGCTTCAGCGAACCTTTATGTCATGAGCTGTCAACGTATGTGTCAATCAAATAAACATTAAAGCGCCTAATAACCATATATTGACCAATCTGTGTACACGCCTTTAATTTTCAATTAACATACAAGCAATTTATAATGACAAATACAAAATACATAAAGAGTCCATATAAAACTGAACGAAGCAACAAAATCGATTAGTAAAGAAAGAAAAGAAAAAAACAAAAAATTACCATAAGCATAACATTTCACGGATAAGACGATTAAACAATAATTTTTGCAACCTGAATAACTGATAGTTGCGTTGATTCAGAAGGGAAACAAAAAACAAGCATAAGTACAATGACAACTTGGTAACTGCCAATGGCCAATGGCTTTTGAAATTTAATCGACGGGATTGTATGCTCTCGGAAAAAGGGAACAATTAAAATCGGACAATAGGACCCACCCCGACGGACCCAATTCCCGAGCTCATAATTCGACACGGCCATTGTTCTACCGTGCGTGTTGTTCCCCTTTTGTTGTTGAGGCTGAGACCGTGCTTTCGCTTTATACCAGTTTCGTTTGAATTCCTATATAAAGAGTGGCAGTCCTGACGCGTCACAAGGCGTCTCGACGTTTCAACTTTTTACATACGTGACTGATTGACTTCCGTTCCATCGCGATTGCCAATCGTCAAATCGATAGACTAAATCGACAAATTTGTTAACGATAAAATTTTTCATTATTTTACCTTCTACTTACGTCCTCGTGGCTTGAATTTTTTTATTTATTTTTTTATCAATACACTATTCGTTCCCATTTAGAAAACTAAAAGATTGTTCATGACCGTCGGTTGTTCAATGACTGACTTTACGGTAAAGTTTTGCAATTTCAAGTCTGAAAATTTTTAATAAATTAAAAAATTGCCTATGCCATAAACGGGCAAATGATAAGAAATTTATTTATCAATAACAATCAGTTCGAATATACTCTTTGTGACTAGTCTGTGTTATTTTTTTAACACGCCCCCACACACACACCACAACCAAGTGTCGTCATAAGAAAACAAAAAAGTGCAACACAGAGAAATTCTTGTCAGGTATATTTTATTATTGTGCATTTTAAAAAAATATATATATATATAGATCAGTGCATAAATATTACAGTGGACATTTACTTATCGGTCGTGCATAACGGCAAGACATAAACTTACTAGAAAGTTGACCATTTCGGCCAGGGGACGAAGGACCGTATGAGCATGAAGATGCAGTGCCAGCAGTGCAGCTTGCATTTACATTTGCATTAGAGCTTGCGGGTGACGATGCCAGTCCGATGTCGTCCCTCGTAACCCTTCTATCTGGCGGAGATGCAACTGCAATTTCGAAAGACAATATATAACGCATATGAGAGACGATACAAAGAAATAAAAGGAAAATGTCTAAAGGCACAGTGAAATTTTTCAGATGATTTAAAAAATATACAAGAGTATCAGGATCGTATGGCGAAAAAAAAAAAAAAAACAAAAAAAAAAGATCAGCGTATTACATTTCTCTTGATCTATTCTTTTATTTGTCTCTTCTTTCTTATCTTTTAGAGTATAAAATTGATGGGAAATATTAAACTTCCTGTATTAAAGAGACGTGCGCGTGTCACGAGGTATCGATTTTGTTTTCTTAGAAGACAAAAGTTGATCACTGTAGTAAAGTTCAGGCGTCTCTTTAAAATGTACAGGGTGTCATCAGTGTTGTAATATATTGTAACGCCTGTCGATATATTTTACATTACAAGAATTCACTCGACCTGTATATGTCACCGTGTACGTTTTATTATATCAATATAATACGATATCAAATAAGCGGCTATACCGTTGATATTGGTAAAACAAGATTTTTGTTTTTCCAAAAAAAACTTTC
The DNA here is from genome assembly GCA_031001745.1 of Hartigia nigra. Taxonomy (NCBI): domain Eukaryota; kingdom Metazoa; phylum Arthropoda; class Insecta; order Hymenoptera; family Cephidae; genus Hartigia; species Hartigia nigra. The sequence goes on from JARPRG010000254.1 coordinate 1,239,084, forward strand.
ATATCGACACAATTCTATAATCCCATCTAAGCGTGCTTCGGTTGCACGTGGTAAAACGGCCATTTTGAATCAGCCATTAATCAACAACTGTATAAGAATTTTATTCGGAAGAAAATTATTAATTAATTCGGTCGGCGTGTCTTCGACAGAATAAAACGCTCGTTGTGCTTGGACACAGGAGAAATTGCGTATTGTGTGTAAACACGTGAACCTAACGAAGCCATCCATAGGGTGTCCCAAGTGATAAAAAAAAAACTTATTTACACAGAGCATCTTCTCGAGCTGCTGATAGTAGGTCAAAGATAAATTCCATGACAACCGTCCTCTTGTCATCAGGATAACAGTTATTACGTATGTACCCTTTAAGGGTAAAACGTGTAAATAAAATTTTCATGTTCTGCCCATGTAATATATTTTACAGGTACGTAGTGTAGGAAATATATATATATATATATATATAACAATAGAACCTATAATACTTTATATCTCGGAATATATCGCACTGTGCGATAAGATTTTTATTATTGCACTATCCAGTAACATTGAGCATTTCCGTCAGCGAACGTTATCACCAGAATAAATGTTGGCAGTACTGGAACTATTTGTAGGAGAGTATACAGTTCAAGCGCATCGACTGAAGTTGGTATTGCCATAGTCGTCAAACGAATGAGCCAACTTCAGTTGGTACGTACGAGTTAAATAGCCGTATAATGTTTTTCAGTACTTTTTTTAGGATATATTCGGATAATATAATAATACCTATAAGAATCTATAGAGACTGAAGTATACTCGGATATATTTCACGTGTTATAATAATATATTTAGCTGTAACTAGAGAAACGGTCCTTTTGTCAGGACACAAGATTTGTCTGGCAAGTAGGGATGCGCCGTATCGATCAGACCAACCTGGCCTCTGGTACAGGCAACTAGATTCCACCGTCGCCTTTAGTGACGTCTGACAACAAATCCATTGTCCCGAGTTGATTGGTCCGATTCACAGGTTCCGTGAGACGACAAATAGTTTCCGGAAGAAATCAGAGACGAAGGGACATGACTTTACGTAATCTAACATTACTTATACAATAGAAACGTTCTCCTTTAAGTTTAAACGGCTTATTCGATTGTTTTGATTGTATAATCGATGAATAATTAATGCCTTGTCGATAATCGGCCATTTGGAATATGTGTAAAGGGTAATTTAGGTAATTCGACGTATTTAGAAGACGAATTAAGGAGCAAAGTTATTGGGTCGGGGGCGGGGGAGGGCAGGGGTTGATAATGAAAATTCGAATGTTTTTCGGGCTTGGAAAATTGGCGGTAAATTCAAATGAATCGAACAACACTCTTATAACGGATCAGTAGATTTATGGTTGGGCTGTGCTTAAAGTAGTTGCTGGTTTCGTTACGGGTCTTTTAGAATCCCGTGGGATTACTCGATGAATATAAAGGAGGCTCAAAATCTCATGGATTGCTCGGGACTTCTTAAAGATAGACGTTCGAACACGCTGCTTTTATTTCTCTTGTGAAATTGAAGATGTTCAACCGGAAATGATAACCTGGCGGCTTTGTTCGATCGGCTTTCGATCTCACGCTGTATTAAAGAGCGGTATGAGGATTTTCTATGTATCAATGACTTCTTCATGCTTCTAGAATTACCGTCAAGGTTACCAAAAATCCTCCAGCATCCTTTTACGTCCTCTCATGAAGATTTCATCAAATGCCCACAATGATTTCTTGGGATTGAAGAATAAGACGTTAAAAAATAATATAAAAAGAAAAAAAAGCTTTGACTTACATACTAGGATCTCACAGGACGATCTACAGACCCTAAGTCATATCCAACTTGGATCCTTTTTCGAACAAGATCTTTCATATTTTTCATAAAATCCAATGGTTAACCAGACAGTGATACTAATTTACAACAAAAAAAAATACACAAGGCAGGATCTACAACGTTGAGTATAATGATCCATAGATAGATCCATATAAATAGAATTCGAACACCATCAAGATCATCTACGATGACTACCGATGCTTCTGCCGTTGAAAAGATCCCACGATCCGGATCACAGTCGTCTCCAGCCTAACGCGCCGGGACCCGGTTTTTTTTTTTCTGTGCCTAATTGCCAAATCCAAATTTCCACTCGAGCGAATATTCAAATCCGTGGACCACCGTGTGGATTTTGCCATTCCGTTGACTATCATTATGCGAATGATAAATGTTAAAATTATATACAAGATTGTACCATTAACACGTTCCCTGCCGCGTGGGGCGTATGCGCCCCACGCTGAACTTTCCGTTCAAGCCATTTGGTATTATCATTG
>JARPRG010000254.1:1241508-1259415 GCA_031001745.1 Hartigia nigra
CTTGGTTCTAAAATTATACTGTATAATATCACGTTTCCAGGATGTACGTTTTCGTTAAAAAGTGGCGTCGAGTTGCTGGTAGGTAACGTCCGAAACGGTGCCGAGTGCAAAGGGTTAATATTCCGAGTCCCCTGACCAATGTATCAAATCATCCGTTATATTAAACGCAGAGTCACGTTCATCCGGTAGTCACCAGTATTTGTCCCAGCGACCTTAATTTCCCATCAAACATGTATCTCTGTGAGCAAAGGAGCAAAAGGAGCGAGAGGACACGAGCATAGTTCGAAGCCGAAGAAGAGACGAGTTGGCGGATGTCGCATCGATTGAAATTTAATATTGGCTCCCTGATGGCGCGGGAATCTCTCTTGTAAATAAAGGGGAGTACTCGCCCTTTTCCTCTGCACGAAAATTTCGCCCTTGTCCAACGTACAGAATCGACCCAACCATCTTCGCAGCTCGTGAAGTCGTTTATCCAAAAGCAGGAATATACGAAATGCCAGAATCATCCAGCGTTTATATGGCACCAAAGCACAAGGTGGATTCACAAAGTGCGATAACAAAAAAACTCAATTACTAGACTAACCATGTTTTTACTTTCCTCGATCGATTTATGGATCAACATCTGCGTCTTAATAAGATGGAATTTTCATGTTCCCGAAAAGATACTAGATACTCATAAGTATAAACCACGAACGTTGCGTGCAGACACAATTTGCGATTGGCGATTTACCCAGGAAAATCGCGTGTTAACATTTACGACTTTACGAGGTCGTATATTAACACCGAGTTGCTTTTATCATCGGTATATTAACACCTTCTTCCACGTAGGAATGTCTAGCTGTTCTGGACAACCTGATATCATATGAATCCTCGCGCAGTCTAAACTTTCATGGAAACAAATCGTACGGTAAACAGTACTGTACGTCAGAACTTTCGTAGAATAGAAAAATGGTCTAGCTTGTTTACACGCAAATGCAAACACTGTATACTACACGTGTAAAATACACAGATAATAATATACCGCGTGAAACATAATTTCACCGAAAAATCACGCATGTGTTAAATATCAACGTACTTGAAGTCACAGCAGAAAGCATATATAGGTAGCACAGCACCAGCACCATACATATTTACGAAGTAAGAGGAAGGATGACGTCAGCGTCGAAATCAAGGAAGAAAACGTGAAAAGTCTAGGGATTTAGAAAAATTCGTAAGAATTTAAGAAAAATTTCAGAAACCCGGTAAGACGTACATACATGTATAATGCAAGTGTTCTACGGATCAAGTGCTCGTGGCAGTCAGGTTAGGACAAAAAGGTTTGAAAATGAAGAGAAAATTTCAGCTCTAAATATTCAGCAGACAGTAGGTCAATTACAATTTTTGTAAAAGGTCAGAAACAAATTGCAGGACACGTCCACGTGGCGAGCATTCATCGCACGCTAGTTGGCATCACTGTAGCATCGCTCCATATATATACATGGAGTGCATCAGGAAGTTAGAAGAGACGATAGATATTTTAATGGATGGGAAAGTTGGAAACTTGGTTGTTTCGAGAAACCATTATACGCTGTGAAGTCAACGTCGAGGACGCCTGCTAAGTAACCATGAATAAAGGACATTAAGCAAGCACCGTCGACTTGGAGGTGTATTCGCGTACGATTAACGCAATTGCCCATGAAGGAAGTATCGCGGGACTAAAAGCTATTATTATTGAGATTGGTGAATGGAGGAATGAATAGGTGGATAATAACGCGACGAGGAGTAAAACGGATAAAGATCCAAGTACTGTGCGATGGAACGTCGAGGATTTCTGTTATTGCGAAAATTTTCGGTTCGAGATCGAACAGAGCAACCGTGTCGCCGTAACAACATTTTCACGGCAAACTTAAAGAGGCAAGCTACTATTCTCTTTAAAGGGAACAAGTGGTTTTGCGAATTCGTAAGCTGACGTCATAACCAGCTGGGCCTGAAGCCAGACCACCTTTTCTGCAGTTTACGTTATGCATTATGTACGCATTACATATATTACGTGCTGGTATCTCTGGTACGTGGTGACAAGGTCCCAGGAAGCCAAAATTGATACAGGTTTTTCTTTCGGTTTTTTTTTCTTCCTAAAACTTTTTTTGGATTCTTCCATCGAATTTTAGGAAATTTGTATATTTGTCAACGTATATCTGCATCACAGCAATTCACGCAATCCTTAGCAAGCCGCGCGTGATTTTTCACAAAAGCACTGAAATATATGCTAAACGAAAAAAAGAATATATATTTCAGTGCAAAATCATGCATATGCATACTTTGTAACATAAATGTTATGCAAAACCATGTGTTACGTCGCTTGCTGGAATTTTCATCGTTTTCCATCTGTCAAAAAAAAAAAAACATTTTATTCGTGGATCAACTACATAACGTGTGTAATAATTAATGAACAATACGAAGAATTTATATGGAAATTTTTTGTTTACTCACCGTGTCGTAAATCGTATATCTCCCTCAACTATAACCCTGTATATTGAATGGTACAGTGTAACATAAAGGTTCGCAAGTCCTTACCAAAGTAGCAGAAGCGTAGGGATCGCATGAGACCGAGTCTGACAAGGGAAGCTTATCAGATGGCCTGGTACCTTGACACTGCAGATTAGCCGGTTCACCCCTCGACATTTAAAATCTCTCCAGAGGAGTCCTGGCCCGTTCCCAAGGGAACTCTAAACACGGTCGCACCGTCATTGAAAAGTCGTCGTTACGACGTGCCCTTCGTCGAGGGCGCGCAAGCCCTTCTTTTCATAGGGCTTTGCCAAGGTCCGGGAATCGAACCATTCAATAAAGTCTCGCTTATAACATACTCGACATCGCCGCCATTGTAACCAGAGGAAGTTTTTGCTATTCACTGAGTATATTGAACCAGTAATACTATAGCATAGCAGTCTCATCACCCGGATTACTATTTCACCCATTTTGACTTCATATTACTATATAAGAATCCTTCAAAACAAAAGCAACGCTTTAACATCCTTTTCCAGGATTTCCATCATGTACTCAATGCTTCGGCCATTAAACGTCTAGTAAGAATAAACTCCAAAAAAGAAACATAGCGGAACTACTAGATATGCTACCTTGGACAGGTCTCGATATAAAGACTCGATTTTTTATGGGGTTAACGGGACTATCGTCCCGGATGATTTTTATCGCATTAATAGCCACCAACAGGATTCTAGTATTATTCTTTCGACACGTCAATGCTATTTACGAAGAATGGTGCAAGTGAAAAGCAAACTGTTTAGAAACCATCGCATCCCTCACCATCGTAGACCCTATGCGGAATCGCGACACGGCACTCACCCGTAAGCGACCAGGGGGGTTTGAACAGAGAAACGGCTGATGTATGGATACATTAATGGGCAAATACTCGCTTGGGGGTTGAGGGTTGCTCAGAGTGGGAACGGGACTCGGTGCGAAAGGGGAGTTCTTCCCTCTTGATGTATAGAAAACGTCGCAAGTTCGCGTCCTCGTCGAAAGCCAAATCCCATTTTGTAGATGGCATCGTACGCTGATAAAACATACGAAACCAACAGTACTACCAACTGGCGCTACATCGTTTCACGACGTAGACTGTACAGAATTCCAACTGGCTATAAAGCAAGAAGAGATTTTTACTTGGAACGTATTGATATACACAGACGTTGGCACCAGTACGACAGCTATAGCCATAGAAATTACATATAAATATCATCCTGACCTGTAGCTGCCATCAATCAATATCAGTAAGATGACTTCTTTACAGCCTCGAGGGTTCACCTGGTATCTTTTCAAGACTTCCATTTGTTTCTCTTTCTCCAGGAAAAGTAAATAACAAAACGAGCGACAGCACCGTTCGATCATCGAATATGACGATCGACAGTCATTGATAAATATAAATGAATTCGCTGTCTACGAGTGATAAGGAAAATCTACTTTAGGAATATAACGCATCTTCCAGTAAGAGACTTCGTTAGAAAACGCATTATCGTTGAACACCAAAGATCACAAGTTAATGGAGGCACGATCAGCTCGGATCGTTTTCACCGATCGCAGGGACGTAACGAAAACTACCCTAGAGATTTCCTCGTGGCCAAAGACGGCGCAATCGACGCGACCGCGTAAAATTACACCCAGAGAAATGAAGCTCGAGCGTTCCCGAAGCTCAGCGATTTAATTTCCGTGATCTCATCAGAGATTAGAAAGTATGCTCTGTGACGTCCCTCCCCCCATCCCGATTGAGAGCCATCTCCCTCCCTCCCCCCCAATCCCTCTCGCAACGTCAACCCCTAACGCGACGAACATCGCTCGGGAAACCCCTCCGGGGGCTTCCTTTCGTTTCCCTCCACCGGCGCATGGCGTGACATCACAGGAAAACTTGGTCCTCTTATCTGTTTCGCTGGTTGGCCAACATGTACAAGTTTGCTTCGATGAATAAACGAGAGGGTAGGAGGATCGAGGGATTTCGAATGGGTATACGTATACCCACGCCCCTTCGCCATGTTTCCATGTTTGTCGCTAGTTTTAATCTCCCCTCGGTGAGTTCGATCTCACGTGGAGGGTGGCGCCGAGTAGCGTCGCATCCTGCCGCGCCATACCGACCCGCCAGAGCAATGTAATTATAAAAAGGAAGGAAGCGAAGGGTGCCCATTCCGAGAGGGTAGCTTATAATCTAACTAGTACTTCGTATCTGGTTGGTATTACGCTTCTTTTTTTTTCACCATGGGTCATACTGTCTCTCACGTTGACCCACCCTACTCCGTGTTTCTCTCTCTGTCTGGCTCTCTCGTTGCATTTAAGATTACTGATGGACGTTTTTCGGATAACGCCGTCAAAAGCCTTCAGAGAGACCCTTATATATTTATTTGGGGGTTGATGTATACAAATGCAGGTATACCACTGTGCTCGAGCGTATTAAAGGGATGTATCAGAGGAAGCGCCAGAAAGCTGTCTGTCCCTGAGTTATACGTAAAAGACTATGCAAACTTGCAGGCGGACTTAAAAGCTCATGCTGGTCACTATACTAAGAATGTTAAAGCTAAGCTCTAAGGGATTTAACATCTCAAAGCCCAAAGCTTCCCTTTGGAACTCTATTACCATATTTACGAATACAAGCTTTGCGGACGTTTCAAATCTATGGATACTCTATATCGTTGATACTGCTCCCCGATATTATCTTGAATTTCCAAATGTTACGTGATACATGGCAAACCTAATGCCAGTGCCTGAAATTCACCTTATAGCTGTTTAAAGCTCATGGCTGAAACCCTCGTGCTTAAGATGAAGAATCCCCTTAAAGTGGCAGCTCGAAAGAACTTTTCTGATGATCTATCCAGCATAAGGTAAAACGTCCTAATATACGTATGGATGCATATGTACACGCATGCTAGACTGATTCGCTTTTAAAGTGGTCCACAAAAAAGTTGCAAGCAGCTTCTGTTACAGGGAGTAGTGTATGAAGTATGGTACGCCAAGGGATGAAAACTTCGAATGAACTCATTGGGTAAATTAAACGAAACCCGAACTGCGATATAACAAAGCTCAGACAAATGAGAAAGTTTGATCTTCGATTAAAGAAATTATTTAATTCGAACCTGTATATATTTATTTTATTGACAGGGCTTATGGATTGCCTTAAGAAATATTAAATAAGAAAAGTGAACGGTGATCGTTGTCGAAGACATTTTTGGAGAAAAGAAAATATAGTACGTTCCGTAGAAGTTCATAGTCGTCAAAGCAATGAAGAATAAATTGACTTTTTCTAAATATGTCAAGACTCTTGAAGGAGGTCAGAGGTCGATTGAGGGATCAATGACGAGTCAGGAAGCATTAAAGGAATGACAGGATGAGCACCCTGGTCAGTTTGGCTCAGTGTAAAATTCGGAGACTCGAATAGGGTCCGAGTGAGTTTAAGTAGCCTCGGGCAATTCGGACCCACACACCCCTACTCGATCTCCAGTACATAAGGGCATGATAGAGAATAGAACAAAGCCTTACTCGCTGATTCGTGGAATGGAGTGTAACCACCCTCTCTCACTTGGTACAGCCCCTCAGTGATCCTTCAATCCCCAAAACTCAACCCCTTTCCCTACTACCAACTATACATATAGATTGACTATACTATACCCATCTAGCAAGGTAGCCACCATAGTGGATATCGATCGGACAGCAAATATTAGGCAACAATATAGGCAAACAACCCCAGTAATTAATACGGACTTGCCTCACACTCCGTCATTCGTATTCTACAGGATCAGTCAAAAATAACCACTCTCTCTATATACCTAGTTGTATATAACAAATGGCCGATGCTAATGGAGAATTGATGATTAATCACGATCATCCAAGAAATTCAATACAACCTTCGTGATAATGTCGATAATTAATATTGGGATGTTCGATTTCTACAATCGATCTGTTATCCTCTACTACGCATATATTTTGACCGTCCGAAGAATCTCTTTGAATCCACCGTAGCCGTGCTACGTATATATACTATGTTATATATACATGGCGCCCAATGTGAACGCGAAGGTAACCGGATCTTACGCGCTCGGCGAGGATTATTATACTTGGAAGTTTGCACGATCGAGACTTAACGATCTGGTAATATCACGGCTTGGCCGAGCCGTCAAAGAAGCTCCAATCAAGACACATCGAGAGATACTCTGACCGTAGTCACTGACTGGTTGCATTGGCGCTCATTGAGATTGCCTGCCTACTTAGCTCCGTATGGGGTCCGTGATTAGTGAGAGACGCCGACAGACGCCGAAACACTGTTAGTCACGACTCTAACTCGATACTCTAACCAGGTAACGAGATCGTTGTTGGATCGTATTGCTCGTAGTTACCGTGATTCCGTACGGAATCCATGTGAAGCTATCAAGTAGGTACATATGTACATCGGCTGTGTCAACATGGGGTTAAACGGGGTCCCCTACGATCCCAACGTTATCCCAGGCTGTTCAAGCTGCAACACACCACTGACCGAGTTAAGAAGAACCTATATGATGAACTGCCGTGTCAGTAGGACAGAATTCCACAAGAATATATATATATATACAGGCCTGAAATAAAGTGTATAAAAAAGAATCATAGCCTGGATCTTATGCAAGTTATTCGTATAGAGTACTAAGGGACACCCTATATAAAGCCGTAGGTAGTACTAGCCACTGTCTGCAGACAGGTAAACCAGTCGATTCTTTATTTTCACTTTTCTTTCTTTTCTTCGTACTTTTTTGTTTTTTTTCTTTTACAGTACCGCCTCTATCCCTCGTGGCGCACTTCGTGAACAGGCGGATCCAGCCATTTTAATCTGGAGTCTCCACAGGAGCGGCCCGAACCCAACCGAGTTACCTGATACCAATGAATGAATACGGACCCCTACTACAATGCTCTCGACACCACAAAAAACTCCCTTCACCTTACAAAACCAACACCCTATACAGCCCTTATACGTGTCACGTTCAATAGCCCATGCTGCACACGCGCGTGCACTGGCTGCAACATAGCCACTCGCGCGTCCAAAGCAATTAGCTAATCTCTCCAGTAGGAAACTCGTAATTGGTATAATCGATGCCTACGCCAAATGAAGGATACGAGAAGGAGATTCGACGGGATTTTCGAAGGGTGCCACCATCATGCTCCATCCGGATGATACTGTTTCTCTTTTAAAAAATGCCAATTTTGGTTAACTACGTCAATCTACTTTAAGCCTGGGCTTTGGGAGAGTGAACGAAAAAATATACATTTTTGCAAAAAAAAAAAAAAAGATCCTCGACCCTTTGACCTCGTAAAGTTGGCTAAAGGTTATAAGGAAGGTAGGCTGGGTATGGCAGTACACTTTTATTTCTCCCCCTCTCCCACCTCTCAATCGCGCTCTCTCTCTTTTAATTCGCGTAGCCACGAGGTCAGAGCGTTATGCTACAGCCTGTACGTTTTCATCTGGACCAGGCACTTTTGTACTCGACGACGACTATATAAGGCACAGCATATGAATTGGCGTTTCACGCTTATTGTGTGACGAAGTGAGAGTGTGCCGAATTAATAGCCACTCTATGGACCCTTGGTTTTAAATAGGAGGGAAGGTTCTCAACCCCATCTCACATATATATCTCATTCCCTATCCCGACAGTGTTCTAAAAAACTCTGCCTGAACTCCGCTATTTCTCACTGAGCTCGCTAACAATGGCCCCTCAACGAAATTCTTCAGGTTCTCTCCGCTGTACCGAATCGGACGCGTCTGGCATGTCCGAAATTTCTATCCAGAGGGTGGGTGCGATCACTCATGTAATACGATAAATATACCTCTACCAAATATATACGAATATACTATATCAGGTTCGACATAAATCATTTTGAATTACTTCTTACTTGGTATATACTAATGCCGGAATCCTTTGATGATCACAACAATATAAGCCTTGCTCCTTCGACCGTTTCTTAATAGAACTACGTACTGATTGCATCTACGGAACAGCGTGGACAGGTATACCATCGTGAAGAACATTTTGGCAAATATTTCCAGCATCCTTCATGGAAAGTTACCAAAGGCGCCAGCAAAGGGAAACTGGGACGGTCCATTGTCGCAAGATTCCAACGAGTGTACAGAACTTTTAGATTGAATTCGTGGCCGCGCTTTCGAAACGACGAACACACAACGCTTCTTGTAAACGTGAAATTGTCAGTGGTCCTTTGCGCTTTATCTTCACTGGCTTGTAACATCTTTACGACTATGAACCTTCTTATATACTATATTTATATACAAGGTTATTCAGTAGAAACGCACTACCTGAACATTTCATTCTACTACCATTGAAATCAAATGGACGAGGTAACTTCGGGTGGTGCGTTTCTACTGAATAACCGTGTATAGAGATCAGTAGGTATCAGTGAATACACTGTAATCTCATATGAATTTGATTCTGTGAAAATCACATACGTTTATATATATATATATATATATATATATATATAAATATACCTAAAACTGATTCGTATTTCGCATCCCTTAGCAATTACATCAAATTAAAATCCCAAAGTCCTTTTACGTAAATCTGGTAGATATTGACATACACATTGATATAGCACATAAAATCCTCTACTAGTTGAAAGTGTATATAGTATATATAAATAAATATATATATATAACGTATGCGTATATATATATATATATATATAGATAGATACCGTACGTTTATTTCGGAATGGTCCTTTCTATGTACGCGATTCCGGCGTCGATGGGACGCGTCGCGACGCGACAGCCCGATCGTTGCACAAAACGGACGCCCCATCGCCTAAACTAAATAATGCATGAGCTCGCTTGGACGCAACATTTAAATACGTGTATTCCGGGTTGCGGTACACCCTTGGCCTTGCGATATACCGAATCGATATCGAGTCGAAAGCGTCGACCGTCAGGTCGAGCTGTAAGGATAACGTGAAACGCGTACATTATCGATCGTCAAACGGCAAACCGAAAAAGGCCTCAAGGGGAACCATCCTCAAGATTTCCAGTAGAAAACTCGATGTCTTGCGTTTCGATATCCGGCTGCGGATGTCCCGGGAGTACCTCACTTCCGGTACCATACCCGGTAATTGACTGGATGCACGGTTCGCAAGATGACTCCTGGTGAACCCCATAGTGGATCGTATACGGCCTAGACCTGGTATCGGCAAATAATGAAAAAGAGAAAATAATTCAAAGTCGAGAGGAAGAAAAAAGATCTAAACCATATAGGATATACAGGAAATCGCAAAACACGTAAGTTAAAATAAAATTGTACACGGTAGGACGAATACCATACAAAGACCGTCAGTCAGAGTCTCGTGAAAACTGGGTTATATGGTTGGGAGGACTTTAAGGATTTTATTACGAATAGTCGAAACACCCATTTTTCCATGGGACGGTGACTCCCGGGGACGGCGCGATGAAACTTTTACGTTTTTATGGCCGCGAATTCAGAGCGGAAAAACGCTACTGTGAGTGCAGCAAAGGAGCTAGAGAGGAGACGGTAGCGTCTTAGTTTGCGGCAAACGGATGAGAGAAAGAATGGAAAGTACAACACGATAGAGAGAGAGAAAGAGAGAGAAAAGGAATACGAGGAGCGTCAGAAGAAACGTAAAAATACATTTATTATCACAGAAAAGATACGACGCGTTTTACACTGGGGTATCTATACATATAGCCATACTATACTAAGCTAAACTATATAGCGTGTGTAAAATCCAAATATATATATATATATATATATATTCCTTTCTACGCGTAAAATAAAAATATACAAAAAAAAAACCCTTAGTCGATGATTCAGAGAAAGATGAAGAGTAGAGAATTCTACGAGAATTTGCAATTGGAACGTGCGGAGTTCTCGAGAGGGAATTACGCAGCGTTTAAACGCTCGACAGGATTAAGCCGACGGTGAATTCAAATGAAGTTGTCCTTTGTAGTGCAGAGGGACGACAACTATCTCGCGTGTGACGTAATGGGAGGGCAATCAACGCTGGATCATTGAAGGTACAATTCCTCTGATCAACGTACCCGACCACCTGACCAACCCGACCGATTGGCTAGTTACCGGACGAGTGATGTGATTTGCCACAGCATAAAATGGTTCTGGATTGGAAACAGGAAATCATCTTGTACCAGTAGTATAGCCCTGGCTTGATCATTCAAAATGAATCGAGTCTGATCCATGACTTCACCGTTACTACTGGAGCTTCTTCTTTCACTTTATCCATATACAACAATAGGTACCGTTCTCACCGGTAAGCCCAAAGTACCAAAGTTGTGCAAGCAGGTACGTATATAAGGTGACGGAAAAACGACAAAACCTCTTGTTGACTTTCAGCAGGTCGCAGACGTCGCGACGCGTTAATTCCCATCCCGTAGCCAATGGTTTGGGATAATCCGTCAGAGGGCGTAAAGTTAAGAGCCCCGAAGGTATAATTTGGCCCCGAGAAGCGCAGGAAAGCCGTCGCTGCGTCGTTCGAGGTATATATATCCTCATCCTTGTCGTCGCTTACGTTAACGACACTCAAACTAAAATTAATGCGTAATTAAAGCGCGCTGCTCCGACGCTCTCGATTGTCATCGGCGCATAAGGGCCACTTAAGAGCCGCCGTCGACCGAGACTCCTAAGAAATTATAGAACGAGTGAGTCGTCACTGTCGGACTATACCGAAAGATTACGGAGACGACAAGGTTCTCATTTGGGCTTTATACCCAAAATTAGTGGAAACTCAACAAAGGAAGTAAACCGATTCCTTAATGCCTCTTTAATATCACGGTTTATCTTCACTGCTAGAGACTTCTGCAGTCTCGTTAACTTCTGGACACGTTCTACCGTGTAATTAGACACCTAGAAAAGTTCACGGCTGGTCGGACGACATTCGGCTTGGTATGACCAGACGGAGGAAGGACCGCCCCATTCTGGAAAAATGTCTCGATGAAACTTAACCAGGACCGGAGAGCTTATCCTTCGGGTCGTCGCCTATTCAGACTTCTAGCTCCTTTGTGGATTTACAAGATTACCAACTTTACGACTAGATCCGATCTTTCTTGAAAGAATGTACAAGGGAAAGGGTTGAATTTCTTTAGAAGTAATAATCTCTAGAGGTAGAGATCTAATAATTCAAATATCATCCGATATCATTCAATATGACCGGGAGACTAATGAGATTGCTATGCATACGTATGATATGACGTTCAATATGATATCGCTTGACTTTAATTTTGTATTAAGAATCCTTAGCACGTAGTAAAGTGTCCGAATGTCATTTATTTGTATGAAAAATGAAATTTTAGGTTTTTCTAGAAAAGTCAAATATTCTTTACTTTTTTGTTGTTGTTAGTATGACATTCTTCTTTTTCAACATTTTTTTGTTTCACTTTGTATTTGCCACAGTAACGATTTGTGTACAAGAGCGCAAGCATGCCAGTTTTTCTCGACCTTTCGGACGTAACTATATGGCTCTTTTATATTTTCTGCGGTCACGGCTAGTTGATCGTTCTGGTAATAACCAGCCGTCCAGTCAATGAATATCAGAAGTTTATCAGGGCGTGACAAGTGACACTCACAGCCCGTGTACCGGGTGGTCGATTAAAAAACACCCCTGCGACACGTAATTATCCACTCCACCAGTGTTCTCCAGCGATCGGAAGCATTTGCGTGAACAGTGCAAACGATAAATCGCGCAGCAGATATTTAATTTTGACGTCAGTTGTCCACGAAAAATCAAAATGGCATACAAATCTCAAGGCTAAAGTGACTACCACTTTGCATAGCAAGACTGTCTACGAGTTTGCTTCGGCAAAAAAAAACGTTAGACTAGTTTCTTCCCCCTACAGCGTAGTATATGCAAATTTATATATAAAGTGTCACCAAAAAATTTGACTCCGCCGTAAATACCAATCTAATTATTGAAATAAAAATGTTTGAATTAATTACTATCAAAAATAAATATAAACAGGCCAGAGAATCCCTACAGTTAAATAAGCCACTAACTATTAACAGTATACTCGATATACACAAAAATATGGGAGACACTAGAAAAGAGAGCTCGTGCACAAGATCACTGGCTGTCTAAAGCAGCAAAGCCTTTAGACGTGTGTACACGTGCGTAGCTCAGTCATGCATGCCAAATGCAAAACTGCAAATGAAATTCGCGATACCTTGAAGGCGAGCATGGAGACTAGGTATACAACCGACGAAAAACGTGCCCGAGCGCCAAAATAGTAAAGCGAATTTTCAATGCGTTTGGATATTCACAGTTTGGCTGGAAATACACGGTAATTCTTTTTTTTTTTCGTCGAATTCAAGAATTTTCCGCACCAGGATACAGGATACAATGAATGCCAGACATTTTCAAACGATGTCGAGACCACCAGGCAGTCTGTATGGAAAACAATTTCCATGGGATAACCTACACGCGGGAGGAACAGTGGCAATAGTGTCGCATAATTACAAAACGTAATTACGCCGTGCATTTAGTATTTTGAATTATTACCAAGGCCAGTACTTTTTTTTTTAATATTTATTAATTAAGCGACCAGCCGAGGGGACATAACGTATACACCGTCCAACCCCACGGACAAGGGTTGAACACATCGGGCGAGTACCATAAAGGAGATAGAATTGGAAATTCTCGCCGATTGCCTTTGCAACCCTTCGTAAAATTCATCCACCCCTTACCCCACCCCGACCAATGACCGTGAACCATACACCTAGCTCAGCGCTCTCAAGCGTTTACCAAAATTAGTTCATCTCTCGACAGAGACCCTCTGATCCGCTCCAAGTGTTTTTGAAAGAACACATTTTCCCGCTACAACGAATCGAGCACGAGCTCGAGACGCAACTTTAAATCCTCCCCCCAGATGTCCAGGGTGATAGTCCCTATGCTTTTTCTCATTCGCTCCGTAAAACGCAAAACACCGAGTACTAGTCAGGGGTATCAATAAAAATCATACTCGACGCCCAGCATGCGTCTCCCCTGGCAACCTAAGCATTGCCAGGCTCACTGATCGTCGACGAACTTTGATAACGTCGACGGGACGTTAATTAACTTCTCTGGAAACGAGACTGCTTTTTGCATGTACACGAACGTACGTGTCGGCTCATTCATGCGAAGCAGCCAGCCAGTAAGGTATAGTAACATTTCACAATGTATACTGTATGCTGTGACATAAAATATATATATATACAATATATACGACTCTTGCACATCATGACGCCTTAAGTTTACGTTCGGCGCTAAGCGAGTCGAATTAGATTCGATGAGATTGAGTCGTACTAGGCTGACTCGATTAAATGAAACTCCCATCTGTTTAGATTTGATTATGACACTTCCGCTGATATCCGTCAAATCCCCGATCTCCTTCGTTCGACAATGTCCCTAGACGAGCGTCGGTCTCCCGCAGTAACTTTTGCGTCTGAACGTCAATAATCTATATATGCAACACCACGTTCCTACAAGAGCGCTATATATGTATACATATATAGTGATATCAATGAAAACCATATAGAGTCACTGCACACAGTCAAAATCAATAAGATTCCACACGTGCCAATGACTTCATACGTACATTTCCAAAAGTACTTTCGTATAATCACGAACGCAGTGTAGTGTTAAAATACCGAAGAATACAGGAGAATCGTGTTATTCGCGACACCCGGTACAATCGAGTGGGCTTAACAGGCCGCTGCCTTGCGTTAATACGTGTTTAAGATAATGACGCTTGTCACTCAACGGTGTTCCAGAATATGGGTGTCCTGTCTCTCTCCCACCCACCCCACCCTCAGCTCCATTATTATTTTCTCACGGACCTTCGTCTCTTACCGTACACCCGTGACGCTCTCTTGCCTTCATGTATTTTATACCGACCGAACTATAAAAAGTCTGGCTGCCGCGATCGAGTAGACTTTTAAAAATAATTTTTGAAAACGTATTTGAAAAATGATACTATCGCTGAATGACGCTGTTGCACGCTTTCTATACTTCTTCTAAAATGAGATACTCTCTTTTATGTACTGTATGTATATAGTATATAGATCTTTATGTAGGATCTATACGAAACTCCGATCGTTTAACTATCCTCGAGGATAGAGTCGTATTCGATGGAACGAAGGAGTCGAAGAGGTCGAATCGTGGAGCAGCGAAATGCTGGGACAATTGTTAATCTTCGATACAGAAGTAATGGCCACTTTAGAACTGTAGAGACAATTGGGTAGCTGCGCCAAATAACGATAACCATTGGAATGAAATCTCAACTGTCCGAATCGTAAGATGTCTCTCTCTCTCTCTCTCTCTCTCACTCTTATAGGCTTAATTAAGTGGCTATATGAAAATCAAAGTTCTTGAGGTTAATCAAAATTCTGTTCTACTCTATTCTTAATAGAAGACTAATAGACCCGGCCATTTATTTAAAATGAACAAAACGAATAGAAACGATTGACTGAATAATTTCCATTCTTATATTGATTTGTTTATCAGCTTTAATGAACAGCCAACTAGATCCTTTGACGATTCTCATAACACTTTGTAAAATTTTTTTTAGTAATTATTTATCGTTGGAATGTTAATATAGGTGCTTCGATTTTATATTTATAATCACGGATATAATTGTGTATTATCGTAGAGCGATTATAAGCCGGCTAGTCACGAGGGTCGGACTCGTCTAGAAAATTTTATTAGCGGTAGCCGTCGGTGGGGTAGCTTCCCGTGAGAAGAAAAAAAAAACACGTAGCAAAGAAAGAGAGGCGAAAGAAGGAGAGAAGAAGCGGAGAGCTCGGCATGAGAAATAAAGGGAAGAGGAGGAAAACGTTTTAGACTCATTACTCAACCCCCGAATAAAAAACGAAGAGAGAGCCAAGTCGGGTGTATGAATGTCGCCATTATTTCATTTTATGAATTAACACTACTGTTTAACCCATTAAAAAATTTTGTATCGCCGGCCGCGTTAATGGCGCTAAAAACAATAAGACTTTTTAAATGAAATGCGAAAATCAAAGCAAAAACATTTTTTTGAAACAAAATAATACAGAAAATATATTCAGCCACTGAAATGAGTATATTAAATAATATATATTATATATATATACATAGTATACATATATGCTATATTGAGGCCATATAACATGACTACACATTTTCTATACGTATACGTAAGTAGCTATGGGAGCGAGAGGAAAGTGGAAACTTGGAGATTTCGCAATAAAATTCTTCAACCTCCCCTTACTTATGGTATAACCTCGCATCCACTTTAGCATTATTGCGTATTCGAACATAGATACAGATACGTCAAGTAATTACGATGGTAACAGCTCGCTGTTGTTCATCAAAGAAAAATTCATAAACGCAGCTGACCAATCGACAACATAGACGTACACGACGTACGTAAGCAAATAATGAATCGATATAAGGTCTGGCAGAGACTTCGTGCAAACTCGTTAGCTACCCGAGCAGTTCTCGTGCGAAGCAGCCACACGAAAGAAATTAAAGCAACGATCAAGGTTAAAATCATTACGAAAAGGGCAGTCTTGCTTTCGCATATAATTAGAATTTCACATACATACAACGTATACGTATCGTGTAACAAGGCGCGTTACATCATATTATGTACCAGCCTTAAAAAAGTTTGACATAAGTCCAGAAAGTACCCGGTGATTTTTGCGAGGTGTAAAACCAGAGTGAAAACTGGGCAACTCGGAGCAGCAGTGTAGCGCGAGCACTTATCGTTCGAGAAGCGAAAGGTAAAAATAAAATGTACTTTTACCTGCATATATGGAAACTCACTCAGACTGGCACGACGATTAGGTCGCCGAACATATACATATAGCATGTATGATTGAAAACCATGGGTTAGGATGGTAACTATCTATATAGATATATACGGGTCTAACGGTACACAAGGGTCGCTAGGCGAAACCTGGCGAATACTGCCAGTGTCTAAGCAGACAATCAGAGTATCAATTTCCCGAGGAAATCCTCGTGTAATCCGATGACAATGGAGGGTGAGTTTGTGGGTCGAGAGTGGTTCACAGTGGTGATAGAGGAATCCTTGCAAAGAATTTGGGAGAGGGAGGTTGAGGGGGGGGGGAGGGGGGCAGCAGTCCAGAGAAAATTTCCCGGCACCAGGACCTCAAAAGAGTCGAAGAGAAGGGGAACGGTGGAGTCCTCGTGGTATATCTTCACAGTTATCCAGTGACAGGTCCTTACGAAAGAATCGAATGCTGCTCAAGGTTCGACGAGACTCGGCAAGGCTCGGTAAGCTTCGTACAAGCCACCCTATAAAATAGCCAATAGAGGCAATGGCTTTCCAACCCCTGATGGGATATATATTTCTACTTAGATGCTTCTCGAGACACATACGCGACCTGGAGAGTATAAGAGGGGATGAGGTAAGGGAGGAAGAGTAGAGAGAGAGAGAGTGACCCAACCACCCTAACTCTGCTACTTTCACCCTCGGTCGCTCGAAAATGTATTATTTACTGCACCGCCCAGTTTATTTGCTCCGGCAAAAATATCACCACGGACCCTACACTCTAACCACGGCGATGGCAGCAGCAGCAGCAACGCAACCCTTGTGAGAGTATCTCTCGAGGGGTGAGAAAAAT
Organism: Hartigia nigra; assembly: GCA_031001745.1. Lineage (NCBI taxonomy): Eukaryota > Metazoa > Arthropoda > Insecta > Hymenoptera > Cephidae > Hartigia > Hartigia nigra. The sequence goes on from JARPRG010000254.1 coordinate 1,258,638, forward strand.
CGGCAACCTGTACGTGTTCACCTACGTGCATTATACATACACTTGGTTCGATGCAACTTTAAAGATGCACGAGCCGCGAACACTGGCTGCGAAGTGCTGGTATATATTACTATAGTACATACACCATATACTATAGTAATATACACCAGCACTCATCCCCAAAGGCACGATTATTCAATATCGTATATTCTATTTTCCAAGTTATTCCCATTACCAGTACTTATTACCATCCATATAGCATCCCTTAGTTTGACTGTGAAAACAAATAGGAATCTTTTACTACTACCCCCTAGCGCCTACGACATACGTACGCGCCTGTTAATTACCATGGTGCGATCGACCATCCCCTACAAACCTTATTAAATCCCAGCTCGTCGCGGCGCATTAGTGTGATTGGTTAGTAAAAGTGAAAATAGACAGTTTCAAACAGAGTGAACGAAGCGAAGCAGGGGTTTGATTCTAGGAAGTTGGGGTATCGAGAGAAGCATATAAGAGGGGTGTTTGAAGGAGTAAGAGAAAGAGGGATGTCCTATGCCTATACCATAGTTAGATCACGAGAATACCCGAGTCTGCAAGGGTGAAAGAGACTGTGCGTGTTCAAGTGAGCCTACGGCCAAGTATACGAGAACTAGAGAGGGAAGAGAGAGACAGAGATAGTATGAAACAAGATGAACAGGAGAGACCTAAACCAGAAGAGCAACAGAGAGAGAGAGAGAGAGAGAGCCAGAGAAGAATATATTACGTAGCGTCAGCTGTGCTTTATAACCCAAGCATCAGG